>JAOXOE010000771.1:8221903-8232564 GCA_028565055.1 Phoeniculus purpureus | reverse complement strand
CCTGCTGTGGCAGGGGGATTGGAGTAGATGATCTTTCGAGGTCCCTTCCAATCCCTAATGATTCTATGATTCTATGATTCAACACACTAGAGATTTGAAAACATGGAGTAACTTCAGGTGAAGTCAAACTCACTGCTAGTAGGCAAGAAGAGATGTGTTGGCTTCTCCATCAGCAATGACCATACCCACCAGCATCTTCACTGCCTTTGATGCCTCGGGGCTAGCAGGAGTGGTTTGCAGATGAAGGAATGGGAAATCTGCTCCACATCTCTCTCCGAAGAGCAGTTTCACCTCCAGACACCTACCCAGGAAAACCACCTTGGAGCCCACGATGGAAAGCTTGTAGTGAGTAAATGGGGCTGGGGAGGAGCTGGAGGAGAGGACTGGTGACCTTCCAGGTCCACCCCTGCCTGGCACTGCTCCATGGAACCAGGTAGAGTTGCCGCCATGCAGGATCTGTTCGCACCCCCTGCACATTAAAGGCAGGACCAGGGGTTTTCCAAAATAACCCTTGAAACCCACCCGCTCTATCCCCATCCTCTGTCTGTGTGCGTCCACATGCTCACAGCTCCAAGCCTTGGGGCACTGCAGAGGACAGGGATGTGGCATGCACCAAAGAGGAGCTGAAGCCAAGGGGAGCCGGTCCCAAGACAGGCAGGGAGGCTGCAGCTGCTGCACCCAGGCGGTTCAGTGTTGGTCCTAGCCCTGACAAGCACTCACAGATGCAAATAAATTCTGACTTGGGCTCCCAAATTCCTGCTCTGCTGGCTGCGCTAAAAATAGCCCAACGCAGTGCGTGCTGGCTTCCATCAACTCATTGATCCACTGCCTTTGGGGCCGGTCCAGCCACACCGCAGCACACCCCTCCACTGCCTGTGCTCCCCCCAGACCCCTCCTCACCCAAAGGTTTTGTGTGATGGGGCCACCTCCACCACACTGTCAAGGCTGCCAAGCCCCTTCTCCTGCAAAGGAGGTGATTTATAGCCGCGAAGCCTGACAGGCAGCCAGGCTGCAGCGAGCGCGTGACCGGGGTTGTGTTGCAGCTCCTGGTTTCTGCAGAGCCACGTCCACCATGGTGATGAGTCAGGGGGGTCTTGGTCCTCCAAAATCCAGCTCCAATTCAGTGAGGGGATGAGCTAGAAGGGGGCAAAGGGGAGCATTTGGAGGGGGGTTAGCTGGCGTCTCTGTGAGTGAGGGAACATGCAGGTGCAGGAGCTGGCTGGGCTGCTGGTGCTTGTGGCCAGAGCTCTGCTCTGCTACTGAGTCTCCAGTGGCATCACATCATCAGTTGTGAATGCCTGGGCTGACCCATGGGCACCAATGGGGCTGGAAAAGAGATGGCTCCTGCAGCCCTAGGAAAGGTGCCACTGCCCATCAAACAGCACAGGTTACTGGCTTCACTTGAGAAGAGCCAGTACAGCCTGGCTGTTTTCAAGGCCTGGGTGGCAAAGGAGAAGCACCTTCTTGCCTCAGGGCCCCTGTGCAACCTCACACATCCCCTCCCATGGGATTGGTGCTTGATTTCAGGGTCAAATGCTGGGCTGGGGGCAGCTGTGACACCACCAGTATGCATCAGCTTTGAAGAGGTAGGTAAAGTGGTGATGAGAACCTGAAGCTCATGTTGGAGGGCACCATCCTGTCACCTACTGGCTGTGTCCCTGTCCCTGACGAGCCATGGCTGGGGCGTATGCCACAGGAAGGGCTGAGCTGAGCTTTCTGAGGTGGAGTTGGGTCTGCAGTCCCTGCCCCACCTAACACACAGCCTGGGGATGCTGTGGTACAGGAGAGCTCATTCAGGAGCATTGGGGCTCATCAGGAGTGTCCTGGAGAGGTGACAACAGTCATAGAGCAGCTGCTTTCAGAGCTCACCAGGAGCAAACACGCTCCCAGCCTCAGCCAGGGAGGACGTTTCTTGGAGCAGCACAGGGCAGAAGCAGTGATGGGTTCCTCTGCTCCTTTCTTCTGTTTCATGGCTGCAGGGAAACATCTGCTCTCTTTTTAGAAGAATTAATTCTCTGAGAGCAGCTTTCCTTGATGCCTTTGCTGGCCTCTCCAGGGACTCCTGCCTGTCCTGTGCCAAGCACGGCTGCTCCCAACACCTCTGCCTTGCCCTGCCTCCACACCACACACTTCTCCCTGCCTTTCATCCCTCTCCTTCCCTCTCTTGTCCCTTCCCTTTGTTCCTGCTCTCCAGTGGCAGAGCCCAGGCTGTGGCAGGATGTGGATATGGGAACCTCCACATTCCCAGCACTGTGGGTGCCTTTCTGTTCTGGCTCCCACTTCACTAGTCCCCATTGCCCCTTGAGGTGGGACAGAATGAAGGAGAAACTTCTTCCCTGGCCTCTCCTCCGTCCTCTTCACTCAGATAGGTCTTCCCTGTGGTCTCTCCTTTCTGCCTGGTGGGGAATCTTCTTTGCTTTGGATGGGTTTGGTGTGTCCATCCAGCCTGGGTGGAACAGACAAGGTACCACTTCTCTTTGCAGAAGCTACTGGAGAGCTTTGGTGGTTGAATCAGAGATAAAGAAGAAAAGCACCCAACAGGTCACAGGTGGTAAAGTTCTCCATCTGCCCTTAGAGGGGTCTGCAAAGCAGCTCAGGGGGATGGAGGATGCTGTGGACAGTGCCCACCCCTGTGCAGAGGCACCCCAGGAGGTCCATGCATGGGCTGGTGACTTTGAGGACAAAGGAACTTCTCTTCTCTTGTCTAGCTTTTTTCTCTGCTCATTTTGTGGCATGTCTTGTCAAGTGACATGGACCATGGCTGCCACAGCTGCACCCTGTCTTGGAGGCAGAGCAAGGAGGCTGGCATGTGCTCAGCATCACAGCCACTGCTTCATAGAATCATGGAATCATTAGGGATTGGAAGGGACTTGGAAAGATCATCTAGTCCAATCTCCCTGCCACAGCAGGATCACCTAGACCAAGTCGCTCAGGAACATGTCCAGGCAGGCTTTAAACGTCTCCAGAGAAGAAGACTCCACAACCCCCCTGGGCAGCCTGTTCCAGTGCTCTGTCACCCTCACTGGGAAGAAGTTCCTTCTGATATTTATATGGAACCTCCTCTGTTCCATCACCCAAGAAGCCACCTGGGGCTCTCTGAGACCCATAGCAAGACCCCACCAACCATGGAGTACAGGGTGCTACATGGGCAGGTCCTTCTCTTCATGATACCTTGGAGATTGAGGGACCTAGACCATTTCTAATCCTCTTTTTCTGCCAGTGCAGAGGGTTTGCTTCTGGGAAGTGTTTAATTTGGAAAGGCCAGAGCTGCTGTATCACATTTCCTGTGTTGGTCTCTGTTGGTTTATGACCAGTGAAATCCTGGTGTGAAAACAGAATCAGGCTTTCATTTCATCTGCCCCTGCTGTTTTATGCCACTAACAACTTTGCATTTCTATAGCGGCTTTTATTCTAGGAGCTAAACGGGCTTCACAGACAGGCAATTAATTAATTGAGCCTCCCCGCCAGCCTACGCCCTCGGCACCACAAGGAAGCATTTTGCAGAGGAGGAAACACAGGCAGAGAGGAGCAAAATGATTTGCCCCAGGTAGAGAGAGGAGCTCACTGCTGACGTGCTGCTGCCTCCACAGCGAGGTGCCAGGCTCTGCCAGCTGTGCCATTGCTCCTGGCTGTCCTGGAGATGGTCATGATGTCATTTCTGAACTGGTGTGGGAACTGGTCTCAGTAGGGGGAGTGACTGAAGAAGGTCTTTTGGTAGCTATCAGTGACTGATGCTGATGGAGCATCTGAGCTCAAACTAACGCATTAGATGCTACCAGCTTGGACCATCCCAGACTCTTGCTGAGGAATCAAGACCCCACTACTGTTTCCCCCTCCCACCCTTGCTGCCCAACCTGTTTCTCCAGGAGATGCTCGATAAAGTGAATTGGCTGAAGGGTTCCTTGGTCCAGGCTGAGATTTAGGGAGGAACCCACCATGATGTCACCAAACAAGGGAGGGGTGATTATCAGCTCCCCATTCCCTGTCGTGATCACTGACAGAGCCCTGGGAAGCCGCAAGCTGTGGGCAGGATCTGGGGCACCCAGAGGATGTGGAGGACACTGCCTTTGCTCACACAGAGTATGTTCCTGGGGAATTGCCTGCCTTTTTATTACGAAACTCTGCTAATGGTTTGTTGTCTACACAAATAACCACGGGGAATGAACTTGGGCACTTCCCAGCCTGCTCTGTGTCTTCCCAGCTCAGCCTCTCTCCGAGCAAACATAACCTTCTGCAAGACTACCTGTCAAAACCGCTTTGAAGTATTGAAATAACAGGATGGGATACGGTTTGCTTCTGGGCCCTAGTGCTCATCCGTCAGGAGTTGCTGTGTCCATCCAAAGAGACTCGTGAGCAAGACAAAGGGAAGATCTGTGGCAAGCAGCAGGCCCCAAAGGGCTGCATTTGGGGAGTTTATCACCTCACCATGGCGGCTCGCTGGGCTTCCACACAGCTGAGCACAGCAGCTCCCTCACTCATCTGTAGCCCCTGCTTCACATCGGGGGTGAGGCATGGAGGCTTGAGATTCATCTGGAGTCTTTTGGCCACCAGAATGACTTGGGATTGCCTTCATAGCCTCAGTGCCTCCCTCCTGCTCCTCACCTCATGTGTAGGGCATCACCTGAAAACTTTGTGGATGGGGCACAAAAGCTATTGAGTCAGGACAAGCATTGGAGACCAGTGGTTGAGGGGCATGTGGGTGCTTGGTGGACACATGGAATGAATACAGAGCCATACCCTTCCCTTCTAGTCCTGCAGGTTGACTAGAGAGCTGATCAGGAGATCCCCAGGGTGTCCATCTCCAAAACGACTCTTGAAATGGGAGTCAAAGTGTCCCATGGGCAGTTTGAGGTGCTGCATTCTCCGCCTGTGGCTGCGATAGACTTGAAGTTACCCATGAGGGAGCTGCCAGATGTGCAGTGATGGGTGCCCCAGGGGTGTGGGGCAGGATGCCAGGGCTTGTGAAAGGTCTCAGGACAGGCAAGCTATAAATGCCTTCTGTCCTCTCTGAACAATCACCCCTTGGTGCCTCAGTGACATCCTCCTTCTCTGGAGGGTGGCAAGATGCTTCTGCTGTAACCCATCACCAGCTCCCTGTAAGAGGACAATCTATCCCTCAGCATCTGACCCCAAGGACCACTGTTCTCCAGCTAGTTCTGTTCACGGGGGCAGATTGGCACCTTTCAACCCGCAGGAGATACCCATTGCATGGTGGCACCTGCTCAAGCAAGAACTTCTCCTCGCCTTCCCTGTTCCCAATGGTGATGGTCTCCCAACTGGAATAGGAAGAGGTTCTGCTTTCCTGGGTGTCTGTCTTCTTTCTCAGTGTATTGATGAGAACTTGGACACAGGCAACTGCTGGGAGAAATCCAAACCAAACACGTAGAACCCCAAACTCCCCCCTTCACCCACAAAGAAATAACCCCATCAATCAACCAACCAACCAACCAACAGAAAAGTCCTTCAAACCAAACTCAGTGTCTTTCTCTAAAAGCCACGATTCAAACCCGGTACAAAGAGGTGACTATAGATATATAGATATATAGATATATTTAGTAGATGTAGTATCTTTTTTTTTCTCCTCTCTCTTTCTCATTATACAGCAAACATTGCAAATATAGAAATTTTCTCTGTACAATTAACGACGCCGGTTTACAATGAGATGCGTGGTAAAACCTCTCGGTGAGTGAAAATGTGAACGGGCCTTCAGCCGGGGAAAAGTCTAAACTGGAAGACTCCGTTTGCAAAAACAGCCCAAAGGATGTTTCTCCTTCTGGTCTCTTTTTGGTTTGATTGTTGTTGTTGTTGCTGCTGCTGCTGTTTTTGTTGCTGTTGATTTTGGAAGGGAAGGAAGGCAGGAAGGAAGGAAGGATTAAGGAAGGATGGATTAAGGAAGGAAGGAAGGAAAGCAGGAAGGAAGGAAGGATGGATTAAGAAAGGATGGATTAAGGAAGGAAGGAAGGATTAAGGAATGAAGGAAAGAAGGATTAAGGAAGGAAGGAAGCAGGAATTAAGGAAGAAAGGAAGGCAGGAAGGAAGGAAGGATGGATTAAGGAAGGATGGATTAAGGAAGGAAGGAAGGAAGGCAGGAAGGAAGGAAGGAAGGAAGAACACAAACTGTTCACAAAGAATCCACAAAATCACGGAATAGGGACTCATGCAATGCAATATTGGGAAACACCAGACCTCAGCTCTCTGCCCGCTCTTTCGCTTCCTTTTTTCTATTCAATGTTTTTCTTTTTTCTTTTTTTCTCTTTTTTTAAAAAAAAAAACAAAATGAAACAAAATCTCCGCTTTCCACAGTTCGTTTTGTGTTCAGGTTTGGTGCGTCTCACCCACGTGAGGCCGTTTGAGTATCTCGCTTTATATATTATATAGGCTATTTATAGATTTTTTTTTTTCTCATAATTTGTTCTCTCTTTTTTATTTTTATCGATTCTTTATTTCATTTTAGTTTTGTTTCAAAGACAGTCTGAATAAAAATAGCTGCTGCGGATTTCTTTTGGTCCAGTTAGTGTGTTAAGTCACGAGTTGTGTGAGGACTCAGGACTTTTGCTGGGCAGAGACACCCTTCCAGTAGTCTAAGATGTCGTGAAGATCCTCGTCTTTGGCAAACTGGACCTTTTTGCGTAGGGCATGGCCGGCTGCCATATACTCCTCCTCGTCTTTGTGCCGCTTGCGGTTGAGTTTGAAGCGCTCCCAGATGCTGTGCGATGGTTTGCAGGTGTACTCCGGGCTGGAAGTGTAGCTCAGGTTGTGATACTGAGGCGAGAGCTGCGAGTAGGCCAGGTCTCTGGGGCGAGGACGGGTCAGAGGCTCCAGGATGGAGGGCTTTCGCCCCGCCATGCTGTCATGCTGCTCCCCTTGGTGTGAGCTGGGGTACGAGTGCCGGTGCTCGCTGTACTGACGGATCTTCTCTGCCTCTGCCCGTAAGATGGCCGCGGCCGGTGTCACAGTGAGGATGGTGTCGGTGGTGGGGGACGTCTTCTCGATGTATTTGGCTTCTGATTTGTGGCCCGATCCCTCAGAGCGGTAAGACCTGGGGCTTCGTATGGAGCCACTGGAAGAGGTGCTGGAGCGTTTGGGGGCCGCCTCCATGCTGTGGTGTCGCTGGAGAGGGTGGTTGTAGCTTTCCTTATAGACAGGGGAGAGGAAGCCGTGCTTGCTGGGGATCTGCTCTGATAAGAGCACCAGCTGAGGCTCCACCGTGGAGACTGCCCCTGATTTCACCCCTTGGAAAGAGGTGGACTCAGATTTCAAGGCATCGATGCAGTTGTTGATGATCTGGTTCACCTTGTCCACCTCCTTTGCAATGGTAGAGATCTCAGCCACAGAGCTCTGGGTGTCTGGTGGCAGGGACAGCTCACAGTCTCGCCTCTCAGGCTGCTCACCTGTCCTCACCTCCATGTAGTTGCCCTTGGTGGCCTTGGGGGTCTCACTGCTGTCAATGAGCTTGTACTGCTCAACCTCACCAGCAGAAGGCAGGTAAGGGATGCGAGTCACCGTCTCCCCGCCCAGCATCTGTCCCTGGGACAGCTGGGTGATGCTGGTGGTCTCCATTTCTGGCCCATATTTCAGCTCGATGATGGTCTTCTTCATGCTGCCGGCGGCCTTTTTGTGCTTCTCCTCCTGCTGGCGCCTCTTCCGGAGACAGTAATACACAACGCCCAGGACAATCACCATGCCAAAGAGACAGCCCAGGATTGTCATGATATAATGAGTGGCAGTCGAAGGGGTGGGCACTGGCTCCTTGCGATTGGGTCTGGTGGGTGTGATGGTGACGCAGGTGTGGTTGTACTTGGAGATCTGGTGAACAGAGACTACACAGTAGGTGTAATCTCTTTGTGCTACTAGGTTGCTCACGGTGATGTTCTCCTCCTTCTTCCTGAGCTTGGTGATCATGGAGGAGAAGCCATTTTCGAACTGGGAGAGGATGTACATCTTGCTGAAGGGGTAAGGGATCTGCACGGTCAGGACAGCAGAGTTGTGGTTGAGATGCTTCACCTGAATGTTGGGGCGCACCTCCGTTTCGCCGATGGGTGTGAACAGGGAGAACTGTGGGGTTGTGCCGTCACCGGAGGAGCAGTCCTCCTCAGAGCACGGGCTTTCAGAGGGCACCGTGGTCACCTGGTACCTGGGAGGGAAAAAACGAGGGATCACAGTGTAGGAGCCACCAGTGCAAAGGGACGAGAGCATGCTCAGAGCATTACGGTAGCCAGTCCGGCCTTGGCCTAGTAAGTAGTAGCCCATGTAGTCGGGTGGGGAGTCGCACTGCATCCGGTCGTACGTGCGGGTCATGTTGGTAAAAGCCTCCAGCCATTGCAGGAAGCCGAGGAGCTCGCAGGAGCAGTAGAAGGGGTTGCTGTAGAGTTCACAGACAGAGAGCTTGTTGAGGCCCCGGAAAGTGTTGCTGTCAAGTCTCTGGATCCTGTTCATGGACAGGTCAATGTTCACTATGTTGGGGCATTCCCAGAAGGCATTGGGGGTGACGAGCTCAATGAGGTTGGCCTGGAGATAGAGGTACTCCAGCTTCCCCAGGCCCCGGAGGATGCCCTCGGTGAGGTTCCTCAGTCGGTTGTAACCCAGCTGCAGCACCTGGAGGTTGAACTGTCCTGAAAAGGCACCGTCCTCAATGTAGGAGATCTCGTTCTTCGTCAGGTTGAGGTATGTCAGGTTGCCGAAGCGGCTGAGCGAGGCGTACTGCACGCTCTTGATCTTGTTGTCGTTCAGCCGCAAGTCCACGATGGTGCTGTTGATCTGCTGGGGGATGGACTCGTAGGGGGGCTGGTTTTGGCTGCAGATGGCCAACCAGACGAAGCCCTTGTCCCCCTCGATGAGCCAGCAGTCTGCCCGCACCCTGCCGGTGTGCAGGAGAGACACGGCTGCCACGCACATGTAGAGGGCTGACGTCGCGGCCCACCGGCGACCTGCCATCTGGAAGGGCGGCGTGGAGAAGGGGCTCCTGGTCTGCCGGAAGTGGGGAGCAGGATGGGGGCCGGGAAGATGTGGGCTAGTGCTTCTCGGGCAGCTTCGCTCGCCTCTCCTTTCTCCTCATGGCTTGGAGATGGGGGCGAAGCATCCGTGGAGAAAGCGGACCTTGGTGCCCACAGAACTCGGCAGCCACCGGCCAGGGGCTACTACCAAGGCCTGGGTGGCTGAGGCTGGTCCTGCATCACCAGGTCTCTGGCATCTCGGGAAGGGAGTCATGAAGCTAGGTGCCTGTGCGGAGGAGTCCCTCTGGCTTAGAGACAAGCCTTTCTCTCACTTTGTATAGTACATCTCCTTGTTTTCTTTCTGCTGCCCATCGTGACACTGGTCCCCATCTCCATGTGTCTCCGTAGATCCTGCTGTCCCCGCTCCGTCCCTCAGCTCACCTGCTCGAAAGAAAACACAAGCACAAACTAAATACAAAGGAAAGACGGTGTTCAGAGGTGTTGATATGTTCTTGGTGTTAGGCTCTTGCCTTCTACCTCTGGCGACCACCTTTCAAGAAGCCTTTAGCTTGCTTGAGTGCTGCCACCAGTGGCATTTGACAGCTTGAGGGAAGGTGGTCGCTGACCATGGAGGCCATCATCTGAGTCCATTGACCAGCATCATGTTATAGGCAGTTGAGAGACGAACGCACATTCAGGGCACTGTTTGTCTGACCTATTCTAGGTGTCTACCTTAGAAGGAGAGGAGTCATGCCCCAGAAGTGTCTGTTCCTCTCTGCTGAGAGCAGATGAAGTCTAGACAGCTTGCTCTGATGTAGATTTGATGCTGCAGCATTTTGCTGAGGGGAATCCTGTCTGTCTCTTGTGGTGGTGTGCACAGCAGCAGTGCCCACAGAAGGGGATGCTGACTGAGGACACCACGTCTCTCTGACTGCGTTGCTGCGTGGCATCTGGGATAAAGCTCACTATCAAGTGCCTGTCCTGTTTCTGGGAACCTCAGCAGTAGTTTCAGGGCACTCTCTGTCTGCGAAACATGCTAGTGTGATTGTCCACCACCCGGTGTCCTTGTGGTTAGGTCTTGCTGCCTGCCCCCAACCCCTCTATCCCTCCTGGGTGAAGTGAAGCAGAAGTGGGGAACGCCCTCAATAATTCAGTGGCACAAGAAGAGTATTTTCAGAAACGGGACAAAACCTTCCCTCCTCAGACATAAACAGCTCTTTGAAGACCAGGAAGAGTCTTCACAGAACATAATCACAGAACATTAGGGATTGGAAGGGACCTCCAAAGATCAACTAGTCCAATCCCCATGCCACAGCAGGAAGACCATCTAGTCCAATCCCTCTGCCAGATCAGGACCACCTAGACCAAGTCGCACAGGAACATCTAAGAAGCAAAACTACAAGGCTGCCAGCAGCTGCACTTCACACCCTCATTTTTCATTTTACCAGGTCTAATAGAGAGGCGCCCGAGCCCATGGCAAGGAGGGTGCAATAGATGGTCTCTAAGGTACCTTCCAACCGTAGCCACTCTGATTTTGCAACAGGTTTTTCCTGCATTTTTCATTCAGTGTGACTATCCATGGTCAGCACTTCTGTTTACCTTCGTAATTTCTTAGGGAAACAGGGAAGCAAAAGCAAAGAACAGGTGTAACGAGTTGAAACTAAGAAACTGCTTTGCTCCCAGGTTTTAAGGGGAAAGGAAACCAAAGCAGTCAGGTCTCAGTGAGAT
>JAOXOE010000771.1:8193830-8219296 GCA_028565055.1 Phoeniculus purpureus | reverse complement strand
TTCTTTTATTCAGCAAACAAGGATTTCTCCTGAAGTTTTCAGCTTGATTTATCAGGATAAGTCACCAAAGCAGGAAAAATGAGAGGTTGCTCAGAGGGAGAGTGAATTCATACATAAGCAAGGTGGAATGAGTGCTTGAGCAGAAGTTCAGTACAAGGGCCATCCATTGAGAAGAGAAGGCTTGGGGGGACCTTTTTACCAGGTACCAGTATATTAAATGTGGCTACCAAGAGGATGGAGACTCCTTTTCAGAAGGAATCTCATAGAAAGACAAGGGGTGATGAATGCAAGTTGCTCCCAGGGAGATTGCAATTGGACTCTGGAGGAAAGTTTTTCACTGAGAGCCATTAGACACTGGAATGGTCTTCTCAGGGAAGTAGTGGATGCTGCACCTTTAGACGGTTTTAAGGCTCAGCCTGACAGGGTGCTGGCTCATCTCATTTAAACTGTGTTTTTCTAGTTTAAAGGGTTGGTCTTGATGATTCGTGGGGGTCCCTTCCCACCTAGTCTGCTGTGGTAATGTCCCTTTTTTCCCCTTGAAGGAGAGAGCAGAGTCCTGGCACTGGGCTTGGGCACAGGGATGCCCTCCAAGTGGGCATTTTTCATGGCCATTGCTCACACTTGTGGTGTACATGAGCTGGCATGGTGAAAGAATTAATTTCATAGTACCATTCCCTAGTCTGCCACAGGAAAGGATGTTGGAAGGAACAACTGTCTAATTTGCTGTTTATGTGAAGTATGGTGGTACTGGATTTGAGTATGGACATAGGTTTGAATGTTTGCTTAGTGTTTCTCTAAAAGTACTGGGAAAATAAAAGGTGAGGTAGACAAATGGTTCTTAATAATCCAAAGCAAGGTTAACTTTGACTAAAGAAAAAGAGGCTTGGTGGATGGTGCTTTGTTTAGCTGGCGATAGGTTTGAAATGATGCATAGCATATTCCTTAACCTTTAAGACCTGGTCTCTGTTTTTTGGCTCACTGTTGTCAGAACTAGCACCCAGAAAGATGAGAGCACTCAGTAGTTCAACAGGCAGCATCCATAACGCAGCTGCAGCTCAGCACTGCAGGGATCTTAGCTAATGCCAGGGCAATGAGCTGCTGCTGCCCATTGGAAAAGCCTCAGAAGGTTGTGTGGGACAAATGGCTGAGGAGCCCTTGGCCTCATGAGGGGAAGCTGTACATGGAGGAGTAATCAGTCCTTGAGTCCTTCAGCTGCCTACACAGGTCAATGCAAACCACACAACCTTGATGCCTCAACCCAGATTACAGATGGCTGTTGCCAAGCGGTGATGCACACAGTCCTGATTCACCTGCCACTGCCTGATCTGCCAGACACTTAGTCAGAGATTATTATTGCCAAGTGGTTTTGGCTCCTTTAATTTTTTTATATTTATATTTTTCCCATTGAACATCTTTATCTTGTAGTCCCATCTGCAGTGCCATTTATTCTTTTATTTTTTTAGAAAAGGAATTGGTTTTCACAATAATCGAAATACTTTGCTCTAATTGGGAGGAGTCCAAGCCTAGAGAGGAAGAGAAAATTGCAGTGAGCCAGACAGGTCAGTAGTTTTTCTGTAGTAAATCACAAACTCATAAATCATGGTATGTTTATTCTGTGGTTTGGGTTTTTTTTTTCCCCAGTGACTTAGGTGTATTTGTGACCACATTTATTTGCCATAAGCTTTGAATGTATGACATGAAAAATAAAACCCAAACAGGAAAAAAAAAAAAAACACTGTTAGGTTCTGTAAGAGAATTTTACTGGATTCACTCCTGACTTTTTTTTATGTCAGTAAATAGCTGAAAAACTTCATGTGCAGTCAAGGTGAGTGTTCTTTTCTGGTGTAGAGAAGAATGCCAGGAGATGTAGAAAACTGTAACTGAAGAATCAATTGTGTAGAAAAAGCAGTGATGCAGCACCTATTAACTCCCTCTAACTCTAGTGTCTTAGAGAAACTTCCTGATTTGGACTCCTTGCACGCATGACTTTCACTGGAAGGGACTGGTGATGTACTAATAATAAAAAAAGTGTTTCAGGAGATAGTTTAGTGATTAGGGGTTGTAGGGTGGATGGCTGGACTTGATGATCTGGAAGGTCTTTTCCATTCTTGATGATTCTATGATTCTCATTCCTGTGATTCTATGCTTCTGTGATCTTGAAGGCCTTTTTCAACCTTGATGATTCTATACTTCTAATCTCTAATGCTTGGAAAATCACTGTGAAAAGTTACTTGGAGTTGAAGGGGATGTTGGTTTTAAGTTGGTTCTGTTGACTGTCTCTGCTTGGGAGCTCTGTTTCTATCATTCTGGCATTGCATGAGACACATTTGCATTTATGTTTGAACTTGATTAATTTTGCTCTTTTCTCTATTCTCAAAAGCAGTGCAAAAGAACCTTCTAATTGTGTGTTATTTCTATAACAACTCAGGTTTTAGTTGTATAAAACTTGCAAGAAGCTGCATGCTTGCAACTGCACAGGTGAGGGCATGGGACTGAGATTAAGGCTGGAAGCACATCTTGTGTTACCCTGGTGCAGGGCTGGACTAGGGCTGAATCCCGTCTCTTGGGAAGCACGTCTTAGTGTATTAAATAAAGCTCTATATGTACAAGGACCTTGGGTAGAACAGCAGATAGGTGGAGCAGCAGTAACCTGGAATTACTCTGGGTGGTACTGATGGTGATGGTACTTCTGAAGGCTAAGATCAGAGGGTTTGCCTGGAGTGATGCTATTTCAGTGCACCAGGAAGGCAAGGTTCCTCCTCAGGCACAAGCTTATCAGTGGTGCATTGGTGTTACTAGCATGGGAAAGGATTTTGTCTTACACCAGATATATCATCAAGTTGACAGTAAGATCTCTCTTAGCCAGAATGCTGTAACAAGCAAAAGCCCCAAGTGCTATCAGCATGGAATGATGCCAGGCACCAAAGTTCTTCCTACTACTGACAGCCTTGGTATTACACTGTGGGCCCACTTCACCGTCGCTTATTTATAATGACAGATTTGTTATAACAAGATGTTTTTAGCTTGTTAAAACCACATTAGCTGGTCTGCAGCTAGCAGTAATGTTTGGACAGTGATCCATGCTCACCCCAACAAACTGCTTGCAAGGCAGAGATCTTCAGTGCAGGCATCTGGGCATGGTTATGCTGAGCTCATTAAGTGTCCTAGCCTCATAGAAGGTACTAGCCATATTAAGTATGGAGTGTTGGCAATAAAAACAAATGCAGCATGGCATGGAGATGCATTGTCTCCTGCTGCACTGTAGCACTGTGTTTTCAGGGAAATAAACAAAGGAGAGATGGTAAACTGAGCTGGCATCAACCCAGTTTCTCTCAGTGAACTGTAATGGCTTTCACTGGGTTCAGAGTTGGGTCTTCCACATCATGCAAAGGCAAGCAGGATCCTTGTTGAAACAAAGAGTGACTAAAATAAAAATCCAAAGGCCTTGAAGATCTATGCAGGACATTACACTGGTGTATTACTGAGAAACTGTTAACAGCATAAAGCTTGGAAGTGGTGTGAGATGGTTTTCCTGGTAGCTGCTGGAGCTTTCTCCAGCCACCCACAGCACAGCTGCTCAGTGCTTAGGGTGTTGCCAGTACTTTTTAGTATTGACCAGTCAGACATTAGTTAAATCCAGTCTCTCACATGTCTGCTTTGCTCCACACATAAGCTCTGAGTGCTTGATGTGACTCACTGGTAAACTGGGTAACAGCAGTTGGACTTGGCCAGAAAGCTCAGAATAGTAGCAGTCTCTTTTATCTTTTGCCACAAAATGTAGTGGTGCAGGGACTAATTGCGGAGAGCGTGGCTTGTGCAGACAAATGTTCTCTGTCTAATCCATGAGGCACCATCCATTTCCACTTGTCTGATGCATTGCCTTCTCTGTAGCACCAGCTCTGACCATCGCTTCCTGTTCTTTACCTGGTTGTATTTTGCCCATCTGCAGGGTTCGGTGAACCCTTTGCCTACAGAACTCAAGTGCTCAGTTGAGTGGGTTTTTTTAAGTTTGGTTTGTAAATCCTTTATTGCTAACTGTGTGGTGGTTTTTGTTGTTTAAAAATTATTTCCTTCTCCTCCAGCAGGGTTTTTGTGAGGCTGTTTTTAGCATGGGTGGCACAAGGCTGATTGTGAAGTGCAGCTAATTCTGGCATCTTGTAAGTAGCAAACCAACACATTTTGGTTTTGTGCTAATGCACTAAGGTCAGAATTGCCTTTCTGTTTGCGTAAGCAATTAATCCTTGTTAGTATCTACAACTTAAAAGCTGCATGAAGAAAATAAGGATTTTATACCAATAAGTTGATGCTGCAGCTTACTCTTATTGGAAAACTTCTAAACACAAAGCTATTAATCGATGATGTAGCAATCTGGGGTATGCTGGCTCTGTGCACTTGACTGAAGATGATCCAGCAGTGTGCCCAGATGGCAAAAAAGGCCAACAGCATCTTGGCTTTCATCAGAAATAGTGTTGCCAGAAGGAGTAGTGAAGTGATCTGCTGTACTCGGTACTGGTGAGGCCACACCTTGAACACAGTGTTCAGTTGTGGGGACTTTGATACAAGAAAGGTATAGAAGTGCTGGAGTGTGTCCAGAGAAGAGCACTGAGGCTATGAGGAGCAGCTGAGCAATTTTGGATTGCTTAGTCTGGAACAAAAGAGGCTCAGGAGAGACCTTGTTGTTTATAACTATCTGAAAGGAGTTTGGAGTTAGGAGGCAGGGAGAGTATCTTTTTTTCCTGGTGGTAAGAAATAGCACCAGAGGAAATGTCTGCAAGTTGGGCCAGAGGAGGTTTTAGGCTGGGTGTTAAAATTTTCTTCAGAGGGTGGTGTTTGAGTAGTCCTTAAATATGAAGGGTTTTAAACAACGTGGCCCTGGTGCTTAGGGACATGGGTTAGTAGTGACCTGGCAGTGCTGAGCTGAATGTTGGTCTTTAATTTGGTTCAGGATTGTTCCTTTTTAAAATTGAAATCTGCTTAGTTTCCAAGCTGTTTGTAAAGGTTGGAGTCTGACACCTGTTGGACATTTCTGAGCAGTAGCTTTTTCATGGTGCTGCCTTTTGGCACTATTCCCCCAAGTACCATTCTATGTTATTTATTTTGTGTGAATCTATTTACATCTCATACTCCCTCAGTGCATACACTATCACTAATCTGCGTCCTCGGTTTTAGTTCACCACTTTCTTACTCCTGCAGTTTGATGTGCAGGATAAATATCATCGTTGCATGAGCACTAATGCACAATTTAAAAACTATAAATACACCATTTGTTGAAAGCTAATAGTCAATTCATTTGGTGCTGTAATACCACCTGTTACTTCTGTGAAGGATTTGCCTTGTGAGGAGGTGATTCTATGATCTTTGTTATGCCATGCAAACTCCTACAAAGTGATGTAGTTACAGTTCTTCTCTCGTTCTTTGGCAAATGTCAGACACAGCCTCAACTGTCCACTTTTTCCAGGATCTAGCCTGTTTCCAGAGTGCTGCTGCATGCCAGGGCAACCCCTTGTCCCAGGGTGATGCTTTGCATGGTGGAAACATGGTAGAACCTGATTCTGGCTCTGGAGGAGTTGGCACTAGTGCAGCATTAACCTTCCTTAAGTGGAAGTTATCTTGAGAGGAAGAAGGGTAAGGGTATCCCTTGGCTCCATCCTCAGGTAGAAGGCTGGAGCTGCAAAGAGTTTGACTTTATTTAATGGTTGGTTTTTTTATCTGTAACATGTTAGTTGGTGCACTGTAGTTTAATGTGTTGTCATTTATTTCTTTATCGAGGTATGTATTATTGAAGGGCTGATTCACTCCTGAGGAGTGTGGTTCATCATTTGAGTCTTGCGTTACTTTGGATTTCTTTGTTTTCTACTTTCTTTTTGTGCTCTAACACAGGAGCAATACAGCTCCCAGGTTTTTCATGTTTAAACAGAATGCAGCAGTCCTTAAGTCCCATAGCAGGTTTGTCTAATGTCAGTCAACTGGGAACTTTATGCTGCTTTAACATAATTTTTACCCATTATTTTGAGATGACGCAGCCTGCAATGGGCTCAGTATCAGTCATGGCATTAAAAAAAGCTGTAGTTACAAATATGAATCTTTAATCAGCCATGAAGTTGGCTGGGTGTGATCATAAATATGTGATTGACATCCAGAAATATGATTCTATAATAATTAGGGATTGGAAGGGACCTCAAAAGATCATCTAGTACAATCCCCCTGCCATGGGCAGGGACATCCCACCCTAGATCAGGCTGGCCAGAGCCTCATCCACCCTGGCCTTAAACACCACCAGGGACAGGGCTTCAACCACCTCCTTGGGCAAACCGTTCCATATTAGCTTATTAATATTCAAACATGTCAACATTTTCTCACATGCTGAAGGCACTGCTAAAATTCTAGGACTTATGGGAGAATAAAGAATTTGGCCCCATTGTAAATACGGAGTTTGGGCTTCAATCAGTAGTAATAGGACTAGAGATCAGAGACGTAAATAGGCACATGGATACCCTTTACTTGTCTTAAAATGCTAAGAGTCACATAGAGAATATAGAAAAATGTAATTTTGTGGTAAGCAGTGGTATAATCAGATTAATTAGTTGATAAATACCTATTGGAGAAGATCTGCACAAATGAAAATACCATATTGAAAAGCTGAGTTCTGTCTGTTAAGAGGTGTCACAGGTATCACGTGTTACGTGTAGCTAAGAGGTAGAGCATTTTAACTTGTCTTTAAGCTGATAATTCGGATAAAGGTTAACATACACACACACATACATAAAAAAATATCTCTTAGGGTGGTAGGTTCTTCTGAAGTCTGTAAGGTTAGAATTATGTTTAGCTTATAGAACAGCCTCTAAAGTATTTAAAAGTATTGCAAACACACATAGGGCAGGAGCAAAGTAGATTGAGTGTCAGGAATAGTGAGTAGAGGTGGAGCTTCATGTCTGACAGATGCCTGTCCCATCTCTGTTTACAGGCTTGGGCAAACATGCTGGGTTCATTTCTCTGCATTTCAAACCTGTGTTGATTTTCGGATCAGCAGTTTGTTAGCTGATGGCTTTGAAACAGCTGCCAGGCTCTTGTCATGTTGGTCACAGAATGAAATGATCTAATATTGATCATATTAGGAATTCAGTCACAATTTAGTGAACTTTATTTGCTAATATTCCAGTCAACATATTTCTTTCTCTCTTGTAATCATTATGTACTTGAAGATTCATGTGACAGTTTGGGGATACAAGGTTGCTGAAACTGTCAGTTAAGAATCACTGTTTCAACAAAGTGGTTGGAGAGCAGCGTAGTTTGTTAGAGGTAAGAAGTAAATTAATCTGCTTACAAATGTGGACAACTCCTTATCTGAATATCAGGCAAAACACGAGGTGACAGCAAGGGTGATGTAGTGGGCAAAATACACTGAAAGACTTGAAAGAACCTGTTTTATTTCATATTGGTTAATGTGGTGCAGAGGATGAGGGGAAGAAGCATTTAATGTTAATGATGATGATTTAATGATAATGGTTATTACTGGTGCATAGAAATTGCTAATGAACCAGGAGTTGTGCACTTATTTTAGAAAGCCATTTATTTACTAGGTAGCAAATACAAATGCCTGCATTTCATTTGCTGATCACGGCACATAAAATGATTCCAAGCAGCTGTTGGGATATTTTTGGTGACCTGCTAGCAAACTGATTCAAAAACATGTAAGACTCGTGCCATGTTGATTTGCCAAAAGAGTAACATGTGAAGATGAGGTCTCATTTTGAAACCTACACCAGAAAAATCTGATTTGAGCTTAGGAACAGAAAGGGGAAGCAGAAGCATTAGTGATTCCCTTTAACCTGTCTGTGGGTCTCTGTATGAGGGTTAGGAGTGTTAGAGCGGAGCTGTTCAGAGCACATCGAACTGCCTTTGTGGTCTAGTTGAGTATTTGTCTTTGTTTTCTCTTACATATAAGAGCACAGAACATCTTCCCCCGGTGTTCCACATTGAGACAATACGTGCATGTGTGTTTTTGGGGAGATGGAGTCAAAACCAACGTAATTTCAAGAGGAAAGCAAGAAATTAATTATTTTTGATATTTCTTAGTGATCATAACAATATTGAGCTTTCTTTAAAGGCTTTTCCTAAACCTTGGCTATTTTCAATGTATATTTGTGCTGTTTACATTCTTCTTTATATTTTTCACACTAAATCTCTCCAGTGCCATTTTCAGCTTTTCTTCTGTAAAGTATCAACTCAAGTTGATTTACTCAACAAATCCTTTTGTCATGCCCTATAATAAAATGATGAGCAGGAGGCAGTTAAAGCTCTTTATCACAAGATACTGGGCAAATCTGAGGGGTATTATTGTGGAAACATTTGCAACAACCCTTCCTCCATTTTTTTTTTTTTTTTAACCTTGTAAGACAGAACCTAAGGCCAAGGGGAGTAAAGAGTCTTGGAGGATACTGGGGAGAAAGATACTGGGGGTTACTACTGTGTGTGTTACACCATTTTAAAACTCAAAGCTGTTAAGTAGAAGGTAAGATATTTTCACTTAGAGTCTATTTAAGTTACCTTGTGTAGTGTCTATTTTACCAGTATGATCTGTCTTTCAAAGTGATATATGGATTTTTTTAGCTTTATCTGTCTGGAAATTATTACATCCACCTGGTCATTTCAACCACTTACAGTGCATACTAAATACACTCAATAAGCATTTCATTTAGCATTAATGGGATAATTATTGTATGTGGAATGCTGATTTATGATAAAAGACACATTTACTAGGAGCTGACAGTTGTTCAATTCATTACTCATGTTAGATAGCAATTAAACTTTACAAGGTTATTTTAAATTGATCAGTACAGGGTTTTTCTAACAGTAGTTACTATAATACATGTGCAGTAATACATCATCTACAGCTACGATGCCGTGTTAACCAAACATTAATTTGAACTGGTGTCTAGACACACAGCTGCTAATTACAGCTACTTGTTGTTTACAATATTTTGTGACATAGAAGTCAGAATATTGCTATTACTAGGTCTAACACTGATTTTATATGAGTGATTTTTAACTAAGTTCTGTTGAAACCAGTGGCACTGCATTTGAGTCTTTTTATATACCAAATTGCTCAGAAAAGGTGTGTTCAGGAATGGAAAATGCATCAGAGATGTTGTTTCAGTGAAGAACTGTGCAAACAGACATGATTTTATGATATAGCCTGCTGGTTTTTGTGAATGGCACTTTCAGCACCTCCAGCTTTAGCCTCCTATTTCCTTAATCTCCTGTCCTTTCTGGAAGAGCCTGAGGGAGTTAGTGTTTTATTCTAAAATTCATATTTAATAATGTATGAAGTCTCTGTCCATCCCATGAAAAGTCATGAGAAAGTGAACACCAAGTTTCATTGTATGAATGAGGGTGTTAGGCAAGAAGCTGACCTTGGTTTGATCATTGCCTTTGAACAGTGAAAGTTCTGAGCCTTCCTGTAGAGAGGAGGAACACTGCACTGGGAGAGGAAGATTGAGCTCAGGCAAGGGAAGCAAATGAGCAATTGTGTAGCTCGGATGGGACTCCTGAGCTGCCTCTACAGCTCCTGCCAAAATTATATGTCGATGAGCTCCCTGTGGCTGTTGGAACATCTTAAAGGGAACAGGCAGCTTTGGGCTCCTCATCACTACCAGCTCCCCTGGCAAATTGTTGCTCTTCCAACCCAGGGGCCACAACAGTTGGTCTGAGTAGCTGGAGAATGAGATACTCAAATCCTTTTGCTTGTTGCTTGTTCTTTCTTGTCTTTTGAGTGCTTAGTAGCTGTTAAACTGTTAAAATTCCACTGCTGCATAGATATTTTTTCTTTGGGTGTTTTTTTGTCCAAAAAGTTTAAAAGGGCTATAAAAAGTAGAGGATGCTGAAATTTCCTAGACTGGAAAAGAGAAAAAAAGGAACCTGGCTTTGGGAAGGACTTAAAAGAAAAAAAAAAATCTTCTGTCCAGCATTAACTTATGGCTGTGGTTTCAGGAAACCGGTGTTTTCAAGCCTTTTAAGTCTCTTTCCTACTGAATATGCTGCCTTCTACTGAGAGAGAGTTGCTTTTTATTAGAGAGAAGAAGCACAAACCGGATTTGCAGTTGTTGCTTGAGAAACAAAAATATATGTTTTTGTGGGAGATGGTTTGAAAAACCCTTAGTTTAGCTGACAGCTCTGGTATGTAAAGGAAACAGCTGTTATGTACTTTGAAACTAGCACTGTGATTGATTAATAGCAATAGTATGACTCTATATAGAAAATGTAAGAAAGAAGAAAATATGACTCTTCTCTATGTAGAAAATACTTAGAATAATGCCAGGTACCTAATCACAATTTAGAATGGTTCTTTTTTAGTGGTTTGGATTTTGAAAAGAAGGGTGAAAGAAACCACCAAACTTTGTTTGGGCAGTCAGTTGGAGGAGGATGCTCACGCATCAGCCCTAAGTATATAGGGTATATAAAGAGCATATAGAATGTAAAAAGGGCATCTGGTAGAATGTCTTTACATAGAGTGCCTAAATTAACCCTGTGTGTGAAAAGAGGGAGTGTTTGTCACTGGAAAATGTGGCTTTTGAGATTAGTTCCTTTCTGGGTCAATGGACAGAGGCCAATGGGATGAGGTTCAACAAGGCCAAGTTCAGGGTTCTACAGTTTGGCCACAATAACCTCCTCCTTCAGCTACAGACTGGGGAATGAGTGGCTGGAGAGCAGCCTGGCTTAGAGAGACCTGGGAATACTGGTTGACAACTGGTTAAACATAAGCCAGTAGTGTGCACAGTTAGCACAGAATGCCAATGGTGTCCTGGCTTGTATCAGAAATAGCATGGCCAGCAGGGCTAGGGATGTAATTCTCCCCCTGTACTGGGCACTGGTGAGGCTTCCCCATGGGTACTGAGGGAAGTTCTGGGCCCCTCACTTCAAGAAAGAGATTGAAGTGCTGGAGCAATGAGGCTGGAGGGGAAGGCTGATGAGGAGAGGCTGAGAGAGCTGGGAGTGTTTAGACTGAAGAGGAGGAGACTTAGTGGGGACCTTCGCCCTCTCTACAACTCCCTGGAGAGAGGTTGTAGATAGGTGGGGAGTTGGGTTCTTCTCCCAAGCAACTAGTGAGATGGCAGGGCCTGAAGCTGCACCAGGGGAGGTTTAGGTTGGACATTAGGAAGCCTTTCCTCCTGGAAAAGGGTGATCAGACCCTGGCATGTACTGCCCAGGGGAGTGGTGGAGTCCCCATCCCTGGAGCTGTTTAATGACAGACTGGACATGGCACTTAGTGCCATGGTCTAGCAGACTGTGACATTAGGTCACGGGCTGGACTGAGAGGTCTTTTCCATCCTCGATAATTCTGTGATTCCATGATTACATTGTGTTTTCAGTTGTCATACTGGAACAACTGGACAAAATAGCTGACACCAGATACCTATAGTGCAGACTCTTTAAAATGACTGTGCCTAACCTTTATTGCTGTCTTTCTAGTAACCGTCTGCTGTTATTCTTGGTTCTAATTTTGTTGAAACATGGTAATATCTAATAGAGTAAGATACAGACCCAGGAAAAGGTAACTACAGATTTATCTCTTGCCACTACACGTGCGATTATACTTACAGTGCAAATATTAACAAACTGTAAACATTTGACGATTTTAAAGTTATTTTCTTAATGCTCTGAAAGCCCATGTCCATGATCTAGTGTGCTGTACTAACCTTCTGATACTATTGGAAGTTATTTGTCCTCTAAAATTGCTCAGGATTAAAAAAAAAGGTATGTGTGTCAAAGCCAGATGGTTTCTCACAACTTTATGTGGTAGAGAACTCCATCTTTTCAAGCCCTTGGGAGCTGGAAAATGTTCTTGTACAGAACTCCTCTAATCTGTAGCTCTGATTTATGCAACATATAAAATGCTTCATTCTTATTAATCTTCCAAGTAAATAAATTCTTATTGTTCCACTGTTCCAAGGACATAAGAATTGAAATCATATGGGGAAAAAAAGAACCTTTTTTGAAACAGATGACTACTGGCTCTAAGAACTTGCAAGTGGATTTTATGTAACAGCCAGTGACTGAAACATCAGTTTGGAAATTGAAAGTGCTCTGTAACTTTGAAATGTGTCATCGACTTCCCCTTCACTTCTGGTTTAACATTTTCATAAATCCAGAAAGGAATTTTTAAAAAATCACAAGAGCAGCACTGTAAATAACTTTATTTTGTTCTTCCCTCTGATGCAAATAGGTCCGTCACTTGTGTTCATTAAAGCATTTTGTGAGCTTTATAATTTTTGTCCTTTTTAATGGTTTTTAATGTTTAATGCAGAAAAATGTTTCAATTATTTTAAAAGTAAAATGTTTGGATACAGCAAAGTGAAATGCTTTTGGATTTTGGATTTCTTTGGTGTTTTCTTTCATGGGAGACAGAATATCTGTCACATTCCACCTGGTGCTATCTCCAGGGTCTGATTGTATTTCTCTTTATTCTTTTCTGCAAGCAATTTCTTTTAGTCTGAAATGTCTTTTAGGTATCCAAATAAACTTGTTCGCATCATTGTTTCTACCCCAGCGTGTGTCCCTGAGAAGACCATGTATTTGCAGGGTTTCTGTTGCTTAAGATGGGGAATAGGTGCATGCCCTATGCTACAAAATATGCTAAATCCCTAATTAAAGTCCCAAATTAGTTATAAGCAGGTTTGATAAACTACTTTTGCGATAAAAGGGTACACAAGTATGTGCTTTTGGAAATTTTTTTTCAGGTTTTCAGTATGTTAAGAATATCTAAAGTATTTTCAGTGGCATTGAAAACAGCCTTTTCTCCAATATTTTCATATTTTTAGCTTTAAAATTTTAGCTCTTGTCTGCAAAACTTTTTAACATATTTGGATGGAGAGCTTAACATGATTGCATAGGTATTTTTGCAGCAATTAGACTTCTTCAGCCATTAAACAAAAATGAAATGAATAAATTTAGAAAGAAGGTTGTCATTCTGATTTTCTGTTAGTCAATTCATTTGTTGAACCAAGTGGAGAGAAATGAAATGCCCCCAAGTACGTCTTTTACCCAGAATTGCTTCCACAGCATTAATTTCATCTGTTTGAATTTATCCCACTGCAACTTCCAGTTATTCTATATTTCTTTATTCCTGTTTGTGTGTAAAGAATTTTATTAGCATATCAGTAATTGGCATTCTCAATTTCCTTGGGGGTCTGTATCCTGATGCAGCTCTGCCAGGTTTTCAAAATGCAGTGAAGAAACCTCAGGTTCACAAAGGAAGTTCTGTATCGTCAAGACACTTTATATTGCAGAAAGGCAATGGCTAATAAAATAGAGAAGTTACTGTGATTGTGTTCTCTCACTTGTTGTTGAGAGTCCTGGCTCCAGAAGTAATCATACTCATAGAAATGTTTCAGTTGGAAGGTATGTTAAAGATCATCTCCCCTGCCATTGACAGGGACACCTCTCACTAGACCAGGTTGCTTAAATCCCCATCCAGCCTGGGTAGTAGCAGACTGAAATGGGAACAGCCTAGATTTTGCAGCACTAGGCTGTAACGGGTCATAGATTCTAAGTGTTTGCACAGGTTTGTGTTCTGTAACTACTCGTGTTTTCCTTAAGCTGTTTGTAAGTTCCTTGTCTGTGGTTATAAAGGAAGAACAGTAGGTAGAGCAGTACTCCAGGAGTATAGCTGGGGGCTTTTTTTCCTGTTGGATTTCTACCTGGAGCCATTCCTCTGCTTCTCAACTGTTCCACTTCCTGAGGTGAGGCGCTTGCTTAGGTATCCAGGTATTGCCTATGGTGCAGTGTACAGGTTAACAATTCCACCTGAGATGTATTTCTCTGGCTGCCTGATGCTTGATATGCTGTGCTCACGGTTTCATCCATAGCACAGGCTCTCATGTACAGCGTGATATTTGGTGTGAACATGCTGTGGTTGAGCAGAACATTTACACGGCCATTTTCTTGTCCACTTGGGCTGCCAGACACCAGAACAATTAAAGGCTACATTCACAGAGTCAAGACAGATGCTTGTCACTTCAGAAGTGTAAGTCCAGGCTTTAGATCTTAAGCAGGCAGCTCAGCTGCCACTCAAACTGGCAGCTTCCACCAGCCACTCATACTTTCTAAGAAATTGTGCTCTGCAGTGTACAGTGTCCGTGATGGATTGGGTTATGTAGGAAGTACTGGTGGCAGCTGTAGATGGAGTGTTTGGCGTTCACTGGAGCAGGACTGCAAGTGAGGAGTTGGCACTAGTTAAATGTCCTGATCAGCTGCTTCTTGAATGTGATTTTTTTGACTTCAAGTGCAGCTTTTAACCCTGACCCAATAAATATTGTAGATGTAAGATGGAGCAGTGCCAGCGAGCAGAGGTTCATTGCCCACTCAGCCTTGCTCAAAGACTCTGTGTGGGGTAGGGGAAATGGGAGCTGCATGCTTAGACCATTCTAATGTGCTCTGGGATAATGCTTGAGAGACAAACAGTGGTGGACGTGTGGTATTAGGGCACTGAATTGTAAACAAAAGCCCTAACCTGCTTTAGTCTTAATCCCAGAAAGTAAAGAGTTACATTTCATGTCTGCTTTCTGATGTTTTAATTAAAGTTATGGAGAGATAAAAAGACAAGGTCTTATGAATCATAGATGGCCTTTTCACTGGCTTCAGCACCTCAGTTCACTTTCTGCTATTCTTCTCTCAGCCTATGACATACTTGGCATCTTTTTAAATTAAAGGTACTTCTTGATGCTTCCTTCTTCTTCATCCTGCCCTGCCAGGGTAGGGGGATGGGAATGAAACAAAGAGAGCTTGGAAAATCAGCCAAGGTGCTGCTTGGGCTGGCAAGGCAGAACCCTGTGGAGCAACCTGGGGAGCGTGTCTCCTGGGAACCATTACTGGTGGTCGCAATTCCCCGGCAGCTTCTACGCCTGCAGCCTTTGAGACTAGAAGTCCAAGTCCGGCTCTTGTAATGACTGAGTGATACGTTTTTGGTGTGGGGTGAAGCAAAAAAGAAGGATCTTTGGTAATTCAGTTGAAAAACAGCTTTTCTGGATTTCATGTGGGAAGTAAAGTAGTCTAGTTGTAAACTGCAAGCTCACTTGCAGTATTTTCAACCTCTGGCTTTTCCCTTCTTGTGTCTTTTTAGTGTATTTCTTCTAATACAGTATCTGTGTCAAGATATTAAATCTTTGAAAAGGAGTTGAACCTTCTAAATGAAAAAGTATTAAGAGTCATGCTACGCTTCTTAATGCCATCTCCAGAGAAGGAGACTCCACAACCCCCTGGGCAGCCTGTTCCAGGGCTCTGTCACCCTCACTGGAAAGAAGTTCCTTCTCATATTTATGTGGAACCTCCTGTGTTCCAGCTTACACCCAATGCCCACACCAGCTCCTTCTGATCTACCCCAGGATGCAGTTGGCCTTCTTGGCCCCAAGAGCCCATTGCTGGCTCATGGTCATCCTACTGGCCACAAGGACCCCCAGGTCCCTTTCTCCTACACTGCTCTCCAACAGGTCAGTCCCCAACCTATACTGGTACCTGGGGTTGTTCTTGCAAGACTCTACGCTTAAGAAGAAAACTCCAAAGTCCTTTTGTTATTTCAGGAGGCCTCTTTCCCCCATCTCTGTCTAGGAAAACACTGGGTGCTGGCGTGGAGATCATTAGCTGGCTTTAGATACCAGAGCCTAAAAAAAAGAAGGTTGAGCCACGGTGACAGATAAGCAGTTAACATAACTAATCTTGTTTCGGTTCCACTTCTTTCCTTTCCAAGTACTCTGATTATTCTTATTTTATTTTGTCAGCAGTACTTGGAGTTGCATTGCTCGGGGTTTATTTCAGTGTTCATAGCCCCGTAGCATCCGCTGCCTCCTTTCAGACAGCTGCGACAATATTGAGTGCGGTGGAGGTACCACCTTCAGAGCAATTACTTGATATCCAGACAGGACGGGAACGGCTGCCTCTAGCCCCATGGAATTGGAAACACTTAATATAAGAGTCAGTTGGATATCAGTAAGAACGTGTATTATTTTCTCTTCCAGCTAATAGGATTTTTAAATAAAGCTGAGGCTGATACGACTGGCTGAGTCCCTGCCCTTTGTGAGAGCAGCAGCTTCACCAAATGGCAAAAGATTGAGCAGTGGGAGTTCAGGATCCTGTGTGCTGGCTGGAAACGGCTGCAGAGAGACATAAAGAGGGGGGGCAGAAGAAAACCACAAGCAAGGGACAGTGAGTGAGCTATTTTGTATTGGCTTTAATCAAAACATAATGACAGGAGTTAAAGCATAAAGCAAAGGAGGGATTTTGCTTGTGTCAGCCTTGGGGAGGGCGCCATTCATTTCACTCCATCATTCTGAATTGCTTTCTAGAGCATTTACTCATCCATCTTCTCCAGCCCAACACTTCACCCTGCCTATCACCATGCTTTCCTTTGGATCTAAATGATGAGTCGGTATTAAATTAAGTATCTCTCTTTGCTTCTTGGTTTTGTGTTTGCTTATCGGACCCGTTTTGGACCCCCAGAACAATTCTGTGCTCCGCGTACTTGGCCCAAGTGAGCTGGGAGCCTGTGCAGACCCTTTTTCCTTTGGATGACGTTGTCAGAACAAGACAGCCAGTGACGGATGTGATCTGGAGTCAGCGAGTGTGTACAGTGGATAAATGTGCCTGACGCTTTGTGATAGAGCTGGTAATTACATTTCACAGTGAGTGGTATTAATAGTGAAAGGAGGCTCCGGCTTGCTGCGTGAGAATTGGTAATAGGAGAGGCTGTAGGGAGAAGAGGGAGTCATTTATTAACCTGACAAATTACGGAAAAATGGACTTTTTCTTTGAATGCAGAGGAGCTCTCTTAGACGTGATGCCCATTGAGATACCTCAGGGTCTTTGGTGAGCACTGATGTCGTGGAAAACTTCTTTCTTATTACTTCATCATGCCACCTGCTTATGACTTCCATCTCTCTGCTTTGGCTCAACTACTGTGTCACTTGGTTTTGTGCTGCGCATAGGTGGTGCTTGGCTAGGGATCCACACGTCTTGAGATCTGAAGATCAAAAGTTGTAGAGGACTTTCACGCCCATAGAAGGGAAGGAAGAGCATCAGCTGCTGGTGTCAGGATTATCAAGGATGTGAGACAAATGTCCTGCAAAACAGGATTCTCCATCAGTGTGGACTTGGGGACAGGTCTGTGCCAGTGAAGGAGACATTCCCATTCTGGGAGACATACCAAGAAGCAACAGAAGCTTCAGTCTTCCCTAGGCAACTTCTCCTCATTGCATTTTCCATACAAAATGCCCAGAGAAAAAAAATCTCTTCCACATTTTCCTTTTTATGCAAGGCGTTTTCCCTTGGTTCCTTCTCCCCATGCCTGCTCACATCTCCAGTCCGTTCCAGATGCTCTGTTGATGTTCCTAATGTTTGTCAACATTCGCTGCATACCCAGCCCAGTCCCACCTCAGGGCTGTTTCCTCTCCAGCCCAGCAGCAGTGCAGAGAGGATGGTGCCAGTCCAGCCTGTCCATTAGTGCTCGGGAGGGATCTAACGTGCCTTCAAGCAAAGGTGCAGCTGTTGACACCACTGATGCACAAAGCCCGCAGGCTGCTGCGTACGGCTGGCTTGTGCAGCTCTCTCCTGGGGTTCTTAAAAGGAAAAGCCTGCCAGCTCCGGGAAGGAGGACGGCGCAATGATGGAAACGAGCCTGAGCTGGAAAAGAATTGCCAAGACTTTGAAGGTATTAGAAGGACTCCAGAACCAGAGTGATTTAGTGGTGTGATTACTTCTTAATGCAACACTCCCAAGGTTTCTTATTAGATTCCCATTCCTGTCCCCATTCTTTCCTTCTAAATGCTGTAGAAAGAGTCTGGCTTGATATAAACACCTGGGGCAGTTATACAGTATCACTCAGTTTAATTAACTTCTAAATCATATCACATCACCTGGATACCTTTCTGAATTCTATCAGCCTGTGAGACAGCGATAGCTGCAGCTCTAGTCAGTTACTGCCTTTGATAAAATCACTTTCTGGAGCCTACGTGGTTCTCCTCCACCCTTCCCCCTGCCAGCCGTGCCCTCCTTCAAAGAGAACAGGCTGTGACCAAGGGACTAAGAGCTTCAGGGCTTGAAAATACGACCTCGTCAAATTGATGTTGGGTGGTACCCTTGTGGCTTTGGGTCAGTGAAGCAGCTCTTTGGTGTCCAGAATAACTGTTTCCGTGTGGTTTCATATCGCATGTGCTATCCATACGGCAATTTTGTGCTCTTGGTCATGAGATGGTCTTGGCCAGCGGGTGACTGACAGAGAGGACTGTGCATTGGGAAGGGAGGAAAAGTGTCCGATGGCAGTTAAAGCTGCTTGGCAGAGAATTTTCTGCTAGTAATTTGTGCTCTTTGATGCAAGTTGCTGATATACTGATGTTTCTCCTACTCTGAGAAAGCGCCAGTTGTGCATTTTCTCTGTGTGTGGGTTTTCAGAGCCAGTAAATGCTCCTGGAAGCATCCATCTGCATGGAATTTTGTAGGTGTTCAGAGCAGAGTAACTAGAAAGGGCTAAAACGTGAGGTTGCCTGGTCCCAAGGAGGGATCAATCCCTCAGCACTGAGCTGAGTCCACTCTAGGCACAGGAAGCTGAATCTCAAAGGAGTTGCACACTGACTGTTAGGGCCAATCCTTCAGGATATTCCTTATTCAAAACAAGGAAAAAACCCACAAGAATACAGGTAGTACTGATGGAGAAGAGGAGCACAGAGGGATTAGGAGGCAACAAGATGAAGGTGCTTGGATTTGCTGAGGACTTCTGAGTTCAAAGTGCCCCAAAACCACCAAATCCAGATTTAAAGCAATGTTTGAGAGATGCCTTTGAGATATCTAAGCAGAGAGCCCAGAGATAAAACAGAGGAGATGGAACTAAACCTGGAAATGATGGTTGAGTGTGGGAGGGAGGAAAACTCACTGAAAGGGGTAGGGTTACAGAAGAGGGGACCAAGGTCTTCCCCCAGCACAGATCTGATGGAGAGGGTCCATGAAGCAAGAAGCAGAGAGGTCAGCACTGGGTTAAAGGAATGGGTGGATCTGACAACTGGAGCAGTGGGGAAATGTAAGGGTTAATAGTCCAGGTACAAGCATGAAGAGCCCTGCTAGTGAGAAATGGAGGGGTTGGGAAAGGCCACAGAAAAGGTCTCACTTCTGGTAACCTCTGGGGTGGAGACTGAATGCTCAGTCATGCAGCAATGTCACTGCATCCACTTCATCTTTGTTTAAAGTTCTTTCTTTTGTGCCTGAGCTCTTTCCGAGGCCTCGGCCGTGTGAGTGAGCTGGGCTGCTGTCAGCTCCGACTGTCCTGCTGTGCTTCTGGTCTTGTCTTTGATGGAACATTTCTCACCATCCAGGACGTTACTGTCCAACTGAGCTGATTTGCAGAAAGCCAAGTGATTCTTAAACTTTTCAATTCCTTTTCTTCCCCGTGCTCTGCTCTGAATGCAGTAGAAACAGGAAACCTACATAAAGGCAAGTCAAACCAAAAGATTCCCCAGACCATTAGTGTGTAGTGCCAGCATCCTCCTTGCAAGAAAACGTGGGATGGTTGTTACGGGGCCCTTAGTAGCTCAAGAGATGATGAATTTGCAGGATGCCATGTGCAAGTTCAAAAGCTCCACAGTTTCCATAAAATAGGGAAGGGAGTGGGTTGAGGCAAACCACACCTCAGTGATGAAAGGGCAGGCAGTCAGCTCTGAGCAAGGGAGGAGCCATTCAGTCAGGGGGTCTGTATTTCCATCTCTTTTCTTTGCAGCTTTTCTGACTGAGTTTTCCATCCTTTTCCCTCGGTCTGTGCAGTGGGAGTGGGCTGAAGTGTCCGTTCCACGTTGCTGCCTTGCGGAGAGGTGCCTGACATTGGTGCTTTGTTTCATCCCAGGGAAGGGCAAACGTGGTGCTGGGGGAGCAGCCAGCGGGAGCTCCCTGGGAATGATCGATACAGGGAACGTGGGGTCAAGTGAGCAGGACTGTGAGATGGTATCTGAGAGCATGGTTAATAAGGAAGGGAGAGAGGCGCAGGACTGGGAAGTGGGGGAAGGTGGTAAGAAAGCTGAGACCTGGAAAGAAACTGCATGATGATGAGGCATAGGTGATACAAAATGATAAGTCAGCAGAGCTGGACACGGTGGTCACGTCCAGCTTTTCAATTCCAGGCAGGTAGTGCTGCGTTTGCAGCTGTGGCTCCTCAGGAGCAGGAGACACGTGCCTGGCAGTATGCGACGATAGCAAGGGGACAGGGAGGCTAAAGGGAGGACGGAGCTGGGGACCCACGTGTGCTCATAGCACAGGAGGTACACAGAGGGAGCAGGACACCCAGATCCAGAGTCTGGTTGGAGACAATGTTGGCTCCTTCAGCTCCGTTCGGCTCATGGACTGCGAGTCTGTTGGAGTAGTGCTGTCGACCCCTGGACAGTGCCGTGCTCTGTTGTGGTAGTGCAAAGGGGACTTGGACAGCCTGGGGTGCGTACCCTTCATTTCCAGGTATGCAGCTGGGTGATGTGGTGAGCTGGTTATGCAGGGCCCTTAACAGACCTCTAGGCACAGAGGCAAAAATTAATAGTCTCTTGAGAAAGAGCAGGGTTTGGTAAGTGCACCTCTTGTACAGCCACTGGAGCGAGACAGGGGTGGAGAAGTCTGTATAGTTTTATTTCACGTGTCTCCAGCCCTGATACCCACAGTCTAGTGAAGCCTTGGCTTCAGCCTTGAGCTTTCCCAGAGCCATTTTCTGGTCACCTATTTGATTCTTGCTGACCCTGCTTTGGTGTCCCCAGCTCTGTGGTGTTCATTGTGCTGACGCTGTGGTGTCACGCGCTCATTAAAAGGCAATACCCAAGGGTTAGCCCTCTGCACCCTCTCCTGGGACACTGTTCTCATGTGTCGATGGTTCACTCCTACCAGCCCAGGTGTGCAGAGGTACCAAGAAGAATTAACCCCACTTGTGCCAGTAGGTAACCACCAAAAAGGGACTGGAGCCATCCCTGTGGTTGCTCCTTGTATCCACCCCACACAGGACAGTGGGAACTCAGTGTGTGGCTGGGTTTACCCACATGCTAGGGATATCTGAAGGTAAACACATGGAAATACTGGTTTGGCCACAGATGGGTGGAAAATGCCTAAACATCCATGGGGATGCAGGAATGAGAGAGTTGTGTCTGTTGAGCGATGAGGTGTCTCTCCCCGATCATTCGCCCTGGGACTGGTGCTGATGCTGCAACTGCTCCAGCCAAAGCACGCAGATGCCACTTTAAAAAGAAAAGTTGCCCTGCTTCACGTATTTTGCTTCATCTGTTCCTCCAGCCTCCCTCCCCCTAGAATAACTTGGACTGCTCAGGTCTCTGAATAGACAACCCTGCTGTTTCAGACTGATTTAAAATCTTCCCTTTAGTGTCACCCAGTCAGGAAAAAAGATGCATTGGGACTGTTGGGAAAGGAAGATGCATTGCTTTCCAGCGGCCCCAGAACTTGCATCTACCCTGGGAAGTCCTAAATTTAATGCAGTGTAGTCTGGTGACATGTTTATATACAGAAACTTCACTTGCTGTTGCTTTTAAATATCTTTGGACTTAAGCTAGCTAAGGGATCTTGGCGTGACAAGCAATATATAAGTGTATTTATATGTAGATATGTATGTGTAGAATAAAAACTGTCCAGTCTTGAAAGCATTTAATAAGCTCTGCTTTGTGATAGCCAGTCTCTTATGACTCTTCTTTTCCCTATTTCTTTTAACTTGATGCCATGTTTCACACTCAGGACAGTGTTTTACACGATGAAGACAGGCTGGGGTAGTGGGAGCTGTTCTACCTGGAGAAGAGGAGGCTCTGGGAGGACGTTGTAGCAGCCTTCCAGTACCTGAAAGGGGCTACGGGAAAGCTGGAGAGGGGCTTTTTACAAGTGACTTTAGTGATAGGGTAAGGGAGAACAGTTTCAAACTAAAAGAGGGGAGATTTAGATTAGATCTCGGTAAGAAATTTCTCCCTGTGAGGGTGCTGAGGCCCTGGAACAGGTTGCCCACGGAGGTTGTGGCTGCTCCATCCCTGGAAGTGCCCAAGGCCAGGTTGGATGGGGCTCTGGGCACCCTGGTCTGGTGAGAGGTGTCTCTGCCCACGGCAGAGGGTTGAAGCTCTGAGATCCCTACCAACCCAAGCCATTCTATGATTCAAAGTTGACTGACCAAGCAGATTTCATCCCAGAGCAATGCCACCACGGTTCACCAAGCCTTTCTCCTCCACCCAGTGAATCCTCCCCATGCAGAGCTGAGATGCTGCAGTGCAAGGGCACAGGTAGGACTGGCATGACCCTCATTGTTTTGGTGTTTTATTATGGTGATAGACACAGCTAGACACATGGATTCAGGAACAAGTGAAACGTTCCCCTGTTTAGTCCAAGGTTTCTGAATCTCTCTTGATGCTGGAAGGCAGAATCGCTTGAATTGCTTCTTTTTTTGTTTGTTTCTTTCTTTTATTTCAGAAGGAGCTGTTTAATATTAACGTTGATTACCCAATTGCTCATTTCATGGACAGCAATAGCGACTTCGAGAGCTTTGGGGACTTAATTTTCTTCTGGATTTATGGGCAGCCACCCAGATCTCCCCAGCCTGGTTTCTTTTCTCCCTCGTTTGTGTTTTTCCAGAGAACACTTTAAGGATAGTTGAGTTTAAGCTATTTCACATTGATCCTTGGCTTTTCCCATTTTTTCTGACTCCTTATTAGATACATCAGTGTGTTTATGATATTTTCAGTGTTTTTACAGAAGATTAAGGCAGTCAGGAAGCAGTTACTGAAGCACTGGAAAGGCAGATGTATTTGACGTACTTGTCTGTGAGCCATCAGCATCTAGGGGGGGATAGTGGATAAGGTAAGGAAGAGTTGCCTGAAGCACATTTAGGAAGGGAAAATGAGAGAAAGCTCTGTTCTTCCAAGGCTTTACCTGAGGAGGATCTACTACACTTTGCCAAGAGGCAGTATTTTACCGGCTCTGAACTATAAATGTGTTTGATTTGAGTCTGCACGTGGAGCTTGCAGTGCTGAAGTTCCTCAGCCATTTGGTGCAGCCATTGTCCTGGTGCTGGGAGCTCTGTGCAAGAACTGGGTCCTCATTTTGAGTGGATGTCCTGGTGTCTCATTAAAGCATTACTGCTTGGAGAAGGTGCTAAGCCCTAATGGGTTTTCAACAGGTATCCCCTGTTGAAGGGGATGCAGGAAGAGGGAGAAGTGCTGCAAAGCCCTGTGTCAACAGCAGCCACGTAGCTGACACTTCTCACATAATTTCTTCCCAGTACATACCGCTCTCTCCTGCTAGGATGAGAGACGTAGGAATCAATCTACTACCTGCTTCGTGTCCTATAAATTCCAGAAAGATGCAGCTGTTTCGCCTTTTGGTTTTCTGTGATCTTTAATTGCCTCTCCGTTATATCATCTAGTGTTCCTTTCTCAAGCCCCTTTCATACCCATCTCTGAGGATGATGAGCAGTGGAGTGCGATGTGCCCCAAAGGTGACTGTGAAAACTCACTGAATTATGCCGTGGTCCGGTATTCCCTTCCTTCTCTTTCTGCTTTGACTGTTGCTGGGAGAACAGTCGCAGCATTCAACCGGGAGGCCAGGATTGCTTTTTAGGTGGGAGACTTTGGACTCAGCATGATTTCACCGTAGACCTTGGTTCGTCATTCTGTGCACTGGAGCTTTACGTACTGTTGCTATAATCCTCGGGCTCTGTGGATCGCTCGGCTCATCCCACTGTGAGCTCCAGCTTGTTCCCTACATTGTGTTCCTGAGTTTTTAGTCTAGTTTCAAATGACTGACTTAATTAGCCTTTTGACAACCAGATATCCCTGTGTAATGACATTTTCCCAGGGATTAATCTGATTTTTTTCATATTTAAATCAAGACCCCTGAAACTAGCATTGTCCTGCCCTGTGCAGTTCCCCTCTCCCTGTCCATCACTACCATCAAACTGTGGTTAAAGAAACCTCCCCTTTAAGACAAGACACAAACTGATGTCCGTAGGCTGCACTGACATGATCTTTGATAGCTCTGCTCGAGTTTGGTGGCAGCTTTCAGAGCCAGGTGGCTTCACCTAGCTGTCTCCATCCCCAGTAGAGGCAGAGCCCACTGAATCCAGCACTCCCTTACATTGGAGCATCCCTGCCCGGGCAGTCGGGTGGGAGTGAGCCACCTCCCCAGCAACACAGGGAGGAACAGTGGTAGTGCTGATAGACTCTGAACCAACAGTGTCTTCTGCCTGGCCCCAGGCTAGGAACTGACCCACAGCTGTATCCATTCAACTGGACCGTGACAGCTGCTTTTGTGACTTAGTCACAAAATTTAATTGACTTTGCAGTCTTAAACCTGAAGTGCAGCTTGGGGGAGAGGGAGCGCCTTTTAGGCTTCTTTAGAGGAATTCAGGATTTTAAATTATAAGGGTAATAATAATAATAACTGTTGTTATTACTTATCTGGGACCTCCACGAAATCATTGATGTTTGCGGTCACCACCCTCCTGATGTGCATTTTGCTGATGCACAACTTCTGCTCGGTACCGTTGCATACATAAAATAAGCCCGGTTAATTTCCAGCTCCTCAAGAAACCTACACATGCAAAAATGTAAGGCTCATTCACAGAAAAAGGGCAAAATCAGCAGGAAAAGGGAGAGATTATTTTCCACAGTGTCCTTTTAATTAGAGCGATAATTAATTCTTTTCCCTGACACGCACATACAGATTACTCTTATAAAATATTCCTGCTTGAAATAAAATTACTTCCAGCTACACACTGGAGGAGCAGATCGTAAATCTAACGGAGATAATTCCGGACTGTGTGTGTTTGAGCCCTCCTTTTGAATCCAAGGTGGTCACTGGCAGCCCTGCTGTAAAATCTAACTTCAAGGTGAACAAAATACTCCTTACGACCTGCGTGCGGAGAGCAGGAGGTGCTCCGTGCGGGCACGGGGGCTGAGGAAGTGGAAAGCGGAGTTAATGTATTTTGCACCTACATCCTGAATCTTGTGTCCAGTTCTGGGCCCCTCAGTTCAAGAAGAACACAGAACTGCTTGAGAGAGTCCAGCGCAGGGCCACAAAGAAGATGAAGGGAGTGGAGCATCTCCCTGATGAGGAAAGGCTGAGGGAGCTGGGTCTCCTGATCTTGGAAAAAAGGAGACCGAGGGGTCACCTCATTAATGTTTATAAATATGTGATGGAGCCAGGCTCTTCTCAGTGTCATTCAATGATAGGACAAGGAGCAGTGAGTGTGAGCTGGAACACAGAAGGTTCCACATAAATCTGAGAAGGAACTTCTTCACGATGAAGGTGACAGAGCACTGGAAGGGGGTGCCCAAGGGGGTTGTGGAGTCTCCTTCTCTGGAGACATTTAAAACCCACCTAGGCATGTTCCTGTGTGGTCTAAGGGATCCTCCTGTGGCAGGGGGATTGGACTGGGTGATCTTTCGATCTCTAATGTTCTATGAGTCTGCGAT
>JAOXOE010000771.1:8180056-8193730 GCA_028565055.1 Phoeniculus purpureus | reverse complement strand
CATTAGGGATTGGAAGGGACCTCAAAAGATCATCTAGTCCAATCCCCCCACCACAGCAGGATCACCTAGACCAAGTCCCACAGGAACATATCTAGGTGGGTTTTAAACATCTCCAGAGAAGGAGACTCCACGACTCCCCTGGGCAGCCTGTTCCATGCTTCACTAACGTCAGTAAGTAGTTTTTGGTTTAGCTAAAGCAAGGAAGGAGCTTAATATCTAGGTGAGAAAGAAAGCATACAACTTGTACTGAGAAAGCTCATTTGCAGGTACAGTACAAACTGACATTTATATGGCAATCGCATTTGTTCAGTGAATCGTAACTGTTCACTGTGTACTAAAAGCAAAAACCCTGTGGAAACTTTTGCCTTCATTCCACTTGGTATGATATTTTTCAGACTCTCCAACTTTCCTCAGACACAAACCTGCTCAAGCTATTAAAATCCTGTTAAAACCATAATCAAATCCATACCATGAATCTGCTTGCAGGTGACTCAGAATAAAAGTGGCAAAAAGCTGTACAGTGACACGGTCCTTCTGGCATAATACCTGCTTATGGTTCAAATCAATGTTCTTCCACCGGCCAATCAATACCAACTCTCTCTGTTTATCACTACTTGTAAGCCTTTTCAATAATTCTAATCTTACAGAGTCATTACTGAAATGGTGCAGCCATTGATTGTTTAAAGGTTGCAGATAGCACGGAACAAATTGAATTTTGGGTTCAATTAAACCCGTTGGAAAACTGAACCCACATCAGCTCAAGGAAGATTCGTATCAATCTGTCAGATGAAGGCAGCTCGCACAGGTCCAGAACAACTGCAGCATGTTTGCAAATTCAGATAAGCAAAGGTTTTATTTTGCAGGGTAAAGTACCTGTTAGCTACCGAGGGGATGCACCATGACCCAGGGCTGAAGTAGTTGTCCCTTTCCATCTTCCCTTGACCCAAGCAGAGACCATAGTAGGCCAACTGGAAGCCATTACATATATTCCCTGTCTCTCATGCTGGATATCTTATCCAGTCGAACCTCACACTACTGTACCCCTCATCTGTGTGGCTACAGAGAACAGAGTTGGCTGAAGAATGACTCTGGAACAAAGACACCAGTGTCACTCGTAAAGAAACCTTGGGAGCAGTAGACAAAATAAGAGGAGCTTAGAACAGAAAATATCTGTTGTGGTTTTACCACTATGAATTGTAGTCACTAAGTTTAGTTAAGTGACCTTTGTAGATAAGGAACTTGCAGAGTTAATGAAAAATACTGCTTTGTGAAACTTAACTGCAGGCTGCTTGCATCAGCGCTTCATAACACACGCAAGTAACAGCTGTTTGCTCCATAAAACGTCTTTGATCCATGACCAGGGGTCCATGTCTCCACAACCCACACTCATCCAGTCTGATCAGTTGAAGGACACCTTCATCCCTAAGCACCAGAGCCATACTAAAAGAATTTTAGGTTAATTCAGAGTCTAGTTTATCAAGAGAACAGCTTCTGCACCTAGTGTCAGGCACGGTCTTGCTGCAGCCACTCTCAGTAAAATGCTTGTGCTCTGATTTTTCCAAACACAACTGGCAACTGACCCTCAGAAACAGAGGGACCTTTGAAGGTGTTGAGCTTTGTGTTGAAAATCTGCCCTGTACATAAACCATAGCACAGTTAAGGTTCACAATGTCACAGCAACAGAAAATGAGACGGGAAAGTGTTATCGTGTCTTCTCTCAGGTCATCTAAAAGTAGGGGCTTAGTTTATCACTGCCTTTGTTTGCTGGAGCAGACAGATGAACACCACGTGTGGAGAACACCAAACTCTTAACGTGTCAGCTGCTCAGTACCTGCATGTTACTGCAATTCCCTCAGTAGCAACAGTCACAGAGTCCCAGAGCATTAGGGATTGGAAGGGACCTTGAAAGATCATCCAGTCCAATCCCCTCGCCACAGCAGGATCAGCTAGACCAAGTCACACAGGAACATGTTGAGGTGGGTTTTAAATGCTTCCACAGAAGGAGACTCCACAACCCCCTTAGGCAGCCCCTTCCAGTGCTCTGTCACCCTCGCTGTGAAGAAGTTCCTTCTCATATTGATGTGGAACCTCCTATGTTCCAGCTCACACCCATTGCCCTTCGTCCTATCATAGAATCATTAACGTTGGAAGAGACCTACAAGATCACCAAGACCAACCATCAACCCAACCCCACCGTGCCCACTAAACAATGTTCCCCATGTGAACCCCTCCAGGGACAGCAACTCCATCACCTCCCTGGATCTCCTATATCAACCTATACCTGCATCAACCTATACTGGGAAGGGCAACGTGGACAGCATGAAGCACGTGGCACAGGTGCTGCTGTTTTATCACCTCATTATCTTAACGTGTTTTTCTCTGAGAAGAGGGGAAAGTCTTGCCTGTCAGTTTCTATTTCTCCTGCCTCACCCCAAGATCTAAAACCAGCAGGAGGCTAGAGAATTTCCTTCTAATTAACTTAACAACGATTAGGTTAATAAGTAACTTGATCATACTCTGAGTTCCTTTATGGGAAGGAGATTTTGGCTCTTTAATCTGTTGGACAAAAGCATAACAAGATCAAAAACTGGAAGTAGAAACCAGGAAAGATTAGAAATAAGGAAATGCTTTTGTTACCACAAGGGGTAGTTAGCCACTGGAGCTATTTATCTCGGAACATGGGGGATTCACCACCACTTTGAAGTGTCTAAATGAAGATGGGATATTCTTGTACAAGAAATGCTCCAAGTCAGCTGGCAATTATGAGCCTGATGCAAGAACTGCTCTGCTTAATTCGCCAGCTTGTGCTTTTCATCAGTTTAGATTGGCTGATCCTTGCGGTTCTTTTGAGCTTCGCAATTTGTGAACCTATGAGAAATGAGGATAGTGCTGATGAGCAGAGCACCTGGTAGAGCAGATACTGGTGCTGGGAAGGAGCAGAAGAGTGCAGAGGACTCTTCTGAAGTGGGAAAAAGAAATCTTTGGTGGCCTTCACTAACATATTGCTTATTCTGCTGAAAATACAGCAGCTTTTCTGTGCTTCAGTAGGGCTCAGGCTGCAAACCTGCTTGACATCAGAGGTGGCTGAAGATGTCCTCTCAGCAGATACATCACACTGTATCTGCTAAGCATTGGCTTAGTTTGTCCCAGCTTGTAGCATTCATCTTTCAGGCAATTCCCAAATATCATTAATCCACTGACTGGCACACCTTGCTCGCTGCTTGTTATCATCGCTCGTTTTACGGGTGAAGACAGTGTTGGGGTGGTGTGGAGATTTCTCTCAGGCAATTAGGAGAAGTTGTTGTCAGAGCTGCGATTGATACCCAGGGCTCCAGAGCACCATCTCGTTTTAAAAGTACTAACGGAGAGCTAGGAAATGCATGCCTGCTCTTGGCCTGAATTTGATCTTCCTTCCTTGAACAAGAAGAATGAGAGAGGGAAGGGAGCTGGGGGAACACAGAAGTGCCTCCACTGAGAGGTCTGGTGGGGAGCATCAGAGGCTTCAGCACTTGTTTCTGTCTCTGGCAGCCTGACCCTGTGGTGAGGATAATCAAGTTGAAAATGAAATCAAATTTCAAATGTTAAACCAGCCAGTTAAAGAAGCAATCACACCGAAACACGCATTTTGTAAAAGTTCTTCTTTACTCTGTCGTTATTCATTTATTTAGCAAGAAAACTTCTGTTTGTACAAAATACTTGATAAATTGATCATGAGCAGTTGAAGGAGTGAAGATGCAGCTACATGGAGGTGTAGCAGAGCCACAGCCAGCCAAAATGTCACCTGAGGTTCCCTGGAGGTCTGGCTGAATAAGTTTTAACGGGGAAGATCTTTTCCTATCACAACCAAGCATAATGCATCTTTTTTCCAGCCCGCATGACTCGAGGCATGATTGCTGTTTGTGGCCTGTGCATTAACCTTAAAAGAGTCTTTCAGTAAGTAACTTACCGTCTCTTTGCTTTGATTTCCCCTGATGCCTCCCTTTAGAAGACTCAATAGCTGGTGGGTTGGATACTTGGCTCTTTGGAAGTTATCACTTCCCTGTGCGCTCTCAACATCACTTGAGAGCAGGTGAATGATTCTCTCTGGTTTCCCACAGCTCAGGGTGTGTGGGCAGGTTGGTCTTTACTTTGTCCTGTAACCTGTTGCACAGGTTGTTGGCATTTTTAGGGAAGTTTCTTTTCTCTCCTGAGATGCCAGCGGTGTCATTGCTTGAACCTTCGTGAACACCTTTCGGTAATGAAAGCAGGTGGATCACAGCCGTGTCTGTGACCTGTTACCATGTGAGGTGAGGGTTGCCAAGTCTGGTGTATCAGGAAGTTCCTGAGAATGTCTTGCTTCCTACTGGTAACCACCTGTGGGTTGGACGTAGATTATTCAGCTGGCCTTGAGACACCGTTCAAGGAATGACAAGTGTGTATCTCTAAGATTAAAGTAACGAGGAGGGAGCAGCTGCTGAAGAAACCTCATGAAATTACAACTCTCACAGTGCAGTAAGACCAAGAGAGAAACATGAGCTCAGGTGGATCAATGGCTGATTAAGAAAAGGCAGAGCTGGGGTTCCCAACCCAAGCCCAAGGTGGGTGACCGGCTGTTTAGCTGTAACTGTGGTTCATAGATCTCCTGAACAGCAGCATCCAGGAGACAGTGACACCATTGTCTGCGGGGCCAGGGACGACACAGCGATGCTGACCTGGAGAACCACTTGTTCACAATTTGTGATTCACTGGGTAGCTGGATCCAGTCTAAGAAGAAATTGATTGGAAAGTGCTGAGGTGAATGTCTGAAGAGATAGAGTTTGCTTTCCATCATCCAGCAGTGGTTAGTTTGTGAGGAAAGGAGGAAATTCAAAACGCTCAGAGACTTGAATTCCTGATGCCTTTTCCCTCCCCCAGCCTCCTTCTTGTTCAGGAGATGTCGGGGACTGGGAGCAGCCACCACAAGTTTGCAGTTGCCTGAACTTTTTGTGATTAATTAATCCCATCTTTATTCACACAGCACTCCCCTTGCCCGAGACCATGGGTAATAAACACCGATCGAGCAAGCAGCAGTGATAAAGTATGTGTTTAATAATTAACAAATTAGTCCTAACAGATGGAACCAAAACAAAATGGTCTGTGTGTGCACACAGCACACGGCTTGCCTTCCCCTGTTTGTCACACTGAGATATTGCCAGGGTGTCTCCACTCGTCTCAGGTTAGTCACCATTACATGTCACACAGGCTAGTCATGAGTTTATCTCTGAGTCTGCGACGGCTCTTTCTAGATCTGACAATCTCCATGTGCTAGCAGTGAAAGTGAATGAGGCGAAGCAAGAGGAAGAGTGTGATGGAGAAGAGAAGGGGGATCCTGGCTTTTCAGCATTAGTTAGGATGCAGGAGCATCCCCACAGAAGGATCATCTGTCCACTGTGCTCTGCTATGTTGAATTGATAGAGATTATAGTCTCTATAATTCTTTCTGCTATTATATAGCAAAGAATAAAAAGTCAATGGACTGCTGAGTTAAATAAACATGAGGCACTACAGTCATATGAGCATAGTATCCTGTGAGCTAACTGTGCATATATTATTCATCTCCAGTTATTATTCATGACCTTTCCCTCACACCGTCATGGCTCTATCACTTGTGAATTTATAAGTTCATTAATAATGACTGAAAATTAATAATGTATTTTCATTATATCCATTGGGTATATTTACAGCATTCATAATGCATTCAAATAACTGGTTGGAGGTGTAAAAATAAACCCGTTGCTCTTCCATGGGCCCTCACCTTTTTTGATTTTTGGAGAGCTACTATTTTGGTTAATAATCCTTCCTGCTTCCATTGCCATGCGGCCACGCTGTGTAATAGCCTGCGCCATCTGCCACCAGCGTGCTTAAAAGGGCTTGAATCAAAGCAGGAAATGTCGTTATTGTGTGAGATTAGAAGGAGATGATCCACAAATTAATCATTATTGAAAGCGACACCAAAATCATGAGAGCGTGGGAAAGGTTTGAAGTTCAGCTGTTTCCTTCTCCTCTCCCCCACCAGTTGCGTTCGGTTGATGTTGAAGAGCACAGGCAGGCAGCAAGAGGCACATCTGATCCTTCCCCAGGCTCCCGGCAGGACTCCCATACTCTAAGGAGCACAGAGGTTTGTTACAGGTGTTGCTGCGGTGTGTTCCTAGGCCACACATGCCGTAGCAGGTCACGCAGTGGTCCTTTATTTGAACTGGAAGATGCCCACCTTATTTCCTGTCTCGTCTGCAGCAGTTTAATCCTTGGATTTTTCAGAACCTGAAATTTTTGCAAACTCCCCTTTCCCATTTCCATCATTTTCTCAAGATTCATAGAATCATTAGGGATTGGAAGGGACCTCGAGAGATCACCTAGTCCAATCCCCCTGCCACAGCAGGATCACCTAGATCCAGTCACACAGGAACATGTCCAGGTAGGTTTTAAACGTCTCCAGTGAAGGAGACTCCACAACCCCCCTGGGCAGCCCCTTCCAGTGCTCTGTCACCTCAGTGTGAAGAATTTCCTTGTCATATTGATGTGGAACCTCCTATGTTCCAGCTCGCACCCATTGCCCTTCATCCTATCACTAGATGACATTGAGAAGAGCCTGGCTCCATCCTCATGACACACACCCTTTGCATATTTATAGACATTAATGAGGTCACCCCTCAGTCTCCTCCAAGCTCAAGAGACCCAGCTCCCTCAGCCTTTCCCCATGAGGGAGGTGTTCCACTTCCTTCATCATCCTTGTTGCTCTGTGCTGGTCTCCCTCGAGCAGCTCTGTGTCCTTCATTACTTTGATCATAACTTGATGATAATGACTTGAACAATCTGGTTGTTGAAGAAAAAACCCCTTCATTCTCAGTTTGGAGGTGGGGGGGTTATTGAATTTGGGATTTAAATTGGATGGAGGGGGTTATAACATGATGGTCTGAGATCATGCTGACCATTCATAGAATCACAGAATCATAGAATCGTTTAGGTTGGAAAAGACCTTTAAGGTCTTTTAATCCAACCATTAACCTGACTGTCCCAGGGCCACTGCTAAACCCTGTCCCTGGGCTCCAGATTGCCACAACAGTGCACCATGGCCAGGGATGGCAATTCAGCCCCTCTCCCTGGGCACCCTGTTCCCAGCCCTGATGGCCCTTACCATGCAGAAGCTCTTCCTCAGGGCCAACCTAAACTTCCCCTGGTGCAGCTTGAGGTCATTTCCTCTTGTCCTGTCACTGAACAAACCTGAAATGTTCTCACTGAAATCACTGTTTTTCTTTCCTGCTTTGTGTTCCAGTGGAAGAAGTGGGTCTAACTCCACAAGGAGAAAAGTCTGGAAATGCAGAAAAATTGGCTGAATATATTTGCTCAAGTAAGTAAATCTTCTCCTTTAAAAAATTGTTCTAAAAGCCAATAAGAGCAGTTGAAATACCCATACAGAATGTTCATTTGCATGAAATATTAGTCTCTTTAATTGATGACTAATAATACACGAGCCACTAGTCAAAGTAATTTTTAGGTAAAAGACTCGAGCTGTGGTTTGTACAACCTGGCCTGTGGAAGGTGGGTGAAGGATATCACAAGCAGGAGCTACCTGAGGGCAATGGCTTTGACTCAGAGCTTGACACACGTGGTGGTGGTTGAAGGGATCCACTCCTGAGGCAGATGCTGCCTTTGTGTTTGAGCATCGGCTGGGAGGAGCAGTTGTCAGAAGAAGCCATCAGCAGAATTTATTCCCAAGCACCCTGAAACTCATTGCTAGAATCAGCTCTGTACCAGATGAAAGTCAGACCTGAGGTTCAGTATCTCAGCAGCAACCTGTTGGCTGGCAGGTCCTTCTCTGTAGTTTTGTTTTGTAGAATCACAGAGTCGTTCAGGTTGGAAAAGACCTTTAAGGTCATAGAGTCCAACCATGAATCCAGCTGTCCCAAGGCTGCCACTAAACCCTGTCCCTGAGCTCCAGATCGCCATGACTGTGAATCACATCCAGGGATGGCAATTCAACCCTCTCCCTGGGCAGCCTGTTCCAAGGCCTGAGGGTCCTTTCCAGGAGGAAGTTTCTCCTCATAGCTGACCTAAACTTCCCCAGGTGCAACTTGAGTCTGTTTCCTTTTGTCCTATCACTTGTTCCTGGTGAGAAGAGACCAACCCCCACCTCCCTACAACCTTATTTGAAGGAGTTGTAGACATCAAGGTCTCCCCTCAGACCTTGGGTACATCCCCACTCATTTAAGAAGCTGGTAGTGAAGTCTCATGATGAAATGAGGGGGTAGCTGTCCCTCTCACACAAAGGCAAGTCCTCTGCTGAAGGAATTTAAAAAGGGAAACGGAAACCTTCACGCAGAGGTTCTTGCAGGGCCCAGTGACTGAGCAGAGAACAGCCAATGCTTTGAAAAGTCATGTTAATTCAGCAGGCCAGTTGTTCAGGGCAGTTCTTCTAGATGCTGGGTGAATTATTGTAGCTGCTGGCTTAATAGCCCTGTGAACCTGCTGAATAAGGTTCTGGGTGCTTCAGTAGTGAACACGAGAACCCCAACGTGTGATATTTTGGCTGTAAGGGATAATGTCAGATCTGAATGAGCGTGTCGATCGTGATGCTGTGTGGTCAGCAGAGTAGCAGAGGTTTGTAGGGAGAGGAAAAGTGTGACGGGAGCTGGCAGGGATTGTTTGTTGTGGGCAGAGTGCGCTGAAATTCACTAGCAAACAAAGACATTTAACTGTACAGAACATTCCCTGATAAAGATGACAGTGGCAAGGGGGAAGAATACATTCTGGAAATTAAAAGTGAAATCTGCACCACCAACTGAAGAGTAACCCAGAGCTACTCTTCAGCAGATACTACTGAAGGGAGGTTGTAGTCAGGTGGGGGTCAGGCTCTTCTCCCAGGCAACTAGTGCCAGGATGAGAGGACAGGGCCTGAAGCTGCCAGGGGAGGGTTAGGTTGGATGTTAGGAAGCCCTTCCTGCTGGGAAGGGTGATCAGAGCCTGGGATGGACTGCCCAGGGCAGTGGTGGAGTCCTCATCCCTGGATGTATTGAAGGCCAGCCTGGCTGTGGCCCTTAGTGCCCCGGTCTGGCTGGTGTGGTGATGTTAGGTGCTGGTCTGGGCTGGCTGAGATCAATGGGCTTTTCCAGCCTCAATTCCAGCCTCAATAATTCTGTGATCTGTGGTGGCTCCTATAAAGATCTTTCCATTTCATTTTCCTTGAGCTTCCCAGATTCACAGAATGTTAGGGGTTGGAAGGGACCTCTGAGGATCGGCTAGTCCAACCACTGCCAGAGCAGGTACCTCCAATGCTGATGGTTATAAACCAAGAGCCCACATCCAGTATTAGTCCTTCTAAAACCACTGAGGGGCTGTCACATGTTTTAAAGGACAGGAGCAAGTGAGGAGATCCACCTCCACCCTAACAGTGGAAGCTGAATCGTTTTCCCTTCGGGAAATAAGAAAATAGAGTTTCAGGTGGATGAGGATGGAAGAAGAAGAGGATGGAAACGCTGCGCTGAAGTTTCCATCTTCTTCTTTGCCTGAATATCCCTTATCCTGGGAGAGCTGAGGTGGACTGAGATTTCGAACAGACAAGTTTGAACAGACAGGAAGGTTGGAGGAGGAGGAGATAGCTGTCGCAGTCCTAGTGTTGCTCTGCAGAGTGGCAGGGGTAATAGAAAGCCAGTTTATCTCACGTGAGATCTTTCTAGCCACTGGATTCCTATAGAGTTATGGAATATTTTGTAATTTACATGCTAAGTAGCCTCTGAATTGTGGCTGCAGCTGCACTGCAGATGTTCTCAGCTCTGTTAGGGCTGATGCATGCGGCAGTTTACTGCAGCCCTCAATGCCTGATGCCTGTGGAACCTGTGAAATGCATCGTGGTCCCTCTTGAGTCAAAACACGAGTTAATTAAAACTGGTGTTTGTGTGTTTACAGGAGAGAAACCCAATTCCCCACCTCTTCTTTTCCCCTGTGGAGCCCTGAAAAGAGAAGTGCTTCCTACGGTGCTTCGAGAAAAAGGTTGAACTTCCCTCGGCGCCTCCTTTTAATCAGTCAGTTGCGAGAAGCTTGTGAACCTTGTTGTGTCTAGAGCTTGTGAACCACATCTGGAAATAAGTACAAATTGAATTGGCTGTTATGTTGCCTGGAAGTTAGAGGATGGGAGAGAAAGCTGGGAGGTTGGATTGGTGCCCAGAGCTCAACTACTGAGGTGTTAGGATGATGTGCTGCCTCCTTCCCCTGCTTCCTCATCTGTGAGGTGGGAGGCCACTTTCTCACAGATATGTGAGACACCTCCAGGTGCTGCGAGTTCTTCCCCTTGTGGGTGCTTTAGTGCAGATTGAGGTTGGATGTGAGGATCTGATTCTTTGCTATGAGGGTGCTGAGATGCTTGAGCAGGTTATCCAAGGAAGCTGTGGCTGCCCCATCCCTGGCAGTGTTGAAGGGCAGGTTGTCTGGGGCCCTGAGTAACCTGCTCTAGTGAAGGTGTCTCTGCCTGTGCAGAGGGGTTGGAACTAGATGATCTTTAAGGTCCCTTCCAACCCTGGCCATTCTCTCATTCTGCAAATCATAGAATCATAAAATCGTCCTGGCTGGAAAGGACCCCCAGGATCATCAAGTCCAGCCCTCAGTCCAACAGCTCCCTAACCTCTAAGGCCATGGCCTCAAGTGCTCTAGCTACTTGGTTTTCAAACAACTCCATCCCTGGGCAGCATGTTCCAGTGCCCAGCCACTCTCTCAGGAAAGAACTTCCTAAGATCCAATCTAAACCTCTCCTGATGCAACTTGAGGCCATTTCCCCTGTCATTAGGAATCTGGGAGAAGAGACCAGCACCAGCCTCACTACAACCTCCTCTGAGGTAGCTGTAGAGACTAATAAGGTCTCCTCTCCACCTCCTCTCCTCTAGACTGAATAACTCCCTATGTGTCCCTCACTGAACACTTTTCCATATCTTTTTAGCCCAAAACAGGACACTTCAGAGCAGTTAGTGTGTGGGGAGTGTTTTATTGAACAGGATTTAATGGAACCCTGTTTAATTAGGAATGTGTATCCCTGTTCCAGGCATCTCTCTGGAAAGCCTCACTGTTTATCAGACAGTCCAGCACCCGGACCTGCAGCAATCTTTGAGCAGTTACTTCTCACAGCAGGTAACTGGTGCTGATGTGATGGGAGAGTGTTTGAGGGGTATGACGGTGGCAGCAGACTATCCTGTATGTGGTACTCAGGGTGTAACAGCAACACCTGCTCAGGCTCCTTGGGTTTTTTGTCTGTTGGCCACCAAGAAAACCCTTTAGCAAATGTTTCAGAGTGAGTCGGTTGGTTTGGGCAAATGTATCAGCATATTTATTGCACATGGCATCCTGGCTTGGATCAGCAATAGTGTGGCCAGCAGGGCTGGGGACGTCATTCTCCCCCTGTACTGGGCACTGGGGAGGCCTTCCCTTGAGTACCGGGGGCAGTGCTGGGCCCCTCACTTCAAGAAAGGGGTTGAGGGGCTGGAGTGGGGCCAGACAAGCAGTGAGGTTGGAGAGGCACTAGACTGGAGGGAAAGACTGATGAGGAGAGGCTGAGGGAGCCGGGGGTGTTTAGCCTAGAGAAGAGGAGGCTCGGGGGGGGACCTTCTCCCTCTATCCAACTCCTTGAAGGGAGGTTGCAGTCAGGTGGGGGTTGGACTCTTCTCTCAGGCACCCAGCACCAGTATAAGAGGGCAGGGCCTGAAGCTGCCGAGGGAGGGTTAGGTTGGATGTTAGGAAGCCCTTTCTTCTGGGAAGGGTGCTCAGAGCCTGGGATGGACTGTCCAGGGCAGTGGTGGAGTCTCCATCCCTGGAGATGTTGAAGGGCAGCCTGGCTGTGGCCCTTAGTGCCCTGGTCTGGCTGATGTGGTGATGTTAGGTGCTGGTCTGGGCTAGCTGAGCTCAGAGGGCTTTTCCAGCCTCAATAATTCCATGATCAATTTTTATCAGTGTAGAAGTGTCGCTGGACTTCTCTGCTACTACATATCAGAACCCAGAAGTCACCTGCCCTGCAAAGTTTCAGTGTCCTTCTCTGATGATGCAACTTATGGATGTATTAAGCTCTTTAAGCACTACAATTCCAGAACATGCTGTATGGAGGTCAAGTGCTAGGACTGTATTTTGTTAAATTACCTTTGCTCCCCACTGCGTTTAGTTTAGAGATAAGAAAAAAGTGACGCCCTAGTCCATCTGCAGTTTGTGACTCTCTGCAGTTTGTGGTCAGGCACTGGAATGGGTTGCCCAGGGTGGTGGTTGAGTCGCCATCCCTGGATGAGTTTGAAAGTCACTTAGATGTAGCGTTGGGGGATCTGGTTTAAGGGTAAACTTGCAGGCAAGGGTTGATGGTTGGATTTGATGATCCTGGGGGTCTTTTCCAACCTGAATATGCCCAGGGAGGTTGTGGAGTTTCCTTCTCTGGAGAAGTTTAAAACTGTCTGGCCATGTTCCTGTGTGACTGGATCTAGGGGAATCCTGCTGTGGCAGGGGGATTGTAGTAGATTGTCTTTTGAGGTCCCTTCCAATCCCTAATGTTCTGTGATTTGTGAATGATTGTATGATTCTGTGACTATGAGTTCTCTGGTTTGGGCACAACCAGTGTGCTCCTGCAGGGATTTAAACACTGTGTGGACCCGGTGCTTAGGGACAGGAGTTGAGGGTGACCTGACAGTGCTGGTCGAAGGTTGGACTTGATGACCTTAAAGGTCTTTTCCAACCAGAGAGATTCTGTGACTGTGTTTTTCTTTCCTGATGAAAGAGGTAGGTGCTTTGGGGCTGCCGCTCAAGACCTCAGGTTGGTTTCTTCAGGCTTAATCCAGGAGAGAAAGAGCCCTTCAGGGTTTGCAGATTTAAGGCATCACCTCATCTTTGCTGGAGTGTCTCAGGGTGAATCACAAGAGCTGGGAAGCAGTCAGCTGAGAGAGATGGGAATGGATTTAAGGAAACAACTTGCTGAGTTTTCTTGCTAAACAGAGATGAGCTCCAGAACACTTCCAGCACCTTTATCCCCAAGCACTTGTGTGACAAAGTGTTCGGTGTGATTTCAGCCTTCTGTTGGAAACCGGGGGTTTGGCAGAGTCTGCACCACAGGAAACCCTTTCAGTGGGCTGAGCTGCTGTGTTCTCATCAATACAAACATTTCCTGGCAGTACAGAGATGGTTGAAGGGATTTCTGTGACCATGCTGCTCTGCTGCTGGAGGAGTGAGTGATCTTCTGCTAATCTCTAGTTCCTTTTGCTCAGGGGATTCCAGCCAGCATCGTGTTCTTCAGCCCGTCTGGGGTCAGATTCTGCCTCCAGCACATTCAGAAGCTTTCAGGGGACCTCATCAACCGAATCAAGGTATCTTCTCTTTAAAAGCAGTGAAATACAACAGGCAGCAAGTTTGGGGTGGGTGAATGAGTGGGGAAAGCTGTTCCACCCACAACAGACCTTCCTTTTCTCTTTTATTTAGCTGCAAAAACAGGTTGTAGCACATATCAATTGAGAATGTAAATGTTTTCATCTGGAATTCATTTGCCCAGCTGCCCAGTCTCCACTGGTTATAGGATCAGAGAATGGTTTTGGGTTGGAAGGGACCTTCAGAGCTCACCTTTTGAAGATGATGGAGTGGAACATCTTCCTGATGAGGAAAGGCTGAGGGAGCTGGGTCTCTTGAGCTTGGAGAAAAGGAGACTGAG
>JAOXOE010000771.1:8164488-8179956 GCA_028565055.1 Phoeniculus purpureus | reverse complement strand
GTCCTATCATTGGGTGCCTCTGAGCAGAGCCTGGCTCCATCCTCCTGACACCCACCCTTCACATATTTATCAACATTAATGAGGTCACCCGTCAGTCTCCATTTTTGCTCCAAGCTAAAGAGTCTTGGCTCCCTCAGCCTTTCCTCATCAGGAAGATGTTCCACTCCATCATCTTTGTGACTGCACTGGACTCTCTCCAGCAGTTCTGTGTCCTTCTTGAACTGAGGAGCTCAGATCTGGACACAATACTCCAAAACCCTTCCGAAAACAAGGTGTGGTCCACTTCTCAGAGCTTTGTCCTCCTTCTGTGCCTGGGCTGTCTCACCACTGCTCTTTTCCTTTCCAAAAACAGGAGCTAGCCCTCACAGAGTTCTTTATTTCTTCAAAGCTCTGTATAAACATTATCTAATTAAGTATATATAATATGCCCTAAAGTATGGTAGGGGAAGACTGCAGCACAGCACTGAAGTTTCCAGTCACTTGATCCAGTGTAAAATCTAATTGAATCACTAATTATTTTTCAAAATGCTGTGCCTAATGACATGTGTGGAGACAAGGCAGATCAGAGCTGCAGCCAGAAGCATTGGGAGATGCCGCCAAGGAGAGAGAGAGAGGCAGTCAGGTTAGTTCTTGTTAGTTCTGGGGTTGGTTGGGATGTGCACGCTAAGGTGACAAACAAAATGACAACACAAAAAAAAGAGGAGCGGCAGCGTTTGGATCCTTCCTGTTTTGCCGTCTATAATCAGCTCCACATTTCCTGTTGAAATGTTCATTAAAATTGCAGCCCCTGTGATTATGCAGCTGCCTAATTCAAATCAATGGGGCTCCTGAAAGAACTTCGGATATTTTAAAATACTGCCGCAGAACTTCCTTGTTTACAATGTTATGATTAAGTGACTTTCTTCTAAGTCATCTAAAGCATTAATAAAAATCTCTTTAGCTTTTCTCTAATGTCTTTCTGTACCCTGAGCGGCTGCAAATAATGCAAACCTTGCTTCATGGCTTTATCTTTCGCTTCGTAGTACACTGTGTCTGTTAGTGTTGAGAACTAAATCAGCGGCTCAAGTACACAAGTTCTTGATAATTCCTGGTAAGCCATAATTGACTTTGTTTTGGGATCTTAATAAAAACACATCAAATTAATAGCGCAGCAGAATAAATAGCACTGAGAGCACAACAGCCACGCCTGGCTTCCAGCCCACTAACTTTGGAAGCAACTGTTGATAATGTCTATCAGCTAAGGTTTTATAACTGACATCTGGCTGTCCAGAAGGAAGGTTATAATGTCCAGAGGGTCAGTATGTACTTCAGTGCTGAAAGGGAGGTCACTTTAGCTTTATTGGGAAGATGCTTTCAAGGTAATTTCAGCTCTTCTGCATTGGAGTCCTTCAGAGCGATGACATTTGTTCCGATGACTTTGGGCTTCTTAGCTGTTTGCGTTTCTCAAAACTCCAGTCCCTGTAGCTGTTCCAGAAGCCCTGGCACCAGTCTGATGTGTTTGAGTTGCAAACGTTACAGGAAAATACCGAAGTCAAAACATTGTGGGAGAGAGACCACAAACAAGCAGATGTTTACAGTCTCTGACTTCTGTGCTGGGGAAAAAGCAAACACGGTTCTCTAAAATCTCCCTGCGATAAAAGTGTTCTAGTTGCCTTTAGTTTTGTGCTTCACCTGCCTGAGAAAGTGTTTCTTTAGTCTTCCTTTGCTTTTATTGCCTCACCCCAGCTGTACTTATTAACTCCCTTGTTTAACTCGCCTTGGTTATAGTCCCGCCGGGGCTCCAGGAGCAGAGGCAGAGCTGGCAGAGCTCAGAGCTGGCTCTCGTGGTCGCTTCATCTTTTGCTGAGCACATCTGCTCGAGCTGGTGCTGCTAGGTCAAGCATCAGGGTGACCAGATGTGAGCGACTGCAGATGTTCTAGCAATGCAGTGTGGCTGAGCCCAGATGCTCAGCTGCCAACCTGCCAGTGCTGCTTTCACCGACAGCAACATCCCTGGTCACAACCGGGGGATGAATTGGTGGAAACTATGTGGGTCAAGAAGCGCCAGTGCTGACTGGCAGCTGCTCCCTGGATGGTTACTGGGTTTAGAAGTAGGTGAGGATTTTAAGTAAGCTCTTATTCTTTGGTGCTGAAGAAGCAGGATGCAGTCTGTAGGCCAGAGAAGCAAGTACTGTCATTTAGATGTCATCTTGTGTGTCCTCTTGGTATTCAGGACTTGTTCCCCTACTGAAAGTTGGAGACGAGTGCTTTGGATGTCGACATGGGAAGGGAATGAGATGGAAGAGGACAGAAAAGACCAAAGCTTTCTCTTATTTTAACAGAGAATAGATTGAACGTGATTTGGCCACTGCACCTCAGTGGGTAATCCCTACTCTGAGCCTCAGATGAAAAGAGAAAAATCTGTAAGGCTGGAGATAATGCAAGAGGATTTTTGCAGACTTTTCTCAGATGTAAAGTGAGCTACAGAATAGCGCAGCTTTTAATGATAACTTCTTCTTCAAGCACAGAGCTAATTCGTTGGTTTAGCCCGCGTGGGTACATCTGGGTTTCCTCCCTTGCACACCCCATGCCCACAGACCCTTTGCGTGTGTTATTTTTCCCACTCCTCGCTTATCCCTCAACATTTTTCCTAAACCTCTGGCTGGCCTGTCCGAGCAGAGCTGTTCATGCCAGCAGCATGGTGTCCATAGCACTTGGTGTCATTGACCCCAATGGGAAGAGCTCACAGCAGCAGAGAGTGAAACCTTGTCTAAACCTAACACTATAATGAATCCTGCCCCTGAAAGTCTGTGATGCAGGAGAGCAGATTTCTCTGTGCACTTGGTCCCTGGGTGTGGGTCGATGGAGACCAAGGGTTGAGGTTACTCGCATGCTGGGCTCCTCTATACCAAAATATTGTCTTTGGTGACCAGGCACCACAGATCTCATTTTCCTTGACTGATCTTACTTCAGACAGGCCGGGTCCTGCACTAAGGGAGTGTGTGGTTCGGAGTTCAAGCAATGCCACGTTTGGAACAGCAAAGCCAAGAAGCAAAAGGTTCTTCCAAACAAACAGGGCAGGAAGGGGAGGGATCTAAAGGCTGTGGAAAGGGAGTGCAGGCTGTAATTGGAGAAGAAAAGTGGTGATGGGATATTCTGGGGTGGGCTGTTCTTGGAGCCTGCTGCAGCCTTCTGTGTCAGTAGGACTTGATGTAATCAGCAGGTCAACCTCTCAGGATTCCCAAAGTGCTCTGTAAACTCTACAGCAACAGGGGATCTGCACAGAGATGGCTTCATCCGTCACTGAAACACATCCTTGGCTAGTGTGAAATACTGAAACCGCTTAGTGCTACACAGGAGCCATCCTCATGGCAGAGAGCGAGAAGTGTCTTTTTAACTTGGAAGTGGAGGAGGCAGAAGGCAGCTACATGAATGGCATTTGTACAGGACACGGAGGCTGATACCACAGTCCTGGTTCGTGCCCTCATCCCCAAATAAAAATGCTCTGCCAGGAAAACCTTTCACCTCTTCTGTAAAGGTGCAGGTCTGTGTTTCTTATTTTCTCTGAAAAATGGTATATCCACAGCACAGCGTGCGCCCTGCCAGAACCTTCACTTCATTACTGATGCAGAGAGTGAGTGCCAGCTATTGAATCGGAGGTTGGGACCAAGCTAAAGGTCAGGGCTGTGCCTACGTACATAAAAGCAAGCGTAACCTCTTCTTCTTTCCAAAAGCTCTAGTGTGTGGAGATGGAACAGTTCATAACTGTGAATTCTGTGGCTCTTGCAGCAGGCTTGTGAAGCAAACAGAGAGGAAAAGACAGTTTCCCCATTGGAGAGAATCTTATCAAGGGACTGATAGCATTTAGGAGATGCTGGGCACGGGGGGGTGTAGCAGCTGTGGTTGTCCTCCAGGGTGGGGGAAAAGCCATGTTTCTGCCAGCAGGAGCAGAGAATACCTGGGAGCGATTTGACAGTCCAAGCTAACCCCCATAGATTGCTGGCCTCCAAGAGATCACCTTTACCTTTGTCCTGTATCCCACTGCTCTTACGAGACCTCACCTGGAGTCCTGCGTCCAGTTCTGGAGCCCCACCATACAAAAAAGACATGGGACTGCTGGAGTGAGTCCAGAGGGGGCCACAAGGGTGATCAGAGGACTGAAGCACCTCTGCTGTGAAAACAGAGTGAGGGAATTGCAGCTGTTCAGCCTGGAGAAGACTTCAAGAGGATCTTAGAGCAACCTTCCAGTACCTGAAGGGAGCCCTGCAGGAAAAAGCTGGAGAGGGACTTTCTAAGAGGGACTCTAGTAATAGGACAAGGCGAAACAGTTTAAAGCTAAAAGCGGGGAGCAGTAGGTTGGATCTTGGGAAGAAATTCCTCCCTATGTGAGTGCTGAGACTCTGGTTGCCCAGGTCTGGAACAGGTTGCCCAGGGAGGTTGTGGCTGCTCCATCCCTGGAAGTGTTCAAGGCCAGGTTGGATGGGCTCTGGGCAACCTGGGCTGGTGAGAGGTGTCCCTGCCTGTGGCAAGGGGTTGGAACTAGATGCTCTTTAATCCAAACTAAACCACTCTGTGTTTTCCTGCATCAGTTTTTCCCAGCTCGTGCTCACTGTCCACAGACTCTGTGCTGCTTTCGAGTTACCTTTGCACTTCTTAAACTCCTTTTTCCCTTTTGTAGTTGGGCTTGTGATAGAGGAGTGAATGCCTTGCATCTGGGGAAAGACAGGCTCTGCTTCAAGACACCCATGGACTTATGTTCCTCCTCTGCATGCTAAATGGAAGGATCTTGCCTCTGTTATTTGGGATTTCTCAGTTGTTAAAACATTTCAGTGCCTGTCATTAGTGAAGGGGCATTAGGTTGACAGGAGCAGTATTTCAGTCTCCCGTATTTACTCACCTACATCAGTTCTGCTGAGCTTAATTTTAATTATAGTCTGCTGGGTCATCTGTGCTCCACTGGACTGCTTTCTCTGAGGTTTTGTTTCATTAGAACTTTATTACAGAGCTAATTTTAAATTTTTTTAAGCTGTCAAATTCAAGGCTGAGCTCTGAATTTTCCTGTTAAACAGGAAGATATCCCAGGTCTGTGCTGTGATTCAGCAGATTCTCAGCCCAGGCTGCCACCAGATCAGTGCTGTCGAATTAAGTAGCATCCTTGACTTTCTCTTCCTTAGCTCCTCTATCTGTAAAATGGAGATGGAGCTAATCCCTCGTTTGTGTAAGTCTGCGATGTTTGTCCGGCACTTCAAAACTGCCAAGCATCCTTTCAGTAACAGGATTGATGATTTACGTTCAGAATGCTCATTTTTGTGCTAAAACAAGATCACCTGAAAGATACTGCAGTTGGAACCAAACCAAGGAAGGGGGGAGGAGGAAACCATCTGTTACACAACAGCAGAAACGGTTGAGGGCATTTGCCTGGGAAGCTCTGAGTTTGGAATATGAAGGCTTATTTATATGGATGGAGCTAATTTTCTCAAAGTTATTCATTTTTCACTTTGGGAATTACCTAATCTTACAAGAGACTCTAGGAGGAAAGATTCATTTATTCTTTGTCTCATTCAGCCCCAGGCAAGCCTGGAGATGCTCTGCCTCTTCCAGTTCTGCTTTTTAAACCAATTCTATTAAAGGAGCTTAAAGATTTTTCTTCTTCTGGATAAAAAGGGTTAATCTTTCTCATTCCCTCTCACCCTTCTCCTCCTCTTTTTCTGGAGAGTTCTTTTTTTGGCGTCTCTGGCTGCTTCTATCATCTTCTCCCCCTAATCTGCCACTATCTGAAGAATTCATTACATTTCAAATCAGAGACCCTGCTGCATACATTAGCAGGTTTTAATAGACTTGCCACGACTCAAAAAGGAGGAAAAAAAGGGAGAAGATTTAAAACTCTTGTCTTGCCGAAAGCAGACAGATTGACTCAAAAATGACTCAGTCAATAAAAGATGAGTTTTGAAAAGGCTTCCCTCCGCTCAAAGGGAGCTCGTATTCCAGCGAATTAGGTTTTTCTAAGCCCACTGTCAGAAATTAATAATACATACAGCATGTAAAATGGATTTAGCCCTCTACAGCCTTATACAAACATATCTTTGACTTGCTAAATGTGACACGACTACCAGGATTTTCCAGCCTTTATCCCAGGAGTTTGTCAGCTCTCCAGAACGGTGACCTCAGTGGAATTTTTAAGCACATGACAAAAAAAATTTGCTAAATGAGATTTTCATTAAAAATATGTTTCTACTTCCCTCACCCTTTTTCTCCATCCAACCCCTCTCTGTGAAGGCATTTTATTATTACTAGTTGTAGCCAAAATTACACCAAAAGCTTTAGTTTAAACTTTCAAGCTATTGAATCCCTTTACTAGGGTTTCAGTGGCCTTCCTTTGGAGATGCTGAACCCTCTGCCTTGCGGCACAAATCTGTCACTTGGGCACTGTTGGATTTTTTCTGCTGCAACAAAAAAAAAAAGGCTTAGAGAGGCCAATAAAATAGTCTCTCTTAGAAAAACGAAAGCGCTTCTGCCTTATTTGATCTATTCACAAATACCCTTTTGTGGTTTGAGCTCTTCCCAGGTGGTCCTGCTCACCTTGCTTAAGGTAGTTTGAACATGCAGCTGTGGAATCTGTCACCACTCCTGAGTCTTCCTTAACCAAAGTCCCTCAGCTGACAAGAATTAAAAGTGCTGCTAATTTTTGCCTCCTTGATGAGGGGGCTAACTCCTCCTTTCAGACTGCCTTTAGTTGTTCATTTGGATAAAGCTCTGAGACTCCACAGAAGGTGTTTTCAGCAGGTAGGTCCGTGCAGCCCTTTGGGCGGTTGTGGGCTGGGCTGCATCTACACAGCTCTCACCGTGTTCTTCTTCTTCCTAAAGTCTTCATCTCCTCGAGTCTGCACCTTTATCCTACTCCACAGAATCATAGGATGGTGGACAAGTCCCACTATTTTCTTTCTCTCTTTTTCTTTCAGATTTCAAGTTGCTTTACTCAGTCCTGAAATGGTTTTTGCATTTTAATTCTCCCCAGCTCTCTGGAAATCTTATCTGTACTTTTTTTTTTAATTGTTTATTATGACTAATCCTCTCAGTTAAGTTTGCAGAGTCACTGCATATCCTCACCTCCTCATGGATCTGTTCTTTCCCCTAGCTGTACTATTCTGCACGTTGGCTTCTTGTCCTGTGCTAGAAGCAGCGCCTGTAGAAGCAGAAGGCGCTGGGTGAATGCGCAGCAGCAACATGCTGTCTGACTTTTGGGTGATATCTCCTAGATGATGTTGACAAGCTCTTTAAAATGCTGGTGAAGACACAAACACCCAGAAGTGCTCCATTTTGGACCATTATCTGCTGTACAGATGTTTCTTGGACTTGAAGTAGGTAGAGCTCATAATTATTTTAATCTGTTTATAGGTTGTATGAAAAGGCTGAGTTTAGAGTTGTTTGCAGTACGCACCCAGAAAGTGCAGCAGTGGTTCTTTCCTTCCCATCACTGCGAGCACAGTGCACAGATTGTCTTGTGCTTCTCTGACTTCAAAGAAAAGATGGAAAAGCTTCCATCAAAACAGCAAACACTTGTTTTTCACAGAGATGAGGGTAACAAAGGTGGCTCAGCACTAATAAAAGGAATTAGTGCTTTTATCTCCAAGGACAGCTGTTAAGTGTTTGGGAGGGGCTTGGGGTTTTTTTTAAATAATAGTTTCAATAGGTAAATAGAAATGGCCTGGTCTCAAAGGACAGCCAGCAGAACATCACCATCTTCCCTACTGCTGAGGAAATGTGGGTGATTGGATCCTTTAGTCCTTCTTGCACAGGCATGGACCTTCCTTACTCATTCATCTGCAAGAACCATGAGTTAATGGCTTGGCTGATATTAGATAGGGCTGCATCTCTTTGCCCCACTTCACTCATGAGTGTTACGTTGGTTCTTGGGTTGTATCTTAAGACACATGAAGGAATTACATAGCAATCCCAGGAGGATGTAGTCAGGTGTTTAGTCCTCAGCGCTTAAAAAGTGTTGGAAGAACCAAGCACTGGACCTTGCAGCTAGAAGAGGTGCTTGAGTCATTCTTCCTTAGGGCCTTTGATTTATAACATACCAAGCTCCTTCCCAGGCTAAGTCGTCAAAGTTAACGTCCTGTCATCTTGTGTCACAATCAGGAGCTTTCAGTTCTCTTCTGAAGATGCACTTCTGATGTTGGCACAGAGATGAACAAAACTGAGGGGAATGAGCTTGACTCTTCCTCTAGTTTTGTGTTGGTTCATTTTTTTCATCTGCTGCATGTTCCCTTGATTTGAAAAAGGAGTTTTCCCAGTGACTATTATGTCACTTCTTAGCTTCCAGCTGCTGTGCTGGGACACAGCCACACAATAATCTCCTTAGGAATAATTGCTGGTGTCTTTTCAGATCATTTTTGCAAAAGGTGACAAACTGCTCGCCACAGTGAGATGTTAATAACACAGAGATGCCCTTTGTTTGAAAGCTGGTGCAGAAATTACCCCGTGCAGTTGTTGGAAAGCCAGAGTCGTAATGGTAAGAGTGGAGGAATGGAGCTGTTGATTTGCATATAATTCCAGGGCTGATGTGTCATCTTTTGTGTAAGCCATTCAATTTCTGACCCCGTAGGGAATATGCACTCATAATACAGAGGGACAGCAACATGGGCTCGCTCTCAGCATGGATCAGGGTTAAAGAGATGTCGTCTGATACAAAGGGAGCGGGTAGAGAACAAGAGAACCTGGTCTGCAGGACTTGCATGGAAACAGGCATTATGGATAGTTAAGTAAACCCACACTGTCAGACCGGCTCAGGGGTAGCTGCATCCCGCTGTCCCCTCTGATCAGGCATCAGAAATCTGTTTTCTTCCAGTTGAGCTTAACTTTCCCTGCATCTGCTCTGAATCGCAACTGAGACCTCTTGCTTGTACTTCTTGCTCTTGCAGTCAGAGGCTGCTACTTTCACCGGGCTACAGATGTCCAAGATGGGCATCTTTGTCTGTGACACCAAAATGAAACCTTACAGACTCTGAACTGCAGCTGAGGGCTTCCTAGCATGTTCCCAGTGTAGGTTTCCCAGGTTTTTCATGAAGAGATGATTTTGTTTCTGAAATCAAATGGCACAGGTGACTCTGTGCTGTGCTGTGGTTTAGAATCAGAAGTCTGTAAATACTTGTTTTGCTTTTCTCCTGTTTCCTCTAGGAAGCTGGAAGGTCTCTCTGAGTAGTCAGTCAGTCCCAATTATGAACTTAACAATTAAAGCCTTACTGCCCATCTTCCCCAATTTTTAATAAAATTGCATGCATATTTAATACCCAAATATTAAATATTAAAAACTTAAAACAGAACCAGCTTGGAAGTTAGCATGTGGTGAATAATTCAGAGTTGGGAGGGGAGACTGGATGCTTGGGCTGAGGCAGATGTCAACTTCCCTAGCTTCCTGCCCAGAGGTGATTTGGGTGGTCCTCCAGCCTTGGGACAGTCTGTGGGTACTGCTTGGAGGCTTCAAGCCTTTCCTGTTTGCTCAGGAATGTTAACACAAGGTTAAGGAAAATAACCTTCCCTATCCGTAATAGATAGAAATATGAGCCCTGGGGGCTGGAAAATGTGATTGAAAGCCTGGTCATCAAGGAGATGGCTCAGTTTCCAAACATCTTTCATGCTCCAGGGAAAAAACATTGGTTGTCTCCACATCTCTGTCACATCCCTGGAATTTTGTTTGAAAGCCCCTTTCCCCCTCTTACTGTTCTGCTGCTCCATGCTGAACTGGAGTCTCACTGGGCTCCAGCATGATCATCTTTAAAGGATGGTTTTCATAAAGTGGACACCAGAAAGTGAAGTAGAACATGAAAAATATGCCAATAGAAAGAGAGCAGGGCCCTCTATCCTGTGAGAGGAGGTCTGGGGCACTCGGAGCAGCGCACCGAGGAAACGTCTGGTGTGATTTTTGAATGGAATAAGCCCCTTTGGGACCTGCTGCAGGAGTTCCAGCTGCAAACAGAAGGGTCTGGGGAAGGTTTGACTAGTTGGCATCCAGAGAGCTTTCAGGGCCAAAGCAGTATGTTTGCAGTGCCAACACCTTAAAATACTATTAAGAGATAAAATAAGGCAGGAGGGGAAAAACGGGCTGGCTAGCAGGACTGAGGGGAGGCTTTTTAGAGCTTAATTTCCTTCGGAACAAAACAAACTCCACAATCTTCCCCCATTAAAAACACAAATAGGGCGGCGTGCCGCAGAGCCTTGCCGTTGTCTGTCGCGGTGCCATTGTGTTTCCGTCCCCGCTGGCTGGCTGAGTGAAGCGAGGAGCCCTTTCCCTCGCTGTCCTCGGCGCCCCAGCAGCCTGCCCGCGTGCTGCGCGCAGTGGAACTGCTTCCATTAGCACGGGCCCTGCGAACAAATGAAATGGCAGGCTGACCTTTCAGCAAAGCTGCTTCACCTAGGGGATGGGGGCACTGGGCTTCGTCTCAAAAAAAACCTCGCAGCCCCAGAAGAGTTCTGGAGATGCTAATGGTGTTATAACGTCTGTCAAAATGAGAGACAGCTAGTGGTAGGATGGAATTTAGTTCAGGGCAGCAGCACCTCTGCTTATTTACAACCATGTTTAAAGTAGTTGTGGAGTCCACAGGGCTTAGAGTTCAGTCTGTGCATCCCAAATAAGAGCCAAAGGATGCCTGTGTGGTCCCCTGTTCCGTCTCAGACTCCGTCTTGCACCACAGAGTTATTTGATGAGCTACTTTAGAAACAAGAGGAATCTCTTTAAGTCTTTATTAATGCTATATTTAGATCTGTCTGCCTGCAATGCTGCGATGTCTTCATGTTGTGAGCACAGTGCAGGGAAGAGGGGGGCGGTGAGATGCTAGAAGTAACGTAATCTTGGACGCTGTCACTGAATCAAAACAGCATTTGCATGGGTCTCAGCATCAGAATTTGAGCACAGAAAGTTCCTGGAGTAAGAGCAAAACAGCTTTGCTCCCGGGGAGAGCTTGAAATCATCTGTTGGCAGCTCTGGTTTGTAGCATCATTAGACAATAAACTGTGAAGCACTCTCTGATGCATGATTGACTATTGTCCACCCTGCACCGTGAATGACTGTCACTCCTGCAAAAATCCTTCCCTTTTGGGGGCGAACAAACAAATACTCGTGGAGCACTTCTTCTGTGTTGGTTTTAACAGCAGATGTTGGATGCTGTTTCAGAGGTTTCTGTAGCATCCGGTGGGTTTGAGTAGCAGTAACAGTGGAAATAAAATAATGGGCGGAGTGCAGAGGAGGTGATCAGATGGGATAAACTCATCTGTTAAATGCTTCTAAAGACTGCCCCATGTAATTAATGATGTGAATGATACCTGTTAATTGTACAGTCCTTAGGATTAATTCTTGCAGTTTCAAAACCACTCTTTTTCTCAGCTTAGTGGAGAAGTGATTCTCTTCCCTGTGACAAGTGGCACAAGTTGTGCCCCTGTCCTTGCTACCACACTTCCCTGAACTACAGCCCAGGAAAAGTCCCAGGAACTGGTTTTGGGGTTGTTTTTTCTGTAACTCCAAAATGGACTACCTGGAAAACAGGCAGAGTGGAAGGCTTAGACCTGATATTTGCTGGCTTTTTCTAGAAGCAAAGATAGCTACTTTCCTGTAAACTCAAGCAATGCTGTGTATTTGCATCTGTGAGGTGTCCGAAGTTAACGACGGGCTCCAGCTGGGGCTGACATCATTTTGTTCTGGAAAGTGCTGTTGGTCTGTAATTGCCGTATGGAAGGGAAGCATGGCTAGAAGACTTTAATGGTGATTTGGGGGTAGAGGAAGGTGCCTTACTGGTTGGTTCACAATTTATGACCGGTGTGACAATCCTAGTGCCCAGTTTGTGCTGTGTCGTGCTAATTGGTGTGGTCCACCTTGGGCAGTAAATAGCTCTCCTGAGGTTGATTTATCCTGCGTCTGTGGTGAATGTTGCCCTCCCCACTGAGTGCTGCATTGCTACAAGCAGACCGTTTGCTTCATTAAAGCCAGTGATGGTTAAAGCTACCCAAGGTCTCTTTACACAGCACTGAGCTGCTTCTACTGAGGACATGGATCTGAGGAGATGAGATGGGCTTCCAAAAGCCCATTGGTTTCCTGTCTTTCCTCACTCTGAAGCAGCTTTGCCAACTAGGAGAAAGGCAGAGAAGGGTCTAAGCAGTGCCCACACTGAGATCTCTTGAGAGAGCCTCTCACTCTGTGGTGGTTTGTCTGCCAAGGCTGAATCCTGAACATGGACTGACTTCAAGCGTGCTTGTGAGTTTGGCAACCTCGTGTTGTAGTATCAGAGTTACCAGCGGAAGAGAAGAACCCTTTACTTAATCCTAGTGTGTATGACATGTAGGTGCTAGGAAAGAAAGGTTATCCCCTTCCATACCTCCCTCTCTCTGGTCCTCAGTGTCCTGCTTCTCCCACCCAGGCCTTCTGGTGTCCTCTGCTGCTTTGTGCGGGTTATCAGACAATAAAGTTTAATTGTTAACTTCTTTCCAAGGAATAGTAGCCTTGTAAAGACCCATGGGGAGTCTGAAGTGGGGCTTCAGTCAACCATCCTCAATGAAGAGAAACATGCTGGAAATTTTCTTAGTGGAGAGTTCTGGGCCAGTGCAAAAGCTGTAGTTGGCCATGGTGGTGGAGACCTTCACTTGTGACAGGCTGCCTTTGAAAACTCTTCCCTGAGCTGCTGGAAGGACGACCTGGTGGCTGGAAGAGGGGGCTGGGAGGTGCACTGAACCATATGGTACATAGACGGTTTAAAAATAAACCAATGTTGACCGATCAAATAAATACCACTTAGGTTTAGAATTGAACAGCCAGTGCAGTCTGTTGAATATAAAACTGGTTTTTACCTTCAAGAAAAGTTATAATTCGTGGTTGTTATGTCACAAATTGCAAGTTTTGCAAAGAACAGTTGGAGTCTGCTGGACTGAAAGGTCAAGTAAGGGTGGTGCGGGGCTGCCGTGCCAGTCAGGTTGTGTGGTCCCACTCCCTCAGGGCATAAAACACACCTATAAAATCTAGCAAAGCAAATTTTATTTCCTAAAAGCAATGGCCATAAAGTTGCCTACACCAGAAAATGCTCAGCTCTCCATCTATTAGCCTTTATTTAATACGATACAATTTCTTTTTATATTGTGCCCTTCACAGAATATCGCAGAGCTCTTTGCAGACGCTGCTCCTCATAAACTGAACTGGATGAGAAAATTTCACCTCAGGCTTTGACCAGGAGAGTGGCTGCAAGGATCTTGGGTCCACGAGGGTGGTGTTAGAGGTGCAGAAGGTCAGAAGGGAAGGACAGACCTACAAGAGCTGTATTGAAGTAACAGTTGAGGGAGTACAAATGGACCGGTGGGTGACATGGCAGAGCAGGCACAGTGCTGTGGAGATCACAGAACGTTAGGGATTGGGAGAAACCTTCAAAGATCATCTAGTCCAATCCCCCGACACAGCAGGATCACCTAGACCAAGTTGCACAGGAACATATCCAGGTGGGTTTTAAACGTCTCCAGAGAAGGAGACTCCACAACTACTCTGGGCAGCCTGCTCCAGTGCTCTGTCACCCTCACTGAGAAGTTGTTTCTTCTCACATTGACGTGGAACTTCCTCTGTTCCAGCTCACATTTGACGCCCCTTGTCCTATCACTAGATGACATTGAGAAGAGCCTGAAGGCTGTCAGGAGACACGTCTGAGGAGAAGTTACGAGTGGGATGGCAGACACTGACCATCGCTCAGGCTGCTCCTGTTAAAAGGCACCACTGACATGCACGCCACAGGAGTTGTGGAGAAAGGTTTCTGTGATTGTCACATCAACACCTGCCATCCTTATAGCAGGAAGGACACCCAGAAGGATCAATTTCCTCTGCAGGTTCTGTGTCTCCTTGTTTTCAGTGAGTAACAGTGCGAGTTCTCCGTCTGTTTCTCCGTAAGGCTGTTGCTGTGCCTTCTGCACACTGCGTCCCACTGAGTCCAACAGGCCAACACCCCCAGTGAGGGCTAGGAGCATGAGCCAGAGCTTGGCTGGTCTGCAGCCAGGCACAGTGTTCCTCATTTTCTGAAAGCCATGTACCAGAGAGGAGAGTTATGGTTTGTTGGTAGGGAAATGGGGTGATAAGGCATTAGGAGTGGAGCAGAGACCTGTTGCATGTTGTGGCACGAGGTGTTTGTGGAACGACTTTATCTAAACCTGCCAAAGGTGGTTGTTCTTCTGAAGGTCTGGAATATCCTGACCCTAGTCCTGGCCAGCCCTTCAGACCAAAGAACTTCCTGTGCCTTCCCATGGTGGTGCTGGTGTGGATTCTGTGACACCCCATCCCTGGAGGAACAGCTGCAGCTGGGTCAGTGCAGCAGGCTGGGCAGCCAGAGGAGTCGGCACGAGGGTGGAACAGGACAGGTGACATCAGAAAGCATAAGAAAAAGGCATAGCTGGTTATTAGCTGTGTAATTGTTCTGAAACTCCTCTTCTTATTTGGGCAGAAGGGTTGTTTGAAATGACTGAGTGACAGCCTGGGAATTCAGTCTGGGTCTGCTCTGGCAAGAACACGTGTGAGGAACTCTCAGCACACGTGTGTCCAGTGCCCCTGGGACCTGGCACGTGCTCAGGCCAGTTCCGCACGTGAATATTGTGTGTCGTCAGCACTTTGTCCCCCCATCATGTGGTCTCACCACCCTTGGGTGCAGAGGGGACAGCCATGGCAGTGCCTTGTCCCCAGCTCTGGAGGAGGCTGTGGTGGCAGGTCTGCTGTTTTTGCTTGTTTATGCTTTTGTGGGCATCTTGTGCTTGTCTCCAGGTATTTGGGTTTGATAATCTGATCAGTGCCAGTCCGTTCTTGGCTCCTCTGTCCACCTGCTGGCTCCCTCGTGCTGCCCTTCTGGTGTTCCGTCCATCTGTTCAGAATTTACTTACAAAGCTCATTAAATAAATGGCTGTGGTTTTGCCTGCCTGGGGATCCCGGTTCCAGCCTTTCAGAAATCCTAGTAACTGACTGTGTCTGTTAGGAGCAGGATCCCTAAGCCCTGTGTTTTATCACTGGTGACTTGTAGGGGATGCTACCAGGCACAGAACAGCCTTTTCACACCCAGGTTTGGTGGTTTGCAGGACTCATTTTATACTTTGCTGTGGGTTACACGGGCGTCAGGCTGGGTGCTGAGCACTGTTGTCAAGAAGCATGTTTACATGCAGAGTCCAACAGCAGCTTCCGTCTTTTTTCCTGATGGTAAACCTGGGTCCCAGGGCAGAGGAGATGCTGCAGATCCAGGTGTTTCTTAGTTTCTAGGATATTGATTATCTATGGAGGAGGCTGGGATGGCCCTGCAAGGAGAGCTTGGAGAGGGTGGAAGCTTATCTGAGCACTGTTTGTACTAGTATGAGCTGTGTGAGGGGTGGGGGGATCTGAATAGGTTGACGCCAGCAGACAACACTGCCAGAAGAAGGGGCTACATAGCGACCAATGTGATCAAGCAAAAGCCAAGCCACTTTATTACCCCGAAGCTAGCTCTTTTA
>JAOXOE010000771.1:8130305-8164388 GCA_028565055.1 Phoeniculus purpureus | reverse complement strand
GAGACCTGACTGCTTTGGTTTCCTTTCCCCTTAAAACCTGGGAGCAAAGCAGTTTCTTAGTTTCAACCCGTTACAGTGTTTTACTTGATTATTTGTGCTGGGACCGCGCAGGGACACAGCGTCTACTGACTCTTGCTTCTTCTCCAGGCTGAAAATTGAGGAGCTGGAAGCTGAACGCAGCAAGCTGGAAGAGGAGAACAGATCTCTGGAGATGAAACTGGAGAAGTTAACTCTGCAGGTAGGAAATGTGGAGGTCCTGGGCAGCTGGAGAGGCTGATGTATTCCCTTGGCTCATAACTGTCCTAACAGACGTTCAAGGACACTCACAGCTTCACTTTCCTCAATTTGGCTGTTTTTTGGAAGCCTGGGCAAACCGCACCAACACACACCAGTATCTCTGACCAGGTCATTGGAGTGGTTTGATGTCAGATGCCATCACACAAATGCAGGCTTTTTGATGCCTTTCCCTAGAGCCTCTTCATTTTCCTCGTGAAGCCTTAAAAACGTTTCCATTTTAAATAACTCTACCTCCGTAACTTGTCTGTTTCTGAATTAACTCGTCCCAAAGTGAACACATAGACAGGGCTTAACAGCACGGAGCTGACATGAAAATTTCAGCTCCATTTATCCTGAAGACTCTACTGCTGCTATCAGTGATGGAGACAGGGGCCACCACTTTGTGGCCTCATTACGTAGTGTTTTCCTCAGCCAGGAAGCACTGGTGCTGTTGAGAGGATGGCATGGCAGCATCTCCAGATCACGGCCATGATGTGGAGTCAGAATGATGCTATAGTGGAAGTTTTACCTAAGGTCATACAGTCCTGTATGGCAGAAGGTCTTCATGTGTTCACTCTGCATGGAGCAGTGAAGCCTCACCCTGCTCGAAGGAGAGCGAGGGCACTCGCAGCAGCTGAGTGGACTCTCTCTTCAGCTTGCTCTCATTCAGGAACAGTTCTCCTGTGCAGAGGAGGGGTGTCAGAGTTCCTTCAAGCTTTTATAATATTTCCTGTATGCAAGGTTCAGGAGCAAACAATAAGCTGAGCCCGTGTGTTTAATCAAAGCCTATCCTGTTATGAGCAGTGTTATCTCTCCCTTCTGTTCTCTCTGATATGCTGAACGAATCAGCACTGTAGCATTTCATTCTTTTAATTTTTCTTTCTTTCTCTCTTGTTTTTTCCCCCATTTTTTGTGTGAATTGCTTCATGGTAGAAAACTTGCAGGTTTGAAATTACTCAGATTTCAGACAGACCATTGATTTTATCTTGACACCTATTAGAGGCAAATCAAATCTTTTTCTTTTTTTATTACCAATTCCTAGAGACAGGGGAAGTGACAGCTTTGATAACGCGGGGAGCTAAGAGCTGCTGAGCGTCTCTGCTGAGCCATGTTTAGCGTGAAACCTGTCACCCCGCTCTCCTTTAATTGGGTTTCAGTCATCAGAAAGAGATGAAAGCTTTGGGCTGGTGTTTGGATGTTTAGGTCTCCAACAAACACAACAGCAGCTAAGCAGATTAGAACTCACTCAGGTCCCATTTAATCTGACGGTGTCTTACTGCGGCCACTAGGTTTCCAAGAAGGCCTGACCAGAGGAATCCCCTATTTCATTTATGATGTCTTGAGAAGGTCTGTGAGATGCTCTGCTTTGTTTGCTTGTACTGCTCTTGAGATGCCCAGATAAGGTTTTGCAACTGCATGTTCAAAGGTAAAAGATCCGAAGTCTTTCAGTGTCTGGCTGACAGTCTGCCTTCTGGTCCTTGGTAGAGGAGATTGGCAGCAGCTACCATTTGGATAGCTGAGCTTTCACAGGATAGAAAATTAGTGTGCTAGGACCTTCATAGTGTTGAACAGCCTCTGCCAAGGTTGAGGATGTGGCTTTAATTCTTTATTTAACAGGAGGCAGCTCTCCTTTTCATTACCTTCTCACTTTGTGTCTTAAGGACTGGATGCCAAAAGCAGCTTGTCCAAAAGAGAAGGTTCAGAGAGGAAAACACAAATACAGGAACATGTAAGCTGAATGCTAAAACAGGATTGATCAGTGTGTGCCCACCTACATGGTCAGGCTTCCAGAAATCCTCAGAGGCAAAAACGTCAGCCTTCCCTTTTTTAATTCACCTTGAGAATCTAATCTCTTGACAGGCCAAGCTTAGAGTGACTTTTTTTTACAAACACATTGGCAGAAGGTTTCTTACAGTGGGAACACACGAAATTAAGGATAAGCTTAGAAATTCACCTCTTCTATCAGCACTGAGCAAATAAACTGAGAATATTATATACTCAGATAAGGTCATCACAGCGTTGCGGTTGCACACGTTATTTATTCTCATTCCTGAAAGAAAGAACTGGGAAATGATGGGTTAAAATAGAGAGGGAAAAAAAGACAAGACAAACTTGTACACAGACACCACAGGCAAAACTTGCCAAACAGAAAGGTAATTGAAATTATAAACATGAGAGCAGCATAGCATCAAATCAAAGGTGTAAGATAAAGTAGGAGGTGACATTAAACAAGGTCGGATGAGGTCGATTTCTGACATATCTTTATCTGCAGTTCCTTCTATTTTAAAAATAAAACCTCTGACTTTCTGGAATTGTGTCTAACGTGGAGGAGATCTCTTAGAGTTGTGCATTTGTAAGAGGCAGATGTAGATGTAAAGCTTCTACAGCTTTATGCTGGACTGAAATCTGAGCTCACCGAGGTGCAGGTGGTGAATGCGAGATATTGGAGGTAGATGTGCTGTTGGGTAAGGAAAAACAGCAACGTTGGGCTGGGTATGTGGAAAGGAGTAACGTTCCAAAAGTGTTAACTCCTCTTGAATCCTTTTGGATCCAAGTATCGGCACATGAATTTTGCTCCTCTCTGCTTTGGCTGCTGCTAACAGGTGCCCACTTTGTGAACTCCGGCGTGCTGATGGCCAAAGGGCAAGGAGACGCGTGGAAAGGTCCTTCTGCTGTAGGTGTGTGATTCAGGCTCCTGAGCTCAGTATCAGCAAATAAAGAAACGGAGATACTGATAGCTGTCCTCAGTGTAAATAACATCTGACATCTCTTTGTATTCTGGGCTTGTGTGGGACAGCTTGAATTATGGCTGAAGACACTTTCCACCTCCACACACACTTTCTTCCAAGATGTCTTGGCTCTTGACACCTAGTTCAGGCTGCATTGATTTTCCTTCACTGGTATAAAGACTTTAGTATGGATATTACTCACTGGTCAGGGCTTTACTGCAAATAAAACCCTCAGATTACCAACCCACAAGAAATGTTGGAACTGTGGAGAAATGACACCCTACCGTGGATGCTTCCCATCACCGGGGATGTCATCTTACGAAACACATTTGAATTGTGGCTTAGGAGGGGGTTTCAAGTAGTGTTTGAAAAGAGTGGGTTTAACCAGACAGTTTTACATCCTCTCTCATACCGTTCTTGCTTTCGATGAAGCAAAAGAAAGGCTTCCAGGAAAGCCAGTGTGCTGGTGGTGCTTGGCCTGCGCTGGGCAGACTGACTGAGATTTCGGTGAAAGGTTTGGTTTGCCATCCGAAATGATTGGGACCATCTTCCAGAGCTGCTGGTGGAAAAGTGCATCTTGATGCCTGGAGCAAAAGAGACTGAGAAATCAGTGCTTTTTGGATAAAGTGGGAGGAAAGACTTATCAGGAGTGTTCAATTAGCATTTCTTACTGCTCAGAGCCTTGTGCATACAGGCAACCCGGCGGATGTGAAGTGTTCCTTATGCAAATACTACTCTCTTGCTTTTCCTGCTCTCCTCTACTCTTCGAGCTGAAGGAGAAGAGATTCTTCAAGTTTGGCTGCTTCAAGGAAGATTGATTAAAATCAGCTGCAGTTTGACTTAATTGGACCCATATGCTTGAAGAGGGAGCAGGACTAGTTAAAAGTCCTTCTAATTAGTTCACATCTGCCTGGTGAGAAAAATTAAACTTCAGTTAGAGTTCAGATAAGTGGATCTGTACAGACAAAAGGCAGGGAGATGTTGTTTTTCACACTCAGAGGTGTTTGGGCTTGAAAATCATCTCTAGTCCCATAGCCAGGCTAGCAGCCTAATCCCTGTGAGCATGTGCATGAGTATTGGTGAGGCTAAATGGAAGGGATCCTTATTTTCTTGCATGTTTCTGAGTAAGAGGAAAGTTACCTGTGGATACTGACAGTCGAGGGAGCCTGGACACAGGGAGAGTGGCTGGAAGAGTGGTTGAGGGAGGTTCTCCTACCCTCCTGCTCTGCCCTGGTGGGGCTGCAGTTGGCATCCTGTGTCCAGTTCTGGGCTCCCCAGTTCAAGAGGGATAAGGAGCTATTGGAGAGAATTCAGCACAGAGTCACCAAGATGATCAGAGGGCTGGAGCATCTTCCTTATGAGGAGAGGCTGAGAGATCTGGGGCTGTTTAGCCTGGAGAGGAGACTGAGGAGAGGTCGCATTGATGCTTATAAGTATCCAAAGGGTGAGTGTCAGGATGGTGGGACCAGGGTCATCTTAGTGGTGCCCAGTGATAGGACAAGAGGCAACAGGCACAAACTGGAAGAAAAGAGATTAAATTTACACATAAGGGAGAACTTTTTCACAGTGACGGTACCTGAGCCCTGTCACAGGCTGCCCTGAGAGGCTGTGGAGTCTCCAACTCTGGAGACATTCCAAACCCACTTGGATGTGTTCCTTTGGGATCTGCTCTAGGGGATCCTGTTCGGCAGGAAGGCTGGACTAGATGATTTCTAGAAGTCCTTTCCAACCCCACCATTGTGTGATTCAGTGATTCTATGAGAGGATCCTAGGGATGAGGATCCTAGGGACTCGGCAAAGCCTACAGGGGTAGTTTGGCTGTGTGAAAGGTTCATGATTGGATGCTTTGAGCACTCAGCTTTGAGTACAGTGCCCCTGGTTGCTGCAGTAACTAATGCTTAGCCTTCCTGCAAGTCAGTAATGAGGTGCCAGCACTCATCAAAATGCAATGTTATTCAAACATATTGAAATAATTGATTTTTGCCCATCATCTCCAAGAGCTTGACTAGCTTGGAAAGAGTTGACTAGCTACCTACTATGTGGGCAGTCATCAAAAAACTTTCTCTAGCCAGCAGCTGGTCTTTATGTTAAATTTTGCTGTCAGAATAGAAGGGACTGAATTCCCTATTACAATTTCCACATGGGATCTGCCTGAGAAAAGCAAACTCTGTAAAGTGTTTGAGGGTATTTTGTCATGCGGGCATGACTTTATTAATGTGTTTTGAGGTGTTCAGGACTGCATGTGCAGTAGTTCCTTTCTAAGTCTTTAACTTTACTATTGTTACCAACCATTTCACATTTTAAAATATTTATCTAGTTAAATGGAATCTTAAGTTTCTTCCAGGCTTAGAAATTATTTTTGCACAAATTGAAACGCAAGCTACTTGTTCACTGCAGTGATAGTTGTGTTGTAGCTCTAATGATTTGAAGGTAAGAAATAAGTACGTTCTGCAGAGTATCTGACATGATTAGTAAAGTTACAGGTCGCTAAACTCATCCTGTTTGTCTGTTTAAGGTCATTTCAATCAGCCTGCCTAAGTTAATGTGGACTTGTGGTGGTTGGTCCCACCAAAGCAGAAGACTTGGTGCAAGGGCAGTGGGTGACTGCTGCATTGTTCAGATGTCCCTGAACAATGAAGTTGCTGGGGCCGGTGTGCTCTCATTATTTTTACCCCTTATCTCTGCAACCTTTGTGATTGAGCAAGTCTTCCTCCTCTCCAAGTGCTGTGTTTTGAGGGACTAACAAAATATCTGGGAGGTGCACCCCAAGCACAGATGTGGTAGACAGGGCATGTTTCTCCTCTTTAAGCATTAATGACTCATTTTATAGTGAGGACTTAGGCAGCCAGGCAGTGACTAGCTTGGAGTTAAGAGCCCAAGGCGAAGTTGAGATCATTTAATAGTCTAACTGTTCATTATGTGACCAGTGAAGAATGACGAGTGAATCATTTACACTGTTATGAAACCTAAAGTGACACTGTCAACCTCCCAAGGTTCCCTAATTAACCCCTCAAATGCTCATGAGTCTTCTTCCTGGATAATCTCCATGCTTCCCCTTTTCCAAACTTCCTGTCCCTTTCTCCTTTGTCTGTTCCTGCTGTGGTCTGCATTAGCCTCTGTGGCACAGCTGGTCCTCAGTGAAAGCCTCAAGAGGTCAGGCTTGGCCCTTTTGCTTAGAATAAAGAGCTTCTTTAAATGGCCTTGGCAGACCACCTGGCATCTCTTCAGTCGGGCTTAGCTTTCAGCAAGGTGTAAGAATAAGTCTGTGTGTGCTTCAGAGGGATCTGGTGATGATCTGTGGTAGCTGAGAACATACAGTGGGAAACTCAGTAAAAAAAAACCACCTGACTGAGCAGAGCAGTGTAGGTCCAGGTCTGCAGAAGGTTGTGTCATCTCATGCTGGCCCACTCATCCAGTATGTTGAGTTTGATGGGAACCTGTGGAAGTGGATGAGAGACAGAGTGGTTTGTGATCCTTTCCATGGCCTCCTGGGTTTCATTAGCAATAACCTCCTCTTTAGATTATCATCTAAATTTTGCAGGCTGCAGCAGGTCTTCACGGGTGGAAGGAAGTGTGTATCTGCTATGTGTATTTTGGCAGAGATCACTCTGGGGGTCACTCCACCACCTTCAGAGTTTCGCTTAAAACACCAATGAAGAACACCTGTGATAAAACAGCTGTGTGGCTTTGGTGAAATTTACACCGTTTCGGTTAATTGTTGACCCAACAGCCCAACTGTGGCTCAGGGGCTGACATTCCTAACTCTGAGCCTCATTGCAAACGTATTTTCAGGTGTTTGCAGCCACCTTTACACTTTCAGGAGACCCCACAATCTAGATGTCTCTGTAAAAGTGAGTCAGTAACATGCCAGGCTTAGAGAAGCACCGGGCAGCGCCCAGGCGTGTGCTATGGTGGAGACCATGAGGAAAATCCTCTGCTCTTACACCTTCATTTCAGTTACTGCTTGAGCGCGTTGTGTTGAACTGCAGTCAAACTGCTGTGCAGGTATCTCTGGTGCTCACAGCCAACTGCTGAAGTGCTACCCAAATGAATACAAGGGACAAGGACTTCCCCTATAATGTGCCTCTGATTTGTGCTAAAAAGGGGTTGTAAGGGAGAAAACATCATGTGTCTTGTGCCGTGTGCCTTAGGTACTGAAGAAAGTCCTAGAACTGGTGTAAAATGGAAGAAGTGCAGCACCCGCAGTGCTCCAAGCCTTGAGGACACGGTGACACTGCATTAACCGAGGCTGCTGCAAATATTTGCTCATGTTAATTCTGAAAACATCGCTATTAGAATTAACAGAAATTAGAAACATTCAACGAGAGCAGAGAGGAGAGGCACAAACATGTCATCAGGTTGTAGATTTGCCATTAGGCGGTTCAAGGAGAAGCTGCTTCTTGGCCTCAGTGGCCCTGATAAATGCGATGTACAAAGCGGTTGTCGAGTAAAACAAGGACACCCACAGCACCGACTCGCTAATGTTTGTTAACATCAGGGACCAGGAGTGCACCGGCTCACATTTGTGCTGGGAAATGTTGCCAACGTGCCCTTTAAAGTAGGGTTTTTTAAAGGAATTTGCACGTTGAATATTAAACACCTGAAGCTCCATAAATTTTGCTGCCAGAGTTCCCACCGTCGTGTTTATTTCATGCAGCACCTTTCTTGAAGATCTGCAGAAACTGATTAACATTTGCATAATACATTTAACACAAAAATCCATAATAAATTCATTAATGTACTTCTGCTGCTATCCCTGAAAATATCAGGAGTTGTGTGGCGTCGCACAGCTCATTAGATGAGCAGAAGGGGGAGGAAGGACGAGCGCTGGATTTCCTGAGCAGCTCTGGAACAGAGAAAGGTCAGTGCACTGAGTGTCAGTACCTGAGCAGCAGCAGCACAGAGAGCTCAGAGCGAGCTCGGGCGGAGGAAATGTCCCGCTGGAAAAGGTCGCTGTAGCAGTGCACACTTTAAGAGGTGACATCCTTGCAAGAGTAGAAGAATGAGCACAAACTACAGATGAGGATGCTGCTGCACTGAGGAGGAGGTTGCTCCCAGAACGTGTATGATGTTCTTCAGGGGGCAAACACCAAGGGATTGTTCTAGTCCTGCTGAGCTACTAGAAAGCTGGCTTGAAGCCAGCCTTAGTTTTCTGAAAAAGTGAGCTTCAGATAGTCCAAGTGCAGGGTCCTACATCTAGGTTGTGGTAATCCCAGGCACAAATACTTGCTGGGAGGTGAATGGATTGAGAGTGGCCCTGAGGAGATGGACTTGGTGGTTTTAGTAGATGAGAAGCTCAATATGAGCTGAGACTCTGTGAGTGCAGCCTAGCAGGCCAACTGTGTCCTGCACTAGATCAAACCAAGTGTCACCAGCAGATCAAGGGAGGTGATTCTCTCCCTTTACTCTGCTTTTGTGAGACCTCACCTGGAGTACTGTGTCCTGTTCTGGAGTCCCCAGTACTAAAAAGACACAGAACTGTTGGGAGCAAGTTCAGAGGAGGCCACAAGGATGATCAGAGGGCTGGAGCACCTCGCCTGTGAAGAGAGGCTGTGCAGCCCAGAAAAGAGAAGACTCTGAGAGGGTCTTGTAACAGTTTCCAGCGCTTGAAAAGGGCTACAGCAAAGCTGGAGAGGAACTTTTTACAAGGGACTCTAGTGATAGGAAAACAGGGATAGTTTCAAGCTAAAAGAAGGGAGATTTGGATTGGATCTTAGGAAGAAATTGCTCCATGTGAGGGTGCTCAGCCACTGGAACAGGTTGCCCAGGGATGTTGTGGCTGTTCTATCCCTGAAAGTGTTCAAGGCCAGGTTGGGCAACACAGTCTGGTGAGAGGCGTCCCTGCTCACGGCAGGGGGTTGGAACAAGATGATCTCTGAGGTCCCTTCCAACCTAAGCCATTCTCTGATTCTATGAACAGGTATTTCAAGGTGAATTCTGAGGGTTTCAGTCATGCAAGACTTGGTTGCATGGCAGGGGATCACTGAAGCACTAAATCTGAAGGTATTCTGTGTTCATGAAAGGAAAGTGTGGTACTATGAGAAGAATTTTTAAAAAAATAGTAATTTCAGCTACACAGTTGGACACACAGTTGGGTTTATAACGTGTGCTCCCCAACAAGTTCTACTGCTAGCTGATGGAGTGGAAGGAAGTAGCAACTTCAGAAGGCTCCTCTGTGATTGCCCACAATCATCCCACAGGTGAAAGCCAAGGCTGAGGAGACAGACAGAACCATTTGAAAAAAGAGACTTCACTTTTAAGCTCCTCTAATCTTATTTATCACGGCAAAGAGAGAGCAAAGTTTCAGGAAATGATAAGAGTGACTGTCCCTTTATAGTTTCCTGGGTTTCCTCTGTAGTCATTTGATGGCACAAATTAGTTTCCAATTGTTCTTTCTTCACTTTCCATTATTCTTCTGCTGCTTTGAATTCCGCTGCCGTGTCACACACAGAAGCAAAACAAAAATGTCGTTTAGATCTGTGTAGGGGAAGAAAACGCCTGGCAAGGTTTGTTTACTGGGGCTCTGTGCTCTTTCTCAGATTTCTGTGAGTACCGTAAGGTACAACTCTCTCCACGTTAAGCTTTTAGCTTCTCATTACTCGTGATCATTTCAGCCTGGGTTTGTTCACCCAATTATTTTTGAATTTTTGATTAAAACAAAATGATAGGTCACATTTCCATGTAGTCAGTGTCTTTGCCACTTCTGTTGAGATCTGGCTATTTGTCCACGATCTTCGTAAAGTCAGATTTTTCAGTACTAGTCCTCAACAGTTTTATCCCTCTGATCAGGAGATTCTGGTTATGGAGCGGGACTATACCTGTGCTGCTTAGTATTAGAAAACTCGACATCTCTGATAGACAGAAGACCAGGATGTGTTACCCAGATGATGGAGAAGAAGTTAAGTTACAGTTTAGCCAATTTGTTGTGTGTGTGATGAGGAGAAAAGTAAAGTCCACCTGTTTCATGATACAGTGAAGAACAGGCAGCAGTGGAGAAAATGGGGCGATGCTCTGAGCTTGAGCCACCGATGGGGATGACAATGTGCATTACAAAGAGACACTTTACATGACCTCTCTCAGGGGAATTAGAGCATGCGAGAGATGTGTTGCTGTGTTAGATTACACACGCCAGAACCCTTCCGTTTTATCAGACTGACCTGCCACCTGTCTGATGCCTAGAGAGAGAGCTCTGCATAAAGAAAATGGGTTTCCCCATAAGAATTTTATCAAATAGCAGAAAGAAGACTCACAGAGCCTCTGTCACTCAAAATGTGTGGCATTGAGCAGTTGGATTTTCAGTGCAGGCTTGCTTGGGAATGGAGCTTGTGATGTGTCTGAGGAGACCCAGGGGTGTGAGTGGGGAGAGGCAGCACCCCAACATCAGAGCACCTCTGCCAGCACACCCTGAATACAGTTATATCACAATATGGTCCCTTCCCAATGCAAGTTACCAGATGTGCCTTAATTTCAATTTGCTGTTGTTTGATCAGACTCCGGAAAGACGTAGATCCAGGCAAATCAGAAGAAAGTAATTGACTTTGACAGCTTTGCTACCCAGATTTGAAGGGCAGGTAACAGTAGAATGAAAAACGATGCTTAATTCAAGCAGAAGGGCTGTTCTCTTTAAATGAGGATAGACAGGACGGCAGGATAAGTGAAACACTGTGGAAAAAGCATCACCTCTTTATCTCTTTTGAAAAGTCAGCGTTGTCAGGTGAGGTGCTTCTGTGCGCTCAAAGGAGCGAGTGGTGGCTGCAAAAGCCCGGTTGTGATCAATCCAGGTGGGACGGTTCCAGGCGATCCATCACATCTGTGTGTACCCAAGCGTGGGGTTGGGCTCTCCGTCAGGAACACCGCTGCTTCTTCATTTAAACCCCACCTGTGTCTTCAATAATACACAAGCTGTGCCTGTGCTCAGCTTTTTTGGCAGGACATTGAAAATGACCTCAAAAGTCCCTCAAAACTATTGTGCGCATTGGACACAACATAAGATGTTCGGTCGAGATGGTGACCTTTCAGAACAAAGACGTTGCTTTTGAAAAGGGGATTCATTGTGCTTCTGGCTCCAGTAAGATGAAAAACTGGGAAAAAACAGTAACGTGAAGGCTGTGCAACAAGCATGAGCTCCGCAGAGCTCCTCTCGTGTATTTTTGGTTGTCTTCCAGTGGGTGCACCCTTCCTCTCTGTGCAGTACTACCACAGTTGCAATCAGTAGTAATTACATACATTTTCTCATTTTTATGAGTAGGGGGGTGTGAAAAGCTGTTGGCAGGGCAGTATCTGCAGGGGAGCTCAGCTATGGAGCTGCTTTCCCTCTAGATCCATCACAGCTACAGTTGCTGACCTTAAGGTTATTTCCCTAGGAGCCAGGGTTGATCTATTCAGTGTGCAAGGAAAAGCCTGATGAGATACGTGTGAGCTCTTGTAATTAATGTTATCGTGGCAGAGCAGCCTGAACGTTGAAATGCAGCACCAGGGAATCTCATTAGTTTGTAATAGCAGTGTTGTTTTTTGCAGACAATTCCTGGGATACGTGCAGCTGTGTTTGTGTGTAGATGTGACTTGATGGGTGTACAGGTTGTCACCATGATTGTTTCAGCAGTATCTGACTGGTGGTCAGGAAATGGGAAAGGGGGTTGAATGAAGAGCAGAATAGCTGCTCGGGAGGGAGAACGGGTGGAAGATATGAGCTGGGGGGGTTCCTCCCTGGATATGCTGCAACCATGGGTTGTTGTTCAGATTGTTCCTTTAAGGTTTGTAGAAATTGAAATGAAAAAGCAGCAATATCATGGGTGTCCATTAGGATCCTCTTCATGTGGATAGTAGGAAGGAATAGTGGTTGTGTAATGTGAAATGAGTTTCCTGGCACAGCCTGGTCACTGTGGTGGTATGTAGACAGTAACTTCTACGTCCAGGTAATTTAAGGATTAAACATCCAATGTCTTTCCTGGAGTCTCTGGTATCTTCTGAGTATAATGCTGCTGCTGGCACTAACCCACTTTCAAAGAATCACAGAACATCAGGGATTGGAAGAGACCTCAGAAGATCATCCAGTCCAATCCCCACTCCACAGCAGGAACCCCTAGACCAAGTCGCACAGGAACATGTCCAGAGAAGGCGACTCCACGACTCCTCTGGGCAGCCCCTGCCAGTGCTGTGTCACCCTCACTGGGAAGATAGGTCTGGAAGATCTACTCCTGGAGATTTTTGTGTAGTCCATTCTCCCAAACATCCTAGACCAAAAAATACAGGACATACTGCAAGCCAGACCAATCAGTCCATTGAGCAGCGTATTCCTCCTGACCCTACCCTTTCATCCCCCGCTGTTTGGCTCTTCTATTTAACCTGATGCTCTTTATTAGTGTTGTGTGCTTCTGGAGGAATCAAAACCATAGTCTGAATCCTTTAGATACGTGTGAAAGTTAAAGACGATTCCTCAGTGATATCTTGAAAACTTGTTACTAGGCAAGGCTGCTTCTGAAGTATTTATTTCTTTAGACAGCCAGATCAAGATAATGTTGAATTTGCTGCTTGGAGCAGTTTAGTCGAAGTCCTTCAGAATCCACTAGGTTACCCCATAGCCATTGCTCTTATTGTTTCAGTTTATCCATAAATCTCTCTTATTCTTGTAAATTCTAAATGAAGAGGTGACTCTCCCCAATCTGAAAAGATTTCAGTGCTGCTTGAAGTCTCCTTGTACTGGCAGAAAAACAATTGAGCTTTGAGCGTGAACCAAGAGACAGATAAGATCACCAGGAGATTTCCACAGCAAATGTGGAATATATTCTTCTGTAATGTATTCTCAGTGCTGTCTGGCAAGTAATTGAATTGCTGGAGTAAGAAGGAAGAAGGAACTTGGTTGCTTTTCGCTTTGTGGTTGGTTGTGTTGCTTTTTATAAGGCTTCTAGGTTTTGTGAGGGTAGGAAGCGAGAGGTGGTTTCTCTGCATGATCTAGGATGTCTGTCAGACATGGGGGACCTAATTAAACTGTCACTCCATCTACATAAGGGTGATGAGTTGGAAAGGACCGATCACTTCCTTGGTTCAAGGGACTTGTCCTTGTCTTTGGTTCTACCTACTGACTGATATTCTGCAAGTAATTCTTGCTCTGGTAAATTTGTGGCCTCTTTCTTTCTCTGGAGTAAAGCAGAAAATAAATTAAATCCATTCTTGCTCTACTGCAATTACCAGGGCAGCCTCACTCCAGCTGGGCTATAAGCAAGGATGCTGTTTCCCACTGTCCCATCGTAGTCAGTGCTGCCATGCTCTGTGCACTGGACCAAGTGCCAGGAGAGGTTAGCACTGGGTCATCTGGGAGGTTTCCACAGCCTGTTTCAGCGCACAGCATGTGAGGGGACACAAGCAGAGCAGCATCCTCCTCTTCCACATCCTTTTGTTTAGAAGTATGAAGTATGTCCTGGTAAGCCAAGGGAATGACAGAGATAGAGATAATAACACACCCTTTGGTATATTCTTTGGGTGGGAAAGAGGTGGTCCAAGCCATAGAGCCTGCATCACTGAAAACCACTGAACAACAGCAAAAGGAAGGAAAAAAAAGGATGATCATCAGGGAAATTGCTATAATGGTGAGATAATTAGAACGCAGAATGATTAACATTAGCCAGTGTGCTGCGTTGGCAAGGACTATGCAAGTTGACATAATAGGCCTCTTCCATATCAAATGGGTGAGTTTTCAGCATTTGGTTTAACACTTTCGTGTGACTTTAACAGAGTTCACTGCTGAAACAGGCATTCTGCACTGTAATGCTGCACGATGCTTTTCCTCCCCTATGGCTACTGGAAGAACCTTGATCTTCTCCATTTTGTGGCTCCCAGTGGCTGAAAACGCCACTCTCACCATCGAGTGGCCCTTATGTGGTTGGAATGATAGAATCATAGAATCATTAGGGGTTGGAAGGGACCCCGAAAGATCATCTAGTCCTGCCACAGCAGGATTGCTTCACTGGAGAAGTTATAGAATCAGAATCACTCTGGGTTGGAAGGGACCACCTGGTCATCCAGTTCCAACCAGATAGCCAGATGTGAACTCCTGCAGCCATAGTCTTTCTGCTGTGCCCGATGAAAATGGACTTCCTGAAAAATCCATCTCTGCAGCCTTTCAGAAGGTGGTTGTTGTCTTCTCAAGGAGAAAATATAAGGATTCAGGAGACCCGGTACTGACATGCTCTTCAAAACAAGACTTTTAGAAATGTTTAAAGCACCAAAAGCCTCTGACTGTTGTCTTTGCCCTAATGATTGGAAATTCCTCCTGCCAGCCGTGCTGTGTGGGCTCTATGTAATTCCTTTTGGCTTGCCAAGAGTAAGCTGGTGCAAGAAGCTAAGATTCCACACCACATTTAATCCTTGGTTTTGTGCCTGATTAAGTCTGGAGCAAGACTTTGAAAGCAGAATTCTCTCAGGGAAGCCCAGGTGGTCCCCATCCCTAACAGATCATTGAACATTTGTTTTTCCTGACTACTAGCAACTCTACCTGCACATGGAACAAGATATTTTGTCTTCCATCTTTTTCATTGGTTGCTTCTGACTTGTGACACTTTCTCCAGGATCTGCAGTGGCATTCCCACTGCCGCTGTTAGATGTTGGCTGGTGGCTTTGTTGGAGCACTTGTGGAAGCACAAGCTTGGCTTTGCCTCTGCACGCTGCAGAGATCAGGCACATCCTTCATTGCAGCTGATAAAATCTGCTGGTGCTTTGTGACAGAACATCCCCTGACCTCAGTAGTGCTTTCTTCCCTCTCAATCCTTTGCTAGGTAAATAAAAGACACTATTTTCCTTGAAGAGAGGGAGAGCACGCTTCCCAAATCCCCCCTCTTTGCTCTGGCGTGCAGCGTGCGAGAGCCCTCGGGTTGCTGTAAGAAAGGGCCGTCGGAAAGGCATTGCAGTCACGCAGCTGTGCAGTGAATATGTAAAGAATGTTTCGTGTGGTTTGTATTTTGTGGATTATTTTTTGTCTCCTCCTGACCCCACCTCAAATGAAATTCCTGCACTTCATCCGTTCCTCTAGGCTGGGCAATCATCAGATCCGATCGAGGTCTGCGAGGGGGCTCTGGTCTGGCATACAAAGCAGCAGCGTTTAGACTGAGGAGCCAGGACTAATGGGGAACAAGGCTGGTAACGGAAGACAGAGAAATACAGCAGAACAAGATTCATTAGGGATCAGATTCAATAACTGCACAATGATGAGAAGTTTATGATCAAAGGTTTACTTCAAGCATTTTAATGACACAGCCATTTAATCTGTTTAAAGCAGATAGATAAGGAGTTAAGTGAAATCTACAGCAGTCGTCTGTCTGAGCTGTTTATGAACCTGTTACAGGCTACGGATCACTGTGAAAGGCACAGGATGGATGTGTGCTGTAGTAATTGAATGGTATGTAATGGGCTACCAGTCCCTACAGGCTGAGGTTGGTAAAACTTAATGCATAGGCTTGTGGGTTGTCTTAAAGCTTCTCAGTGGTTTTTTTAATGTGTGTATTACTAGCAAGAATACTGAATGAGGGAAAGGGCAGAACTGTTCTCAGACCTTTCTGTGCTGGGATGTTTAATTCCCAGTGGGTGTATCTCCTCTTGCAGAAGCATTAGTACAGGCTGTTGTAGTGGTGGGATTCGGAAAGACTGACACGTGAACCACCGTTTCACCTACCCTAGGAATGACATATCTGAAAGAAACCTGGTGGTGTCAAGAGGGAACAAAAGTTGTTTGTCATCTTTTCCTTCCACTGTTGGACTTGTGCCACCCTGCATCCTTTTCTTGGTGACTCTCCTCAGTTAGGTAAATTCCTTCCCAACTTCTTGTGCCAAACACAGCCTCTATTCAGGTGGTGAGGGTGTCACTGTGCTGCATGTGTGCTCACAGCTCTTGTCCTCTCTTTTAGCCACCTGGCCTCTGGGAAACACTTAAAGCCAGATCCAACTGGGCTGCTGTGTGTGTCTGAAGGCTGCACCTTTTTCAAACAGTCTCTCCTCTTTCCTTCAGAACTCTTCTCCCAGCACACCCAGGCTTACAACATCGCTGACAGCTCCTGCATCCCATGTACTGCTGCAGCAAAGGAGCACTTTCCTGAGCCGCTTGGTCTCTGTGCAGGCGCCTTTCACAGCTGTGGAGAAGCAAGCAGAGGGGGCTCTTTCTCTACTCAAGGCTGGAGCCTTGTCGAGCCGCTGGAAGCAAAGTAGTCGCGGCTGCTGCATTGTTTGAAGCTGTGTTACAGCACCGGCTGCATGTGATGCAGACACCGTAGCAGAGGTAGTGTCAAGCTGGTAAGGAACAGGGAGCATTTCCGAGGGCTGTAGGCCATCTTGTTTTCTACTTGCACCGAAAGTTGCTGTCCCGCAGTGGTATTGATTAGTTTCAAAATAGGGAGGTGATAAATGGAGATTTCAGGTGGTTCTGGTAGATGTGACTGCAGCGGATGGAGGAGTTTAAATCGAGCCTGGAATATCTTCCCTTACCTCATGCTGGTGTGTCTGCTTATCCCAGGAGGGATCTGCTGACGTCTAGAAACAGCATGATCCCATGGAGACCTTCTCAGCTCTCTCATGCTTTGCATGGGAACTCTCTCCATCTTCTTGTTCTAGCTTCTTTCCCTCATGCTGGCTCCCTTTTTGCTTTTGCAATACCTGTCACAGCTGCTCAAAGGGTTGTGTGTGTTTGAAAGAGCCCAGCTAAGGTGGAAGGTTGCAGCATGCCATGGCAGCCAGGCTGTAGTGGAGATTTTAAGCAGCCTTGGGTGCATTATCAGTCTGCACATTCCCAGTTCCTGAGACAGAATTGCAGATTATTTTGCTTGCTTGAAAATAAGTAAAGTCTGCCTTGAAAATTTTACCAGAAGCAGCCAAATCCCTCATTAATCCACTCTCCTTTTGCTCTTCAGTGTCCCTGCATTTTTTTAGCTACTGTTTTTTCCCAAGAGCTTTGAGACAGAGCACTTGAGAGCTCACTTGTAGGGAGATAGATATAACAAATTAGATTGTAATCCACCTTCTGCCTCCAAGTACCTTGTTTTTTGAGGGTGCCCCTTACTCTCTATTTTCACGTGGCTGCTTCAGAGATGAGAGTGATCTGGACTAGCAACAGCTGCCCAGACCTACACACAGTAGTTTTTCACTTCCGACCCAGTGTCGGGGACACAGGAACAAGTTGGTAATCTCCAGAAAGCAGAGGTTGACTGATTGCTGTGATGCTTCCTACACCATGGGAGCACCTTAGCAAAACTCATCCCTGACAGAAGGAGACATCAACAGTGAGGTTGTCACCACCCAAACCCCCCAGGGCTCGGGTTCTCTAGTTCATTCATTTACAAATATTTGGTTAGCTTATTTCTGGAACAGCAAAACCTGCCACCTGACTGTTCATGCAGTGCAGAGGCAGGAGACAAAGCTCAGCAGCAGCAAGAGGAAGAACTTGAGGGCTATGGCAGAACTTGCGGGCTGGTAACACCAAAAGGTTTGGGAATGTGGCCAGTTCTATTGGCTGTGCGTGGGTCTGGCAAGCAGGAAGGAAGAAGGTCATAAAAATCCCAGCTCTCTTGTGGGTGTGACAGACTGTGAGAAAGTGGCTGCTGTGGCATTTACTGGTAATTGCCCTGAAACTTGGCCCTTGTGCTGCGAAGAGGATGCTCAAGGCATAGCAGCCCCTGTAGATGCAGCGTGGTTGGAGAACACAGTGAGAGGGGAACAGTTCAATTTTTGTTTTGCAGTAACAAATTTCCTTTGACTGTCTGTGACTCCTGTTCAAAGTTTGGTATGTTGTCAGATTCTGGTAACATTTGTCTGGAGCTGAGCAGCTTTGGCCTTTCTCAGGCAGAGCTGAAGGATCTTTGCAGAAGTTGAGCCCCAGGGGCTACTCCCAAGGAGACAACAAGAGCTTCCCAGCCTGGTGACTCAGAAATAACTGACCATCTCATCTAGCAGGGCAGTAGTCCTGATGTCACCAGTTCATTGCCTAATGGTGCTTTCTTTTGAACGGGCAACCATCTCAACAGCTTTTGACGGCAGCAAACACTTTTGTATGTGGTTTGACTGAATACACAGGCTGCAGAGCTGAAGAGAAGGCACCGATCAGTTCTTGGGGTTGAGACAGCATTCAGAAAACAAATGAGAATGCAGTTGGTAAAGATTGAGGCAGAATTCATAAAATTGAATGGTATTCTCATGTTCAACACGGACAAGCTCATTACTGATCCAAAGGAAATGGTGTCCTGCAGGGCTTTTACAATGTGGATTAGAATTCCTAGACCAGCAAGGAAGTAGTTGTGAGGAACCAAGTTTGAGGTTAGCGGGACAGGTTTATGTGTTAGAAAAGACCAGCATGTAGCTGACAGCTGAAGCTGGCTTTCTCACTGTGCCACCTCATGGCATTCCAGGTGTTTCCTGACAGCAGAACTATCACCGTTTATCTGTCTGAACCTCTGCTTGATGGTTCTCCTAGAGGAGAATCTGCTCTGACAGAGGGTTTAGACCAGATGATCTCCAGAGGTCCTTTCCAACCCCTACCATTCTGTGATGCTGTGGTTCTGTGACATGAAGAACCACAGTCATGTTGTTAACACAGCATGTTCTTGCTAAACCAGGCATAAGCTGGGATAATGGGTAAATTGTACTTGTTGAAGCTGTTCACTTCCCTGCTCTGCTTCCACTCTGCAATGCTTCAGGTGCCTCGTTGTCTCCAAATGTTCTCAAAACCGGGCACAAAGGCTGCCTTCAGAGGGCAGCTGTGGAAGGTGTATGAGTGATTTGCAGCAGGGCGTTAGATGAAAACATGAGCAATAGCTCGTTAAACTGTGGCTTTAATGAAGATGAACACATGGGCAGAATGGTTATTTTACAAAGAACGTGAGTGTACGAGGTCAAGGGGGAGAGGTGGATGGATGGATGGATGGATGGATGGATGGATGGATGGATGGATGGAGAGATGTGTTCATGTTTTGTGACTTCTTTTCTTGAGCTTTCACATCTCACTCTCCACCATCTCCCAGACAAGTAAAAGTCCTTAAATTAACTTTATTCTCTTCAAATCAAGATGGAGACTCCTTGATTTAAAGCCTAATAACCAACAAGGAAGGCAGGTCACAGTCCTGTCTCCGTTCGTTGGGTTTTTGCACTCTAATCACCAAATACCTCCTGTGGTTTTGCAGCACGCTGGGTTACATCTGTATGGCTCAGCACGAGTGTGTTCAAGTTGTTGTCACGACTGTGAAAAAGACATTCCCTTTAAGGGGAAAAAAAAGCACAGTCTTGGTAGCTGTATCTTAAGTGTCACTCTGCTTTTCCATCACCTGACGATTTGAGCAGCTCTGCCACTCTGAAATATTAAAATGAATACAGATTTAGAAGTATTTTTATATTTAGAGGCATTGATTCTAATATAATTTCTCTACAAATTAAAACTCCCCTTCAAAAAGATTAAACTGTCAGCGATAACATCTAAGTTCTTGTTATGTCTAAGAGGAATAAACGCTGAAGTTACAGAATTGTCTGGAGGCTTAGAAAGTAAGAGGGGGGAATTAACGGTATGAGAGAGAATGGATGAAAGTATTGGATATCACTTTTTCTGAATTGGATGAGATGGAATGAGTTGCATTAAGAGGTTTATGGCCAAAACAAATACCCATTGGTCTGCTTTGCTATATAACACGCAAGAAAACAATTCTAAGAGAAATCTCTACCCAGTGACTTGCGGTTGCCCCACAGACTCTTTTTAATAAGATACCAAATATTGATTTAAAGACACTAAGCAATAGACAGTGTATTGGTTTCCCTGGTTAGCCATCCCTATTAAAAATATATATTATTTCCAGTTCGCTGGCTTCACCGTGAGCTATTGGGTTCTCGCTGTGCTTTTGTTTGCTAAATTAAAGAACCGTTTAGTCTCAGATTTCCACCAAAGACCCCGATCGAATCACTTCAGCCTTTTCCATAGTAAATGAAGTCGTTTGATTTCCATTCATTTCTCATTGTTAGATGGCTTTTTCAGACCATGAATGATTCATGGGAGTCTCACAACTTCCCTTAATTTTCGCCAGCCCTCGCACGCACGCACGCACGCCTCACCTGGATGCATTGTCACTCTAGCGGTCTCATCAGTGCTGCATTCAGAGACAATGTTGGTTCTCTAGTCCTACCTGTAGCTACGTAAAGATTCTCATTGTTCCTTCTGGTTTTCTTCTCCCCAGAACATTAACTTGTAGCTGCCCCTTAGTTACTAACCATGGCCAAAAGGCCTCCACACAGACATTGTCTTCCAGAAAGGATGTGCTCTGTTGGGTATCTGAGAGCCTGTTCTGTGCTTTGGGATGTCTCATAAAGCCTTTGAATTCATGTGGAACGATTGTACCCAGCACAATCAGATTTCTAAGCTATCCCCGTGGCCTTTGTGGTTCGCTGCAGTTCTGCCTTTGTGTTATCTGCACATTTTAGTGAGGATTTAGTATTTTCTTATGTATCTTAGAGAGCGTAGACTGCATACGATGGGCCAGAGAAGTGGTTCTCATTGGGAGTAACTGGGAAATGTCACAATTAGTTCATCAGCCTTTGGGCCATTTAAAACCTGCCGTAGTCGGATTTTGCGTCATGCTAGTTTGAAGAGAAAATGCGATTTTGATACCGAGGCAAAATATTTTACAGAATTCTTATTCTGTTATGTCAACACAGTTATCTTAATTATCTCAACTTGAAATCTCTTCAAGTCTATTTGACAAGACCTGTTTTCCATGAAATTGTGTTACTTGCTTTTTCTGATCTTCTCTTCTAATGGAGTTATGAATCAGTCCTGTCTTGTGAGTTAAGGGGATTCAGTTTGCTGCGTTCTGGAAGCTTCATGAAAAGTGAACAAGGCAGCAGATAACTCGATCTGTATGAGGCTAGCTGGCTAATCTCATTTTTCGGTCTTCAGAGTCTATTCACCAGGCAGCGCTGTCTCATTCCGACTGCGGCAAACGAAGAACGCGCGGATCAATAGCGCCAATGGGTGATTAGTAATTTGCAAACTTCCGTAACTGAATCCATCCGATTCAAGGCGTTAAGTCAGAGAAGAAAATGGAGAGGGAGTGATTGAGTGGGCTGAAATAACAGGAATGGATATTTCTTCTCAAGTGAAATGTAAGCGTTGTTGAGCTCTGTTAAGCAAGGCGATGGCACAGATTTGTCCTCCTTTCACGGCGATTACGGAAGACGATATTTTTTCCTGAAATCACTAACATCAAATGTGCTTTTCCCTTATCACCCCTATTGATCTTTTTTCTTTTTCCAAACGTTGACCTGCGGGAGGATAAACACGTAAAAGTTTATGCAAGTAAGATTTTTATCATTATTCTTGAGGCTACTTCTTGCTGGTTCAGGCAGATGAATTCTGAAGTGTTCATCTACTATTCAGTATCAGTTTCAGGTAGAAACTCCTTGGTTTTGTCAGTACCTCCCAGATGCATCAAAAACTGTTTGGGGGTTCAGCCTGTGAAAGCAACTTGGAATAAATCACAGAACATTAGGGATTGCAAGAATCACCTAGATCCAGTCACACAGGAACACATGCAGGCAGGTTTTAAACGTCTCCAGAGAAGAAGACTCCACAACCCGCTTTGGCAGCCCCTTCCAGGGCTCTGTCACCCTCACTGTCAAGAAGTTCCTTCTCCTATTGATGTGGAACCTCCTCTGTTCCAGTTTACACCCATTGACTCTCATCCTATTACTAGGTAACACTGAGAAGAGCCTGGCTCCATCCTCCTGACATTCCATCCTTCACATATTTATAGACATTAATGAGGTCACCCCTCAGTCTCCTTTTCTCCAAGCTGAAGAGACCCAGCTCCCTCAGCCTTTCCTAACGTGCCTCAGCGTTAGCACTCCCAACACTGAATAGCAGGATAGATTTTAAACTCTCCCCACTGGAAGCAGCATAGTGGCTTGTACAACATACCGTAAGGATGCTCTTCCTGATCTGGCAAGCTCCATCATTCAGCTGAAATTCCAGCTCCGCAGCCTCCTGACGAACAGCTCGTCGTAAGAGCTGCATGCGTCTGCCTTCCTCCCTGTGGGAACAGCAGCAAAAGCACAACTGAGTGAGCAGTGAGCACCCTTCTCTTCTTCAGACCCAGCATAAGGTCTGTATCTCCCTCTCTTGTGGTCTTGTTTTTACTCATGATCACAAATAATAAATAACTGCCCTTGACTGCTTGACTCTCCTTTCTTTCATGGTCCCAGCTGCGAGACCAAACATGTATCCACACAGCCAGCTTGAGTCCAGGCAGCTTTGTCACATGTGATTTATCACCAGCACAAGGACTGCATAAATTCCTGTCTTTCAGGCAGCTCCAGACAGGAAGCTCCCGGTAACTTCTTGTGACCCTGAGGATTCTCGGTAATTCTTGTGAATGTGGGGTGAGTCCATGAGCTAGTTCAAATTTTCCTGTGTCATCATCGAATCATCAAGGTTGGAAAAGACCTTCAAGATCATCGAGTCCAGCCATCCACCCTACAACGCCAACCATTAAACCATCTCCTGAAACACCCTATCTGCCTGTTTGCTGAACCCCTCCAGGGACAGTGCATCCATTCCCTCCCTGGGCAGCCTGTTTCAAGGCTTCCATGCTCTTTCTGGGAAGAAGTTTTTCCTAAGATCCAATGTGAACCTCCCTTGGCACAGCCTGACCCCATTTCCTCTGGTCCAATCACCAGACCCTAGGGAGAAGAGGCCACCACCCACCTCACTCCAATCTTTCTTCAGGTAGCTGTAGAGAGCAGTGAGGTCTCCCCTCAGCCTCCTCTTCTCCAGGCTGAACAGGCCCAGCTCCCTCAGCCTCTCCCCATCAGACCTGTTCTCCAGACCCCTAACCAGCCCAGTTGCCTTTCTCTGCCCCCTCTCCAGCACCTCCATGTCACAGAATCACAGAACATTAGGGATTAGAAGGGACCTCAAAACATCATCTAGTCCGATCCCCCTGCCAGAGCAGGACCACCTAGACCAAGCTGCACAGGAACATGTCCAGGCGCGTTTTAGGTCCTTCCTATACCACAGTGTCCAGAACTGCCCCCAGTACTCAAGATGTGGTCTCACCAGGTCTGAGCAACTCCTTAGTCCTGCTCATCACACTATTTCTAATGCAGGCCACAATGCCTTTGGCCTTCTTGGCCACCTGGGCACACTGGCTTGTGTGAGTTACCCTCAACCTCATCAGCCGTTTCCTTTCCCAGGGCTCCACACCTGTTCTGCAAGGGCACTTGAAGGCAGTGAAGTTCTTAAGGGAACATGCCTGTCCTGTTCATGTCATCTGGCATGTACCTGATGCCATTGCCCCTGCTCCTGTAGGTTAGTGTGGGGTGGCTGGGAAGCTTGCTGGACCGGTAGGGAATCCTGAGATGATAAGGACTCCTGTGCTCCAGTGATGAGGTCTGCCTCTCGAGCTGTTTTTGTAGAGAGCAGGCTTTGAAACGCTGACGTAGTTTCCTCTCACTGTCCCTGATACCCCTCAATCTGCTCACCCTCCGCCCTAAGCTCCATCATTCCATCCTGCAGCTGCACCTCCCCATGGAGCAGACCATCACCCTGCTCACGCCGCACACAGCCGTGGTCAGAGCGGCCCCCTGGTACCAGCAAAAGGATGTGGCATTCCCAAGCACCTGCGACCTCAATAGTTACTTCTTCTGTGGGTAGACACCATGACTGCTGGACTGAAACAGCTCAAAGCCCAGATGGGTTTTTTTTGTTCTGTATTTCTATGTTAAGAGCCTTGAAGAGTGTAGAGAGCAGCTGGACCTTCCTCTGAGTGAATAAGGCATCACCGCACATTTCCCCTCCACCAGCAGCATTCGCACTGCTACACCTCAGTGGGCAGAAGTGCAACCAGACGTGTTGCACATTGCACAGGCCCAAGGGGTCTTGCTGATGACCTCTTGGGATTTAGGTGTGTTGGGCTGCCGTTACCTTCCTTCATTTGGCATAGCGCCAAACAGCAGGGCTTGCTGCTCGGTCAGGTGCTGCTCCATCTCATCCAACTTCTCCTGGAAGTGCCGGCAGCAGCTCTTCATCACTTCTGCTTCATGGAGGGCACACTACACAGGAAAGCAAGAAGACACCCCACTTTACTATATTTCCTTGAGCACTTCCACATCGAGAGCACACGTGGAGCTGACAGCCCGAGTGGTATGGGGTCTCCTCTTATCTGTGCAACAGGGGTGCTGCAAGCAGCTGCCATGGAAGTCCAGATGGCTCTTCATATGAGTTTGCTCTGGGTGCATTACTCACATCCCCGTCACCACCTTTTCTCTTTCATGTAGGATTAAGTGCTGCCACTACTGGAGTCAATTCTGGCCACTGAAGGGGAAAAGGACTTTGGACGAAGATCTGACACAAGGTGCCAAATCCTGATGTGATCACGCTGCTGTCAGACATTACATTTGAGCGGGATGAGTTGCTGTGGATTAAATTACTGTCCACTGGAAGTTGCAAACTGGTTTTAGAAGGAGGGGGGCAGGAGGGAAGACAAATAAGAACTATGAGAAGGAAAACTCTCTTTCCTGATGGGTTCTGCTAACCATTCTATGGATAATTTGTCATCTAGGGCCAGTTAGAAACCTAGAATGGGGTTTTTCTAACCAAATGCAGACACTGCTCAAGAGATCCATGCAGATGCTGCAGCACAGCAATTGTTCTGACCTGAAGGTAGACATTCACAACAAGGCAGAGGATTTATGCCAAAAATGGGGCAATTATTCATTGACAGAAGGTTTCCAGTATGGTTGATCATCTACACCTACCCTGCTGTAGCTACCTACAACAGAAATGTCTCAAGGCAGGGCTGATGACTGAGCAGGAATGGCACATGAACAACTACAGGTGGATTTGCAAGTCACTGCTTTGCAGCACAGGACTAATGCAAGAGCAGCCTCACAGTGACATCAAAATCAATCCTGTAACTGAAGCCCAAAATTGTCTGAGCTTCTAGCCAAATTAAAGATTTTTCCTTGACTTTTGACTTCTTGTCCAGAGCAGTGATGATGATTCCGTAGACAACACCATCTGCCTTCTGAAACCATCCCCCCCTGTGATGCTGAAACTGCTGCGAGCATGAGAAGATGTTCAGCATGCTACTCCCGTCTTAGCAAACTTTGGTCTCTTGTAAGATATGGGAAGACAGCGTAGAAACCTCTGCTGAGCACTGCAGCTGGTAAAATCTGCCAACTCTGAGCAGAGCAAGGGCTCAGAGCCGTCAAAAACAACGTGTCCATATTAGCAGAGTGTACGCTCACATGCACTATGTGAGCAAAAACTGTGTGTCCAAATTACCTTGAGATCACTAGAAAAGGCAGCAGACGCATTTCTCTGTGGCTTCTCAAGGCTGACAGAAATCTTGACAGCACCAAGAGAAAGGTCCAAAAGGCACCTGTAGGTAAGTTGGATGGAAAGTCCAGCCAGCCTGTAGGTGAGGCAGAGGCAGCTCCCCTGGCACTGGCTCTTCGGGCACAAGTGCATGGGCTTAATTCAGAGTTCATGCTCATCAGCGTGAAGGGGACTAACTGCACTAGGGCTACCCTCATGCAAGTCCCTGTTTCAGGTTTACATGTAAACAGGGTAATTTTACTACCAGTTGCCATGGTGGTTGCATTCCCCATGCGAGCCCTTTGTAAAGGGGATGTAACCCAAGGCAGCTTCTCTTAGTAGAAGCTGTAGGAAAACCTGCCTGGATGTGCTCCTGTGCAACGTGGTCTAGGTGATCCTGCTCTGGCAGGGGGATTGGGCTTAATGATCTTTCGAGGTCCCTTCCAATCCCTAATGTTCTGTGACTCTGAAACTGCCCCACCTGCAATGCAAAGGATAAAGCAGACCCAGGTGTGACCTCCGCAGAGATGCTCCACTCTTAAGCACTCGCTTACCGCGCAGTGACTTAGCTGCACAGCCGTATCTCTAGGCGCAGACCCTCCCACATTCCCCCTCCACAGACTGGCGAAGAGCAATCCCGGTTAGACCCCGCCGGAAGAGTGACCACACAGCAGAGTAACAGGGAGCAAAGGCGTCCCAGCTCCGCACAAGGTGCTGCCTCAGTGCCATCTCGTGGCAACAGCGAGTCTGGGTAATCACAGCCTGTAACAAACACTCGGTAATATAACCTGTGTTGGTTCTCTTACTAAGAGCATTTATGCTAGATCATGTAATCTTCACTCTGCTGCAGTCCTGCGAGTTACACTAACTCAGCTGATGCACCGGAACTCACTAGAGCTCGTTCTCATCTCTTAGCTCTTTGTTTTGTAGAATCATTAGGGATTGGAAGGGACCTGGAAAGATCACCTAGTCCAATCCACCTGCCAGAGCAGGATCACCTAGACCAAGTCACACAGGAACACGTCCAGGCGTGTCTTAAACGTCTTCAGCTTGTTGTTTAACCCGCAAACATCATCGCCCAGTTCACAGTAACTGAAGACAGAACTGATGCTCCAAGTTACCCTAAGCTGCTAGAAGAAGCAGCCCAGCAAGACTGAAGGTCTCTCTGAAGGGAGAGTGTGCCTCTTTGCCAGCACAGGGAAGGTCCTTTCCCATCTGATTTCTCAGTTCCTTCCCCAAGACATGTCTCACTAAAGAAACAAGCGTGGCAGCAGAGCGAAGGGGAAGGCAGCCTGTACGTTGAGCTCACAAGTGTTTCAACCACCCGTGTATATGAAGAAACCTACTCACCGGAGCAAGACTGTGCGTTGCAGCATCCTGGAGGAGCATCAGTGTTTCTGGCAGCTGCGGCACACCAGTGGCATGGTTTAAACAGCAGCCCACAAGGTGTTGTGGAGACCCAGTCACCGAGAAGGTCCATGGGCAGCAACCATGGCAGCAGCAGTGGTGACAGCAGTGATGGCTCTGCTCATCCCTGGTGCCAGAGGATTCAGCCCAGTAGTGTGACCTGTATTTGCCACAAGGCATGCTGTCAAGAGAGGCTGATTTTTTCAGGTGAGTATGAGGTGGCCAAAGCGGTGTTGGCAGCATGGGTTTGCCGCTGGGAACATCAGTCTGGCTGGAGGCTTCTGCGGTCTGCTTCACACCAGTTGTCAAAGCCCCTAGGTCTGACCATATGAAAGAACCACCATCAGAACTGTGCACTAACATGTCAGAGAAGCCCACAGGATCTTCCCTAGCAAGACACTCACTGAGAGAAGCAGTTTGTCCCGTGCCCTTTGCTCTTGAGGTAAGCTCCAGCCCCGATGAGATCTGAACACTAACAGATTTCCGGGGAGAAGAAGTCATTTCACCATTTTGGACAGTGTCTCCCTGTTCTGATTTGTCAGCACCTAACACCTCCCCTATGCTATCAGTCTCTTGATCTTCAGATGTCCTTAATCCAGGACCTTCTGCTAGGGAGGACGAGTGCCTGTGAGACAGTTGCAGAGAACAACTCGAAGCTGCACCCCTTCCACTTTGTGCTGCTGAATGCCACTGTGCAGTTTCTGGGAGCTCCATTTTGGGGGAACATCTTGCAGTTTTTGAATCACCATCCACTCTGCAGAACTTCTGCCCACTTGTCTCCGCATTCACTACAAGTGGGATCCCATCTTCGCCGACCACTTCCACACCCCACCACGTCCCCTTAACACATCCCCTATGACCTGCACGAGAAGTTCCATGACGTGCAACTCCAATGTCCTTTGCAGTCCAGCAGCTCTCAGCCTCATCTTCACCTCTGCTTTTGCTCCCACTGGTGATTGAAGTGTTTGTGTCACTCAGTTCAGTGAAGGTGATGCTCTCCTCTTTGTGTCCTGTTCTGAAATACAAATTACAATCGACTTTGGAGGACCAAGGATCTTCTTCATCCCGAGTGTCACCCTGAAAACAAGGTCTATGCTCTTTTGTACAGCTCTCTTTTCCTGGCTGCCTTCGTTCAGTGTGATCATCCTTCTGGTCCTCCTCACGTAATATCTCTTGAACAAACCCCTGTGGCTCACTAGTACAGCCCTGATTCTTGCCATTTCCTGTGGTCAGTAGCAGACGAAGCTCTTCTCCCTGGCCATCACATGCTTTCATTGCTCTAGGCACTACTAACACACTCTGGCAAGCTGTGGTGAGGACCTGAGCAACACAATCATCTTCCTTTTGTTGACAATCTTCATTTAACACAGGAAAAGCTGTCCTGTGTGACAGAGCTGTTCCTTGGTGGTGGGTATCAGAAAAGCAGCTCATCTTCCCTGACAAGGATGCATTCTGAAAAAAAATGATTGAAATACGACTTCTGTTCTAGCCCACTCTTTGCCCGCCATCTGGTTTGCCCTGAGGACCCCCAGGACATCTTTAAACACATCCTTGAATACTCAATGAACCACAGAATCACTAATACTTGTGGTATTTCTTCTCTAATGCCGGTAACATTTCACAAAGGGACTTCATGGTGAGGGTGACAGAGCACTGGAAGGGGCTGCCTGGGGTGGTGGAGTCTCCTTCTCTGGAGACATTTAAAACCCACCTGGATGTGTTCCTATGTGACTTGATCTAGGTGATCCTGCTGTGGCAGGGGGATTGGACTAGGTGATCTTTCGAGGTCCCTTCCAATCCCTGATGTTCTGTGATTCTGTGAAATCGTGCGTGAACACGGTGGAAGGGTTGCACGAAGGTCTGAGAAAGCTTCTCACCTTCCGTGGTTTTCTAGCTTAGTTTGTTTCCATTAAATTGTTCTCACAACTCCTTCATTTTTAATGTTACTTGTGCCAGGGTCACAGAGTTTTCACAGACCTGCTGATGGTTACTGTTCATTTCTTACTTGCGGAACTGTGGGTTCTGGCAGCTCCTCCATGAACCCACTGCTGTCTGACTGGCAGCTGCTTGTTCTGGTCATCATCACCTCTGCTGGGGAAACAGAAGAGTAAGAAAAACCAGAAAGCAGCAGCAGAACAAAAATCAATATAGAGCTACTTTAAATGTACATTTCTAGAAATACTCTTGATCCTGGCCAGAAATCTGCAATATTTCTGTATATGAGAAGGGTGGGTGTCAGGAGGATGGAGCCAGGCTCTTCTCGATGTCATCTAGTGATAGCACAAGGGGCAACGGTTGTGAGCAGGAACACAGGAGGTTCCACATCAATATGAGAAGGAACTTCTTCACAGTGAGGGTGACAGAGCACTGGAAGGGGCTGCCCAGGGGGGTTGTGGAGTCTCCTTCTCTGGAGATGTTTAAAACCCACCTGGACATGTTCCTGTGTGACTTGGTCTAGGTGGTCCTGCTGTGGCAGGGGGATTTGACTAGACGATCTTTCGTGGTCCCTTCCAATCCCTAACGTACTGTGATACTGTGGGAATCAGCAAAGCCTTATCATTTTCTGCAAAGTCAGAACAACCCTGAGCTCAGTCTCTACAGCATTATTAGGAAGGCTGATACCACAGTTCCTTTGTAGAGGGACCAACATACAACTTCCTGAATTTTAGTTTTACTGACACTCAAAAAAAAGAAGGAAAAATGCTAACATACATATGCTGCTTGTTAGCTGCTGATTTACAGCTCTCCTTAAAATTTCCTATAGTAAGTATTTGCAAATAGTGCATGCACTGCACACAAAAAGCCTGTTGCGGTGCAGACCCACAGATTGATGTTTATTATGTCAGTCACCCTCACAGGCTGCTTTCAAGGGATGTATGCAATGAGCATGGCTGAAGAAATTGGCATCCAGAGAAATCCTGCACAGCAAGACAGCAAAAATTGCCTCCAGAATATAACTGAGAACAGGCCGTAAGCGCTGTGGTTTAGGGTGACACATCACCCACGCTCAGACAAATTGCAGAGCAGCACCCCATTATCCAATGATCATTCCTTCAAGGCAGTCATTTGTGGCTTTAAACAAATAACTTCATCTGCCAAACAGGTCAGAGCACAGGGTTGTAGCACGGACCAAAAAGCAGTGCTGGGTCACATTTGCTCTGCCTGCGGCCTTGGAGCTGCAGAGGGAGACCCCAGGTAGCCTTCATCCCTCTGCAGACAAGAAGCTCACCAATACCAGCTGCTTTGGACAGCGATTTAACTGGTGTTTTTCCGTGGTAAAGACTCCAGTAACTCCCTGAAGGGATTCCTCCCCATTCATCACCACTACAAACCCGCTCGGTTGGAAAAGCAACGCGTCATCCCCCACATGTACTGAGCGAAATGCCTCTGACCACCTCCTCCACTCTGCAGCTCTTGTGGCAAGGAGCACATCTCAGCTCCATACTTGGTTTGTTAACAAACATCTTTTCATATAGTGTGTTCTTACACATGAGCTGTGCAAGCCCTACGGCATCTCCTGCCGTACCCTCAGCATCGGCACTTTCACATCAACTTTTAACTTCCCAAACTGTAGAATTCAGCACTGCCCATTCCAAAAAAGAATTGCTTTTGTTACTGTTTCCAGATTTAGAATAGGCAGTTTTCTCTTGATAGGTGCCCAGAGGAACCTGAAAAGGCTTTGCCTCCTTCAGTCCTGTGACTTGCAGGGCAGCTGGCTGGTCTCTGCAGTGAATCAGGCAGCCACGAATCATCTCCAACATGCCCACCTTGCCAGGCTCTGCTCAAAGGATTTACTCTACCTTCACAGACTGCCAATATTTGCACGAGTTTCAGGAGGAGCACTTTTAAGTCTTCCTTTTAAATCTCTGCTGATCTGACTCTGACCCAAAATTGATCATTATGTACAGAGCTAACATTTATGTACTTATCAAGAGGCACAAACAGCAGGGACAGGTGTAGCTTACACATGTGCCCAAGCCGTATTCAGCCTGCTCATTCCTCCACATCTCATCATGCTCATAGACTTGGCTTAACACACTTTAGTTTTGCACAAGCTGTCCTGCCAGCCAACCCCCTCCCCATCTGTTTGCAATATTCAGGTCTATATAAAACAATGGCACAAACCAGCCAAGTCAGAGGTTATCAAACAGCTCAGGAGCACAGCTACGGGTTGGTCAAGACTTACACACACTTGCTGGGTGTGGGGACTTCGTGCACTACATGAATCACAGCACTTTTGTGGAAGCAGGGAGCTGAAATAACAGCAGCCCCTCCAAACCAAAACACAAGCAGCCGAGCAGGGCAAGCCCAGGGCTACAGCAGGGCTGTGCAGAAATTGGAAAAGGGGGGGACTAGTATTGTTTTGGATAGGGGTGTGGTGCGTGATTGAGTGTGAGTGCCTGAGAAGCCCATAATCAAAATGAGAAGGTGGTTCAGAGTTGGAACAAGGAAAGCTTTAATACACTGTGTTATGCTTGAAAACCTGCGTGCTGTTAAGAAGGAAACCTACGGGTTCATCTGATTCTCTAGGAAAGCAGGACTTCATATATTACTTTCAAAAGGATACAGGAGCTGCAGTAAACACAGAATTTGAATAGCTACTTGGGTTGAAAGGAAGGCCAAAATCCCAAGAAATTATGTAAAAGCAAAGTTTGTTCAGCCTTCTCTATATCCTACCAACGTGACCATTATCAATAGCACACCCCAGGAAAGATTCTCATAGGAATCTCTGTCAGTGCTGGAGAAGAATCGAAATTGGGATCACATGCAAAGTTTAGTATCTTCTCAGAAACAGAATGCAAGGAGAAAAGTTCAAAACAAAGGATTCTGAGTCAACAGAACTTAAGGATGTAGAAATGCGAGTCCATTCACTTTCCTGAGACCACCTGAACACGGTGCAGTGGGATTATTTTGTTTGGAAGGCTCACAAATGCAAGTTTATTGTTGAATCCTGTTTCCATGACTACAAAGAGTTGCTTATGTTCTGAATGATCATCCATGTTTCTAACTTTATAACTCTCCTATTAAAATATAGAACAGCTGCTGTCCCAGTCAGCTGTTCGGCATATAGAGCCCACCAGGGACAAAGCCCACTGTTAACACGGAGAATTATTTTTAACACCCTCACATTTCTAAACCTCACCATCATCTCAGCAAAATGGCACGATTCCACACTTCCCAGCTGGGGGAACACCTGCGTAATGCAAAACCGAACTGTGCTGCATCTGGTACAGAACACAATTTCATTCCGTCTGACCAGCACTAAAAGTTATCAGCCCCAACGAACAGAAAGGGGGCAAAAAGTTAACTGTGGTTTATATCTAGGGAAAAGCAGATGTTGAGTTAAGATGTTTATACTGCAAACATTTCTGTATATATTACGAGGAAAGAGAGCTGTTTAATAAAATGGAGTTAGCTTACAGTTGCCAAAGCAAATTTGAAGGACAGTACAACAGCTTTTGTCATTTTTGCATGGGAAAAAGTACAGTCCCACTTTATATTGATAGACACTGTTCACATTGAGCAAGTATTTTTTTCTTACCTGATCTCTACGTTTAACTCTTTTTAAAGCCTCTCATTTATTGTGTATATTTGCTTGGCAGAAAAGCTGCAAACCTTGTGTCACAACACTATATGACTAAGTGGTATTAAAGGCTTCCCCTGATTTATTCACTGCTATCTAAGAAAACCTACAGAGTGGATTAAGGACTGCATGGTCACGACATACAGCAACTCTTCCTGCACGTCAGAACATGGGGCTTGGGTGAGCTCCAGGTTTTGTTTGTAAACACGGTCACACAGTGTCACTCACATGCTCTTGCTTGAGAAAGAAATTATTTCACTTTCTGATCCAGAATCCCAGCCATCCCAGAAGGGACATCAGCACTCTGCATCTCTGTTCCTTCCCAGAAATACATCTGGATAATTAATATTTTCTTTATTTTTAATATAATATTTTTATAAGTTCTACATAACACACATGACACACATATTCAATCAAGGGATATTCATTCATACTGACATGGTTCAAACCACACCATTGAGAGGGAAAGGTGCAGCTCTCAGCCGAGCTTTCCAGCAGCTCCTGCGCTGCAAACCCACACTCTGGTGCACTTTATTGTATAGTTTTAAAAAAAAATACCTCTTTTCTTTCCCTCCCTCTCACCCTGCAGAAGATACTCCCTAAAGCATCTGCAGTGCTTGTCTACAAATGCTCCCTGTGCAAAGGCATGCACCATCTCCACTCCTAGACCCAAACACGCATACATAAAAGCTTTCCAACCGAGCAGCCTGCCAGCCGGGTTGACAAAAGTAACATATTTATGCTGTTAAACTAAAATCACGTAAGTTACACAGACCCCTCAAAGCCTGAATCTTGCCAGTGCCACTCCAGAAACACATGAACCAGTGACTACCTCCTCTTGAGGGTCATATTTTGTTCTTGTGCTCTAAGCATTTCTGAAGTACCTCGTGTAATATATAGGAATGTTTCCCATACAGAATATACATACAACAAACACCCAAGTGGGAAGTCAAAAGAGCAAAATTCTTGCAGGCGGCATGGAAACTAGGAAAACAAACAGATTTTGGAAGCTCAGAGTAAGGGCTGCAGAGGGGAAGCCAACATACTAAAGCAGCAGGGTAAAAGGCATTATTAAAATCAGTAAGTCATCCTCCGAGAAGCTGAGGTTATACATGAATGAGGGAAAAAGCAGTGTTCGTGAGAGCGGGAAGGTCACACATTAAAATGAACAAAGCAGGCCAAAGGAACAACTTGCAAATGCCTGGACTAGTAAATCAAGTCTCTTCCAAGCACAGCAGAAGCAACTTCCCAGGAGGGCTGGTGGGGCCAAGGGGTGACCCACACATTAGGGAAGTGAGTAAAATATGATAATGCCATGGCAGAAAAATGAACTGTCATGCTCCTGGAGGAGCAATTTGGCAATACCAGCCGTGCCTGAGCTGTTCTTGTAAGCACTGTATCAAAGGACCTGCCATGAATCAGGAAGTAGATAGAACTGAGGGAACAGAAAACTTTTCTAATGCTATCTAGTTGTCCAGGTAAAGATGAACTGCCAGCAGCGGATTCAGTGACCAGCCATCACACCCAACTCAGCAGCGGCCGCAAAGACATTAAAACAAATGCCACAAGCAGCAAACACAAACAAAAAAATCTGCTCCAAGGAGAAAAAAAGAAATAACTTCTGCTAAAAGACACTGCCTGGGGGAAGGTAGCAGGAACTCGATCACCAGAAAGAGTGGTGTGTTGCAGGATGGCTTCATGAAAAGGGACATGATCTGTCAGAATTGGTACCGAGAGCATGAATCCCATAAAGTCTT
>JAOXOE010000771.1:8100859-8130205 GCA_028565055.1 Phoeniculus purpureus | reverse complement strand
CCCAGCTTTTTTGTAGGTCCCCTTCAGATACTGGAAGGCCACAAGAAGGTCACCTCAGAGCCTCCTCTTCTCCAGACGGAACAGCCCCACCTGGAACAAGCTCCACATGAGATCTAGTGGTCTATCTTCTTTTTTTTGGCAATTCCCTTTCTCTTTGTTAGCAGTTCTAGATCAGCAGCAAGCATTTAATTTCATACTGAATTAAATCCTTTCTTTGGGGGCCTTTGATTCAGTCTCAAGTGTGCAAAGGACAAGCAGATAAGATGCAGCAGAATTACCACAAACTGTTTTTTATAATATCTGTTAATTTTCTGCTGGGTTTTGTCTTATTTTACTGGCAATTCCCTCAAGGACCACGAATAACAGAGGCCACAAAACCAGGCAGCAGGGAGGTTTCTGTGCACTTTTATGGCTGTTACATATGATTTTTCCAACTCAGAAATAAGTGAGGTACCAGTATTAAGCTGTTTTGCGAAACAGTTTGCTAATGTGTAAGTTTTGTGATTCCTGCGACTTTTCCTAGTCACAAGAAAAACCTGAGCAGCATTCAAGGTGTAGACAGTTAATCACAGAATCACACATGCTGGAAAAGAACCCCGGGATCATCGAGTCCAACCATTAAACCTACTGTACAAGTTAAGGAGAGATTGAGAAAACTTGAGCTGAGTTTGAGGAGAGGTTGAAGGAGTTGGGGCTGTTTAGTTTGAGGAAGAGGAGGCTGAGGGGAGATCTCATCGCTCTCTACAGCTGTCTGAAAGGATATTGTAAAGATGTTGGTGCTGTTCTCTTCTCACAGTAAACCAGCAACAGAAGCAGAGGGAAGGGCTTCAAGCTTCAACAGCGGAGGGTTAGACTGGACATCAGGAAAAAATTCTTCAAGGAGACAGTGGTCAAGCAATGGAATGGGCTGCCCAGGGTGGTGGTTGAGTTCCCATCCCTGGATGTGTTTCAAAGTCACTTAGATGTAGTGTTGGGTCTTTCACATTGGATTCATTTTCAGTGCTGAAAAAATGGGCAGGCACCACTGGCTGGTTCATGGGTGCTAAACCAAGTTCTTCTCTAAAACTCAAACCATAAGCTACAGGGCCAACACTGGTCTGTTTAGACTTGTGTTTAGCTCTACTCGGGCAAGGAAGGGCAGAACTAGGGTGCCTCCGCTGTGCTAATAATAGGCTGCCATACGTCTGCTGGCTTCTTTTTTTAAAAAATAGGTGCACCTTGCTGTTTGAACATCAGGTTTTCTATAACGAGAGCATTAATGGATTCCAGTTCTGGGATGGCCTTACATTACGGGCAAACATTTTTGTATGCTCAGCTGCTTTCTCTGGTGACGCGGGTCAGAGCTGATATTTCCAAAGAAAACTGAATTAATCCTATTTACCATCTGATCTCATTATGTGCTGCCTTGTTATAGTTTTAAATTCCATACAATCAATTTTGCATTGTGCTCACTGGATGTATCAGAGGATAAATGTGCTGGTACGTTTTAGAGGTCCTGATGTGGGGACTTCTTAAACGTCTCACAGCTTTTCTTTCTGGCTCATTAGGTGTGGGTTTTGAGTTATTTGTTTGCCTTCAAAAGTTTGCTGTATTAAACAGGCTTGCAAAGAGCTGGAGAAACTGGAGGTCCCAGCGTTAAAGCATTAATTGGTGTTGTGCATCATCCATCAGCAGAGGATAAAGCAGCAGTCAGTGTTCAGCACCTATTCCCAAGGCTTACTCGGTGGAAAACTGCAGGTCTTGTGATGTTCCAGTAAAGCTTACATCAATCTCACACAAAATGACTGTGTTTGGGAGTGCTTTAAACAACATGTTGCAGATTTTGAGGTGTGGGCTTTATTCAGCATTTTGAATTTTGGTCAGTAAATAGAAGAAAATTGCTTCATACAGAGAAAGAGAGAGAGGTTTTACTCTTTTTGCCTTTTGAGGAGAGACATGACAGTATAGTTCCATCTTTTCACTGGTGCTAGGTAGGTGGTTCTCCTCCACTCACTTGTGAAATCTCCCTGGTACAGATGGATCTGTCACTTCTTGTCTTCTACACTGTTAGGGGTGGCAGAGGTTTGTCCCTTTTGGATGGGAGTCTCCCCTTAGCTGCCTGCCCAAAGGCTCCATCTCTTGTACCCTCAGCTCCATCTCCTCTCTGCCATCCACAAAATGTTCTTTACATGTGGGTTGTTTTTTCTATTCCCTTTCTCCAGATCATGTCTCACCAGGATAATCTTATTTTCAGACTGTCTTCAAATTGACACTGCGGCAATTGTTTGGATTCCTGGCATCTCGCCTTCATTTTCATCCCTCTGCCCCTTTTTCACCCACAATCCACCTCCCATTCGTTTGAGGTTGACCCTCCATGGTGAGGGAGTTGCTGAAGGGCTGACAGGTGTGGATATTGCTTTTCATCAGCCATTCTGCAACAGACTTATGGCCCTAAGTGAGATGGAGTAAACCCCTGTCAGGTGCTATCATAGCGTCTGATGGGTCTTTGGGCTGCCCTGGGGAGAATCCTGTGTGACATGACATCTCTATTGTCAGCCTGAGGAGTGCTAATGAAGTGATGAACCAGCTGATTGCATCTCCCTGATGAGTTTGATGGGATTTCTTGTATGTGATGGGGAAGCATCTTAGATGCCCTGGTCAATAATTCATTCTTTACAGAGCAATATTTCAAGTACTTGCAAGATAAATCTGTTGGGTTCTGCAAGCCCTGTGTCCTTGGGAGGAGAGGGCCCTAGGGCAGGGGATTGTGTCTGCGAGGACAATATGACACAAAAGGTAGTGTGTGCTGTAGGGGACAATGACCCACATCAGGACATGAGATCTCGCTGAAGGGCAGTGGGATGGACTTGCTGCTCTGGCTGCCATGGAGTACCCAGCACATGGTTTCATTCCTTGTCAGCCAAAGTGAGTTTACTACTGGAAGAATGAAAAAAAAGAAAAGGAATTTAAACATCTTCAGCTAATTGCAGTTGACAAGACAAAGGCAGTTTGACTTTCCAGTATTAATTAGCAAACCCATACTAATTAGCTTGTATAAGCACAATTCATGCTTCTTTCCCTAAATGCAATTAATATTGCAACTGAAGACGACTCTGGGCTGTGCCGCTGTATCATTAACATACTTTGCCCTAATTAGACACGGCCAGTAGTGGCTGGAGAAATGAGTTTGTGATTACAACCATAAAAAATCCTCTAATATTCTATATCCTTCAGGGAACGTGAACCTAGAATTTAGTTTCTGATGTAAGAAAAATTACCCTTATCATTGTGCTGTGTAATTGTTATACTGAAACTTTGATTTTTCTCTCCCTCTAACCCTTCACTTATTTATTTTTCCTTACCCAAAGTTTGACTGTGTTCCAAATGTAGAGGAGCAAGACTTGCCCAGTCTTCTGAGAGGTGAAGCCTGACAGTCACCCAGCTGATAGGGCTCTGATAACTTAGTTGTCCCACAGATCTGTGGATTTTGTGTCTCTTTTATTGGCTGAAAGATTGCTTTTTGCAGCAGTTTGTGTATGTTGTGCCCTTTTCCTGACAATTCTTTCAGCTTTGGAAGTTTTCTTTATCGAGGCTGGTGCTCCAATATCTTCATCTGCAGGATGTTGCAGGACATGGCACACAGAGTTCACATGGGTTGCTCTCTGGTTTGTGATCCCGGGGTCTCGCTTCTCATGGTGTGGTAGTTTAATGCTCTACTGGCATGGAGCTGAGAGCTGCTTCACTCACACCAAAACATTATTTGTGGAAAATGCTTTCTTCTTTGTCATATTATTTCTCTTTCTCTCCCGGAGGGTGGGAAGCAGACGGTGTGTTAGTTTTTCTAATTTTCATTTGCCTGTTCCATATCCCTTTATAGACAGGAGGAAATCATTTGGCTCAAGCTTGCCACACAAGCAAGGGCTCTGATCCCTGATCTTACATGTTCTTTTCAGTCTGGTTCTGTAGCAGGGGGCATTCATGTCAGGACTTTTTTTCTCCATCATTAATCCCTGAGGGAAGTTAGCTTGGTATTAAAAAAGCACCACCTGTATTTTCATTGCCCTGGGTATCTTTTGGCTTTCATCTTCAAAAGACAGCTTGGCCTGTGTGGGCTCTGAAATCTATAGACTGCTCATTGGAACAAATTATATTTCACCCTCCAGCAGATTAAAAAGGATGGATATAAGAATCAGAAGAATTGCTTAGCAGGGTGGGAGGTAAAGAAGATTTGAAACCCAAGAATGTAGCCATCACAAAATGAATGGCATAAATTGAGTGTCCCTACTGAGCGAATAGAGACACCTTACAATGAAAATGATGTCCCTTGCCTCGAGTAAAACTGTTGGTTAACTCTCTGTAAAGAACAGGAGACCTTTAGTTAAGGGCAGCAGGTCAGGAATAGTTAAGGAGCCAAATCATGTGTTCAGTCGGATGCAACCATGATGTTTAGGATGAACTTCAATGTCATTGACTACCGACACTGATGGTCATCAGGAGAAGTAATGAAGTCAGAAAGGAGAATACATGACATCCATGTGGAGAACACTGCGCGTGATGCAGTTGGGCACTGCCTTTTGACTGGTAGACAACATGGAAAAGTCACAAGGAGTTTGGGAGAGTCACAACAAGCAGATGTATAGACAGCAGGAGACCCAGACAGTTCATAAACCATCTGCATTATTACTGAAAGACTTGACTTTCTAGTGGTGGCACCAGACCTCCAGGCTTTCAAGAACAGAAAGTATTGACACTTAAGACCAATATCCAGCAAGGATAAAAATTCTATTAAGTTTTACTTTACAGGGATAATATGAAAAGGGTGAACTCCAGTATAGAAAGACCTGCCCTGCATAACTTGCCAATGTAGCTCATTTAATTCTTGTTTAAGAGTTAGTAAGCATAAAACAAGAAATACGATGGGCCAGGCGTAAGAGCAGAAGTGGTGTTCATTAGTGGGAGCGTAAAGTCTCTGTATTGTCTACACTGGGATGGCAATTAAATGTGAGATCAGACTACTGAACCACGCTATTTGTAGATAAAAATGAAGCATTGCTGCACCATACATAGAACCAACAGGCTGGGAGGGGGCAAGAGACAACCAGGAAGTCTCTGTCTATCAAAAGCGTACTTCATCATTTCTGAACTGATTTAGTGAGGTGACAGTAAATTTCTTTATCATTTGACAGATTTTATCCTAACACCTTGTGTGAGACTAGCAAACCCAAGACAGATGAGTAGTGTGTCACTCAGCTGAACAGCAGCATGAACTCAGCCACAGTTTTAGTAAGGCAATTTTAGGGAAATATCCAGCTCTCAAATCAGATTGAAAAACATGAATCTAGTTATAAAGGGAGGGGAGAAAAAGCCCCACCTGATCCAGAATGAAATTAAGTAATAAAAGAATACTGAAAGAGAACTTTTAGATCATAAAGTCCAGTCCTTTGGTGACTGAGGCAATTGCAGCATGAACATCAGTTCATAAATTTGTCAACTTTGTCTTCAAACTGCTGTGGTTGTTTGTACTGTTACTGTCGTTGAAAGACTGCTCTGATAGCAGAAACCTTCCCAGTTCCAACTGATAATGTATATGCAGTTCATACCCACTCTTTTCTCTTGTGCTGATGTTCTCCTTAAAGTACAGTGACTGTTCTTCCTCCCTCATATTTATGCCTTGACATATTTATAGAGAACAATTGTTCTCTCCCAGCGTTTCATTTGTCTAGGTTAAACAAATCAGGTTCTCACAGTCTTCTTTTAAAACAGGCTCTTCAGTCTCCTCATGAATCCCGAAGCTTCCTTTAACTCTTTTTGTGGTCTCCTTTGAGTAGCCAGAGTGGTCACATCATTGCAGGTGATGTTCCAGCAGTAGCTTCTGCAGAAATGCCTTCTCGCTCTAGTACAGGCAGGTGCCACTCACATTGCCCATTTCCACTGCCACATGGCACTGACATTGATGCAGTGATCTGTTAATCCACCCAGCTCTTCCCCCTGCTCTCTGGTTTCTGATGACGAATCCCAGAATAATTATGGTTGGAAAGAACTTCCGAGTCCAACCATACCCACAACAAAAAAAACCAAATCCCTGAATACCTGATTGATCAACAAACATGAACTAACCCCCTGCATGCCTACCACTAGAGCAGGGCATGAAGCACCACATCTACATGTTTCTTAAATACATCCAGGGATGGCGACTCAACCCCCTCCCTGGGAAGGCTGTTCCAGTGCCTCACCACTCTTTCGGTAAAGAATTTCTTCCTAATATCCAATCCAAACCTCCCCTGCTTCAACTTCAGACCGTTTCCTCTGGTTTTATCATTAGTTACAGAAGACTCAGGCTGTAGGATTGCTCCTAGCTGTTGTGGGACTGTTCCATTTCAATTCTCTTCTGTTCCTTTAGTTTTCAGCTTCTTTCTGCTCTGTTTATGCTCCTCTCTGATAAAACCTCCCTGCTATCAGTAATGGCATTCTTGCATTTATATTTCTTTTCCTACCCAAGATCTTCAGTGAATTTTGCTTGTTTTCAGTACATTTTCATTATAAATGTCTGAGCCATCTTTGTTTCTGTCAGACAGTTTTATTTCAGCAGAGCTTTTCGTTGCGTGTTTGTTCCATGACTCGGTGATTCTGTTCCCTATGTACTTCAGAGTGTCTGTATTATTCAGTTTATCCTGTAGTCCTGTTAATTCAGAAACTCGATTTGTTGAAATGAGGAGGATGAATGTGCAGGAGTCATCACTGAGCTGTTTCAACTCTTCCCCTGGTGTTATTACTGTAAAGTGTTGGCTTTCCAGGTAAAGGAAACCCTGGAACAGAGGGATGGGGAGTACTCAGAGTTACTCCTTTTCCTAGTTGAGAGCTTTCTCTGTGCTTGGTGTGAACAGCTACACTAATATTGGCTGTCCTCACCGTGTGGGAATGCAGTGAGCTCCAAGCAACAGAGACAGGATATTTACTTATTTTTCCTTTCCCACATAGTGTAGGGAGTGATGAACAGCCTCAACTGGTTGTTTCCCATGTACTGCCTGCTCCCTCTTGGAAAACTCACGTTCAACACCCAAAACTGTGGCAACATCAGAAGCAGCTGTTGCATGTGGCTGGAAGGTGTTCAAAGGAGAGCAACTAAAATAATCAGAGGGCTGCAGCACCTCCCCTATGAGGACAAGCTGAACAAGTTGGGGTTGTGCAGCCTGGAGAAGAGGAGGCTCCGAGATGACCTTATAGCAGCTTTCCACTATCTGAAGGGGGCTACAAGAAAGCTGGGGTAGGGCTTTTGACTCAGATGCATGGCGAGAGGACAAGGGGAATGGGTTCCAGACTTGAAGAGGGGAGATTTAGGTTGGACATTAGGAAAAAACTTCTTTCCTGGAAGGTTGCCCAAAGAAGTTGTGGCTGCCCCATCCCTGGAAGTGTTCAAAGCCACGTTGGCTGGGACCCTGAGTAACCTGCTGTAGTGAAGGTGTCCCTGCCTCTGCAGGGAGGTTGGAACTGGATAATCTTTAAGGTCCCTTCGAACCCCAGTCATGCTATGATTCTGAGATGACTGTGAGCAAAGCAGGCTGTGGTGGAAGCTTTGGGATCTTGGTAGATGAGTGCTGACAAACTGCCTGTAGACTGGTGAGGTGATCAGCCCATTGCACGTCTGCATGTTAATATCTCAATGCTATTTTAATTAGGAAAGAGGAAGAGACTTAGTGAATCAATTCTTGTGGTTTATCTCCATTTTAAAAATCCAGCCAGGCACATGGGATCAAAAAGTACATTCCCTTCAAATTAAAAAGAAGTAAACGGTCTGTTTAAAAGTCCCATTACACAAATGAACCTGCTGTTGGATCCATTAACATGAAAGTTTTATGGAACTCAGCAGCACCATTAGTTTTCTACAGGATTGTTTTCATTTTCTCAGCGATGGCAGTAACAGCTGACTTGAAGTTAGGACTTTGAGAAGGAAGAAGTGCAACTGCCAGGAGTGGACAGAGCCCTGGAATGGGCTGTCCAGAGAGGTTGTGGAGTCTCCTTCTCTGAAGACATCAAAAACCCACCTAGTTGCAGCCCTGTGCAATGTGCTTTATGCAACCCTGCTTTAGCAAGGGGTTGAACTAGATGATCTTTGGAGGTCCCTTCCATCTCTGACAATTCTGTGATTCCTGCTGCTCCTCCCTTTGGACTCCCTATGGGACAGGCACTGCTGGACTACGGGAATAGCCTGACCCAAACCTGAAGAGCACTTCAAGCTCAGATGGGATGCATGGGGAGTGATGTGATTCTCAGCCCATCATTTGTAGAGGGCTCCTTGGCTAGAGGAGGACCTGTGAAACCCAAGCTGTGCTGACAAACACAACCAGCTGCTTTTTGGTAGAAAGAATGGGAGCGACTGCTCCACCTTTCAGCTTGGAAATAGGCTGAGGGTTGACAATATGCTCTCACCTTTGCATTGCAAGATTGGAAGTGGAATGAGGACCAAGGAGGGAGAAGGGCCATTTTCCCATCAGTTGCTGAGCAGAGGGTAAAGGTGGATTGTTTTCCTGTGCAGAGGGCACCGCTGTGCTGCAGTTGGAGTGGCCCTGTTGTTGCTTTGTCAGTGTAAAATCTGAGTTACACTGAGTTATCCAGTAAAATAAAATGAGCGGGACAGGGATATCAGAGACCTTGATGTACAAAAGGCACCATTACCATGCGTGCAGCTACTGTGCTTTTCCAGGCTACATCCATCCTCACTGACCCTTTGAGAAGTTTATGGGCTACCTCAGGGTCACAAGGTTCAATTTAGTTCAACTAGAATTTCCTGGAAGGTGCGGGGGCTCTCTGTCATGTTCAGGACTTTGAGAGGTAGGAGAAAATCAAGTGAGGGGTCTTGGATAGTTTGAGGGTTCAGTGTTTTCTGCTCTTTTTTTCTGCCTTGCCAAAACAGCAGCTTGGAGAGGCTATGGAAGGGCCTTGTGCTTCCAGTGATGTCCAGAGAGGGAAAGGAAGACGTGGTCTGTTGAACAGTCAGGATGAAGAATTAGGATGGGACAAAGTGACGATTAATCTCCACCTTGCTTGGAGCGAGGATGGAGATTGTTCTTCTCTTCCTTTCACAGTCCTGGGAGCTTGAACCTGCATCAGAGGAGGACCATCCTCAGAGATCTGTTCTGAGAAATGCTGTTTGGTAGGCACAGTTCATCCTGAGTATGAGAGAGGATCAGAGGATCTCTAGCTGTGGGATCTAAGGGGGCGCTGAGGTCATGTTCAGTGGATGTGCCTGCAGATCAAAGGTTGCTGGATACTTTTCTACTTGCCCAAGGCCGCCTTTGTGTGTGCAGAAAGAGAGATAAAGGCTTGAAAAAAGAGTTTCAACACTGTCTTTGGTCCTTGCACTGAGAGCTTCATCAGCTTGCTACGTTATTTGTTTTGCTTTTGATCTTTTTGTGTCTCAGTGCCCTTAGAAGAGCTTGTTCCCAGTGTTTTTTGCCTTTGGCTGGCAGGTGCTGGGGGTAGGTAGGGTGGAGGTGAGGTAGGCTGGGGTCTCTCTCAACCATTCTGTCAGGGCAGTGGGGTCCTCCAGCAGAAGACACAAACCCCTGTTCAACCACACAGAGAAGAAGATCACAGAGCAGAATTTTTCTTGTGACCTCTTGGTAAATAATGAATGGCAGTGCCCTGCCTCTTTGGAACTGCTTAATTGAGGCTGACATCTCTTTGTTGTATTACAGGATCTGGCTTGTCAGGAGAATTTTAACTTATTTATGAATATTTCATTAACCTCTAAAGACTGGCTGCATAAAATCGAGCTCCTGCCAGGCCCTGTCCTCTTGATGCTGTATTTGGTGCTAATGTCATCCACCTCACGTCTCTTACACCTTCCCTCCCCTCCGAGCTGCACTTGGGAGTTTATGTTGGTGGCAGCAAGAACATGTTCACCAAAGGTTAAAATGCCAGGTTTCCGCTTTGGCACCGCAGTTGAACACACGGTGTTTGAGAGGGAAGTGCTCTTTGCTTTTCCTTCTGCAATTGCTCGCTGGCAACTGAAGGGGACTGCAGGCGTAAGCCCCAGAGGCTGAAATGGCAGAGTGGTCCTGGCAGAGTGGTCTTGGCAGGGCCTTGTAACCTTTGCTTTTTGGCATGGAGAGGGAGATTTCCTACATCTTCTGCTTTAAAAACCTGCTGCTTGTTGCAGGAGGGCCTCAGGATGGGTCATTTAGCTAGAAAACCTTAAATCTGCTCTTACATCTGCCTGTTATTTGGAGAATGAGGCTCCTTCAAGCATCTGCTGCTTCCCTGAAGGCAGCTGGGAGGTTCTGTCGAGAGAGCTGCTGTTTTCCCACAGCTGGATCCCTTACCCCATCCTCTCAATTCCCATTTCTGGGAATTTCAGAAAGCACCTATGAAGGTTTTCTGGCCCCTGCTCACCCTCCCTCTCAGCCAAGACGTGCCCGTAAACAGTGATTCCCGCTGCAGCGAACTGCAAAACTGGGCTGGAGAAGCAGCAGGAGTGAGAGAGCTGTTTGGTAAAGCCTGTTGAAGTACAGGCTGTTCCATGTGGGTTGGAGCAAGAGGATTACATTCAGTTTTCCAGTCTAGCACTCAGTGAAGGCTCCTTTGCTCTCTTACAATATTAAGCAGACATCGAATCCTCTGTATTTGTGTTAGGAGACGAAGAAACAGAAATGGATGTTGGATTCCTCTTTCTTTTCCCCTTTGATCTTCCTAGGTGGTTGGTAAAATGCAGATTTATTCTCTGAGTGTTATTATGTGATAATTTTTCAGCAAGCAATGTAGTGGGGGGCTGAGAGGTGGGATTAGTAGCTACCATTTAATGGGACTTGTTGACTGAATGCTCCAGAAACTCCTTTAGGGTGTGTTTTCAGGAAAGAAACTGCATGCAGACTTCGTGTGTAGGAGATATGACCTCTTTGCAGATGTATTTGTTGTTTTGTCTGTGAATTACAGCTGCTGGAAGCCTTGCTTCTGGTAAAAGAGCGTACAGCTGCATCAGAGAAGATGCTCTTTGTGAGAGTAGACAATTCCATTGCCCCAGCGCCGCGGCTGCAGTGGACAGGGTTGCAGCACATTCTGTCCAATGCCTTGACAGGTTCACTAAAGAGATTGGTACTCTGTTTCGCTCTTCTAGCCAGCAGTAATGGGTAGGAGGTGTCAGCTGTTTAAGGCTAATTACTCTGGAGTTTCCTTCTCTCTGTGGACACCAGCTGTTTTGCTCTCCCTGGTGGGAGGAGCTTTCGGTAGTAATTAAAGGCAACAGTTATCTGCGTGCTGGTGAAGGTAGTGGAGCGAGGCTGATAGCAGCAGAGATGCTCTGAGCTCAGTGAAAGTGGAAATGAGGTGATTCTTCTTCAGGAACTGTTAGAGCAAAGAGAAAGGTTCTGGATGTGATGCTCTGGGGAATTTCTGCAGTGGGGAGGACTTACGGTAGTGCCTGGGAGTGTGGACAGGACAGGGCTGCAACGAGGTGGAGAGGATGAGGTTCCTTGTCTGCTCCTTTCTCTGGATGTAACAGTTGAAATTTGTAATAACGCCTGAATAAAGCATGGGCTGGACATTTCCAGTTCCCTTGGTCCCTTAGCACAGACTGGTCTTTTTCCCCATGAACTTCACAATCTTGTTCATAGTGAGCTCCGAGCCAGCTTCCACCCTGCTGAAACGCCCAGTGGTGCTTCTTTCCAAACTGTTTTATCTTGCACCTATCCCAGAGTAGTAGAAAAAGGTAGATACAGCATGATGTGGGGAACAAAGCTCAAGATGACAGAAGTGTTGGAACTGTTCTAAGCTGGTACGCGTGTGTTGGCTGGCATTGCACTTGACTTGCTATTGATGTGGAGTCTGTGCTGGTGACCAGGGCAGTTGGCTTCAGATGTGCTGTAGTGTCAGCAGAGCATCTGTCCTTCAAACAGAAGGATGGTTCCTTTTGGAGTTGGTTTTGTATGTGAAAAAGAGCCCCAAGGGTTACACCAAATGGGTAAGTTGGAGCATTTGGGATGTCAATTTTTCCTAGTGTCCAGCCTTACCTCCCCTGGTGCAGCTTGAGGCCGGTCCCTCTTGTTCTATCACTAATGACCTGTGAGAAGACACCAATACCCACCTCTCTACCCTTGAGGTAGTTACAGAGGGTGATAGTACCTAGTACCATTGTGATCACAGATGAAAACCTTAGGATAACAGTTCAAAAGAGGTGTCTGCACGCTCATCCCTTCAGCAGCAGAGCTGAATTCCTTTGCAGCAGGGCTGAACTTGGCTCATGGAGCTTGTCTGGAGTTCCACCAAGCTGTGCTTGTGCAGTGTAGTGTGGAGGGGAGGTGTGTGAGGACAAGCTGATGGCTGCCTGCAGATTGGGAATCAGAGGGGAGAAGGGTGAAAGCTCGTTAGGGCTCCCTTGAGGTGGATGAATTAGTTAATGACTATGCTGTGCTTTGAAAATGTAAATGCTGTGTCAGAGCTAAGTCTGATTATAATAATCAATCTTCCTTTTGAGAGGATGCTGGAGATGGGAACAGAGGGAGAGGGATGAGGCTTGGGCTGAATTTTTAGATCGCAGATCTGAGTTGTTTCACTCATTAAGGAACCCTGACATTGCCCGAGGGGTCAGCAGAACTGGGGGGAGGCAAGAGGTGATTTTGGAAGGAATCATCTTTGCAAGCACCGGTGGCTCCTTGACAGGCTGAAGTTCATTTTGTAATTTTGTTCCTTATGATTGTCCTGCCTGGAAAGGGAGGGGTTGACGTCTGCCTCTGTGTGTGAGCTACCCCTGCTAATAGGAAAGATAGAAACTGCCTCATAAGCAGGATCCTCTGGGGACAGGAGAGAGAGGAGGGTGGCTGCTGCAGACGTCCAGCGGTGACAGCTCCTTCTCCCTTGGCGCTTTATTCGTTTGTAGTGAGCGTTCCTAGTAATTACGCCTCTTAATTTAGGAGAGCGAGTGGGAGAAAGGAATATAAATTTGTGTATTAACTTTAGAGATTGGAAATGGGGCAAGCGAACCTTCTCTCTGGGAGATTATATTTGGAAATGAAATAGAATGACATTCGGTATAAACTTGAAAATTGCTCTCTTTTTACCACAACAGGAGGAGAAAAGGCACAATCCAGACTGGGTTGAAGAGAAGCAGAAGTCAGCATATGTCCATTTCCCAGTCTGTGTGTAGCTGCAATAAAAGATATGCATGAGTACATTTTTAGGGATCTGTTTGCCGGGAGGTTGCTTCTAACCCTGCCTTCTCAGTGATAAAAGCACACCACGCTTGTTACAGGTGGGCTAGCCCAGGAGACAGACAACTGTGATCCAGCCAGGCTTTGTTTATAAAGAGACCAAAAACAATAATATGGGGTTTTCTTGCTTCAACCAAGTGGGAAATAGGTAGCTCTAAAGCACCTTTTATTGACTATCTGATTTTCCTGGGCTTTATTGCTTTCGCTTCACGGTAGCATCAAAGATTAATTTTCCCATGGAAATGTACCAACTAATCCTGGGCTGCTTAGCCTGTTTCTAAATGGCAGGTAATGCTGTGCTTTGCAAGTGTTGCCCTATATCTTTGAACAAGAGTGAAGTTCATTAAGAAATCTGCTGGGGCTTAGCTCTCTCCATGTGTGCTGGTGTTATAGGGGAACACACTGTTAGAGGACTGGGTATGTGGAATCACAGAACATTAGGGCTTGGAAGGGACCTGAAAGACCATCGAGTCCAATCCCCCTGCAACAGCAGGATCACCTAGGTCAAGTCACACAGGAACATATCCAGGCGGGTTTTAACCCAGAGAAGGAGACTCCCCAAGCCCCCTGGGCAGCCCATTCCAGTGCTCTGTCACCCTCACCATGAAGAAGCTCCTTCTCATATCAATGTGGAACCTTCTCTGTTCCAGCTTACACCCATTGCCCCATGTCCTGTCATTAGATCATCATAGGATCATAGGATGTTAGGGGTTGGATGACACTGAGAAGAGCCTGGCACCATCCTCCTGACACCCACCCTGCTTTTGCTGAGCAGAACTAGCTATGGAAGTGCTCAGTATGTTGTCTGTGGTATGTTGTGGTGTTGCTGGGCACCTAAATGAAACTCACCGGTGTTCCTGCAGGTGTGATTTCTGTCTTGACCCCAGGTTTATAAGCCTGTAGACAACAGGAGGTCACCAAGCTTGCTATGCTGCACTGTAGGAAGAGAGGCAAAGCAGGTCTCTAGTCCCTGCTGTATCCTTTGGAGAGAAGTACAAACAGCATCACTAGAATAGGTGGTGTATCGAGCTCCCGGGGAACAGCAGTTTGCCTATTTTCAAACCTCAGCACATGGGTCATACTCAGGGTCCCATTTCTCTGCACTCATCTATTTTAGTGTACACTCTTCCAAGTCTACTTGGTTTTCATACATTTAAATATTTATGTATTTAAATAGCTTCTTGAATTGTGTTAAGACTTGTAGTCAAACACAACCTCTGAATTCACCTTCCCATGCTGGCTCTGTGCAATTCAGTTCCTATTTATCTCTGCCTTTTAAAATCAGCTCTTTTGCTGAGGAAGGCCTTTCAAAGGATGTTGCATCAGCCCATTGTTAACTAAACCTTTAGACATTTATAATGGATTCAGCATTTCCTGCTTTTTACAGCTCCAAGAATGCTGAATGACGTGCAGACACACTTCATCAGGATAAGATTGCTGTATCAGCCCCTCACTAAAATGTCCTCATTATTCAAATAATAACTCTGTGTCTCCAGCATGTGTTCTGTGCGGTACGTGTACATGATGTGGGCGAATAAACCAGCCCCCTTTTTTTTTTCAACATGCAAATTCTAACTTTAGCAGTGTGTTGGAATTCTTCAGAGTTTGAATCCTTTACTAGGATTCAAAACTCAAAAGACAGTCTTTTGTCTTTCTCCTCCTTTGCCTTCTGCAGAGGGGCTTTAACCCCCCCAAATGAGCTCCTCCTTCCATCTCCCACTACAGCAGTCTGCCTGAACGCGTACCTTCTTCTGAAGTAGCCAACATCCTGAGCCTGCAACCTTTTCAAGGTTTGGCTTCAATACACAGAGACAGAAGCTCTGCTGAGCCCATTGGCCCCCAAGCCCTCACTATTAACAGGGATTCCCTGCTGCTTTGGAACATCAGAGCAGCTCCAAACCCAGTTCTGGCCTTCTTTGCAGCTCAACACAAGAAAACCACACAAAGGCAAACGTGGAGATGTTGGTGCTGGTCTCTTCTCATAGGTCATTAGTGACAGAACTAGAGGGAAGGGCTTCAAGCTCCAACAGGGGAGGGTTGGACTGGCCATCAGGGGGAAATTCTTCACAGAGAGGGTGGTCAGGCACTGGAATGGGCTGCCCAGGGTGGTGGTTGAGTCCCCATCCCTGGATATGTTTAAAAGATGCTTAGATGTGGTGTTGGGGGATCTGGTTTAGGTGTGAACTTGTAGAGTAGAGTTGATGGTCAGACTTGATGATCCTAAGGGTCTTTTCCAACCTGCATGATTCTATGCTTCTATGCTACTACCCAAAATGAGGTACCTGGACAGAGACTGGGTCATTACCTTGGGAAGTGTGTGAACATTAAAAGTTCATAAAGGTGATTTTCAAGGGGGACTGATTTGATTTAGAAGATTAAGTCCCATGAGAAGTCCCTCAGTTTGAAGATGGGGCTGGACAGTAGTGGCCAGTAGGATGTTTAGAAACATTTGTCTTCATGACTGCTGGAGTCCACTGGAATCAAGTAGGAGGAACAGCCCAACTGTGGTATTGGGGGGACACAGAGGGAACAAATATGCGTCAGAAATTGCAAATGCCAGAAAGACACCAGGGAAATCAGTTCTCTAAAGTTTTGCTTCTTCCGTTGGAGATGAATTTATAATTCTGTGTTTCTCCTGTCATCTCACATATCTTTAAATAATCCTATAGAAGAGGGTACTGGCAAGAAACATATTTCCAACATTGCTGTGGGTGTTTGCTATGTCATTAACACTTGGAGGAGAACCACCATCTTAAAATCCTGTCCAGGCACGTTTGAAAGTAAGGCTGAAAGGAGAACGATATTTCATTTAATTAAACACTAGATGAAAATCTATGTCTGCTCTTCCTTCCTCTCTTTCTCAGTTGGTACTTAGTGAGGGCAGCACCTATTTTTGAAGAAGTATTTTTATTTCATCTTCTGGGGTCCTGGACATTCTGAAATGATTCCATATATTGGATGTGTCTCAATCAGTTTATACTGAGAGCAGTAAACCTGGACTGAAATTCGTCCTTCTATACTGAAAGGGAGCAGGAGACGTTTGGGATAAACGGGGTCGTTTTAGGTTGAGAGTGAGAGGCTCTGGTATGTTCTGAGAACATCGCAGAGTCAAAATGTTAAGTACCTGTTTATGTGCTTTATTCATAAGTAATGGGCTCTGACATTGCTCATTATCCTGCTTTTTCTAGTGTCTTAAAACCCTTGGGTAACTTTAGAAAATAAATTAAAATAATAGCTTGGTGTCTTTTAAAGGTGCTAATGTGTCCTGTGCAGTGGGGACATCGCTGAGGGTCTGATCCTGGGCCATATTAACCCTGAAGCTCCTGCAGAAGTTGTGGGTACTTAGGTCCCTCTTGTGCGGTTTTCAGGCTAAGAGATGCATCGCTCTATTTTGGGACAATGTTCTCTGCTCTCAGTGCTAGTTAAAAGAGCCAGATCAACATAAAAGAGAGCTGAAGGATCCAAGCCTGACCTAGGTCTTTTGGTGCTGAATGAGGGAATGCAGCAATGAGCTGTAATTTGAGCAGCCCTTTTCCCCTCTCCGCTGGGTAATGGCTTCTACTTTTCTACTTGTTTAATATATTCCAAGTAATAAAAGTTTAACTCAGGCAGTTATATAAAATTCTTGATAAAAATTGGAAGAGTTTAGACAGGAATATGGAGTTGTCTGAAATGCAGGTAGTGCCTGCACAAAGTGGCATCTGGTGACCAGGAGACACAAGGACTGGAAATTGCTTCAGGGAAAGGGATCTGGTGGGAATTGTGCAGAGAAAACAGCAAGAGGAGATTGGCTCTTCCTCTTCTTATCCCTTCTGGAGGCCATTCTTTGCCACTGGCACCAGGAGGAACAAACTGCCACCACAGTGAGTCATTCTGTGCTTATCACCCAGTCCCCAGAGCTGTCCTGAGAGCCTGTGTCAAAGAGACCAACCCTGGTACCTCCTCAGCTCTTAGCACAAGAAGTCATGTAGCTTAAGGACGTGATTAGCGATGGGCTTGGTACAGTTAGATGAATGGTTGGACTTGATGATCTTAAAGGTCTCTTGCAGCATAAATGATTCTATGATTCTGTAGTGCTGAAAACGATGTAGAATATGGATTTGTGTTGCTTCTTTTACTGCCTTCCTGTTGCGTATTTTCCTCATTCAATCCTGCTGATGCTTTCTCGTTTCTCTGCTTTCTGTGTTTACTGCATCGTGTGCAGTTCTGCAGTGAAAGTCCAGCTGGAGGAGCAGGTAGTGGCAGTGGGTAGCAGTGTCAGCTGGTTCAAGTGTGCCAGGTTCAGCCAGAGGCTGGGGAGATCATACTCTGCCTAGATTCTCCGGCAGGCAAAACTGCAACTAAGAGGAAAGTTTTGTAAAGGAATTCCTTACTTTTCCTTGTTTGTGTTCTCTTTATTCTCTTTATCTCATGAAGACCTATTTGCCTGTGCTGTGCCACCTTTAGCAAAGCAGAACTGGGTCTCAACATTAAGCCATTCCATCTTATCTCAACCAACTTTCCTTGTGCCCTGAAAAGACATAAATAACATTTTGAATGTTTTCTTTGAGGTTGATGTTTTCCTTGCAGAAACCCAAATACTTAAAGAAAACAAGTGGCATATTTTGAACGAAATATTTATACCTTAATTGTTTTACTTGCTTCTTTTTTTCCTAAACTGTTAGTGAGGTTTTAACAGCAACAAGTTGCTCTGGCACAAAGTTGTGCCGTGGCCTGGACTTGAAACTGTCCAGTACATTTGATCCTAGGTCTGGGAAGCAGGTCTGTGTCAGAGTCTTAACTGCTCGAGCCAGTTTGATTTGTAAAGATACTGCTGTGCCCTCCTCTCCCATCTCACTTCAGGCACATCAGATTTTCAGTCCAAGTGCTTGAAAATTAGGAGACATTACAGACAATGCCCTTACAGTCCCTGCTCCCTTCCTTCCTCGTTTTCCTTCAGCAGCTTATTCTTAGAAGCCCGGCAGAATCTCATCACGCTGCTACCTGGCACTCATTTGTCACCGCTGTATATCAGGCAGGAGCCGCAGCAATGCTTTCCACGGCAGCGTTCACCTGAGCGTGTGCACATCCACTCTGCCGCCTCCTTTTCCCGTTCCACACTCCATTTTCCCCCTCTCTGTGCAGCCAACACAAGAGACCCCAGATCTCAGCAACAGATTACTCGCCCACCCTTTCCATCCCTGCGTGTCCCCCGAGAAGGCGGCTGTGATTTATCTGCTCGTGTCAGTGAGCAGATGGCAGTTGGACTCGAGGCTGAGCCCGCTTAGCCCATGATAAATAACATATTTACCAGCCCGTCCACCTTCAAATGCCGTCCGCACGCAGTCCAGAGAGCAGCACAAAACTCCTAACAGCAAACACACCCAGGCTTCGGCAGATGCAGGAAACAGGAGATATAATGAGTGTTTTCCTGCTGGCAGGTTGGAATTGAAGCCTGCTCCCCGTCCCGGTACCTTTTATTCGCATTCCTGGAATTATCTGGTGCGCTTGCTTTATCCCTGGCCATCTGTGATGGGCTGAGCTGGGAGAGATAAGCCCCGTAATCAGAAAATTGAGGGAAACATTTCTGGCGGTGATAATCTTATCAGGCAGCTAATATACATTAACATTTGTCCAGGCTGATGATGCAGGTGGGCCTTCGCTTATTTTGTTCTTCCCGGATGCCTTTTGACAGGCAGTGGGGAGAATGCAGGGCTTTGGGGTACCGGGGGGAAATTCAGCTAAAACCTCTTTTCTATGCTCTCTCTTCTGCTCCATCCCTGTGGTATCGAAAGGGGAGCGAGAGAACAACCCAACCATCCCTCTCCTGCCCTCTCTCGCTAACACTGCTGCCGTGCTCTGTCTGTCTTTTCTGGAGAGCGTGGACGGGCAAAGAGGCAGCATGTCAGAATCTCAGTTCTGGCTGAGCACTGTGACTGCCTGTGTCAGGGCGCTCCTCTGCCTTGTAAAACCAGGCAGCCCTGCCAGCTCGCTGCCTTCACGTGAAGTTTGCCGTTGCAATAGGATTTTGTTCTACCAGTCTAATCGGTGCTGTTGAAAGGAAGGATGTGCTAATGGATTATTTCCCTGAGCTCTCTGTGGTCTTGTGTTTTGCATCTGTAATGAGGGCTGGATTGCTGATTGTTTTCCTCCTGAGCAAGATGCATCGTTTCTGTCAATAGATGTATTAGGGGAGTTAGTTGCCGGGTGCTAAAAGACGTATGATGAGAGGAAATCCAGAATCTGAAAGGTGAGAGTGAAGGTGGTCTAAGCTGGGAGATGGTGCTGGAACAGAAGTTTGAGTATCCCCTAGGTAGTTTGTTTCTGCTTACACTGGATTATAAATCGTTTTCTGAGGGGTTTAGAAGCCAGTAACATAAATAAGTAGTTTATCAATCTGTGTGTTGTCTTGATAGCTGCATTAGGGATACAGATTCTCCTAAGTGAGAGAGCCTGGGAAGGGTAAAGTCTGAGTGAGGGGTTTTCCTGTCTGTACAGTGTTGAAGTACTTTCTTGTGAGCAACTTCCCAAACAAGGCCAGAGGCACAAAGTTTTGTTAACTGTTTGTTCTGCCAGACCTGCTTGAGCTGCTTGAGCCAGAAGTGCTTATTGGAAAGGGCTGGAAATATTCCCTAGTCTTTTAGATTCAGCGAATATGGCTCAGAGTTGTCCTGAGCAAGACAACACAGTTCTGTGGTTCATTTCTGCTGGGGAGGAATTGAAGTTAAATGAGGTTGAACTGTCAATACTGAATCTCGGGTACCAGCGAGCTCCTAGCAGCACACAGATAATTCTCTGTATCCCATTATCCGTGGAGGACAGGTTGGGGAAATATCTGGAAGAGAAACAGAAGCTTTGTTTAGAAACAATCAACTTTCTGTGTCTCATCTACCTTGGAGAAATTACTGGGGAAGGCAGAAGGGATTGCAGAGGGAAGCAGGGTTAACTGAGGCATTGACATTCAGCACATGACACGTGCAGAACATCATGGTTTCCTTCTCGTCCTCCCTTTGCTGTTCATGTGTGGCCCTTATTAGAACTGGAAGAACTAAAACCTTCCCTCTTTTGCAGCTGGAGGTGGAGATGAAGGCCCTGAAGTCCCAAGAGAGCACGTCTGAGCAGAGTACCTTCATCACCAAGGAGGAGGTTGATACACTCAGGTAGGCAAAGCAAGGGGAAGACTCAGAAGACTCAATATTTTCAGTGGTACTAAGAAAAAACTAATGAAAAAGGAGATGCCCAGGGTAGGTTCAGTGTCTGCTCTGGCTATTGCCATCTCATGGTAGAGCACCAAGAACAGGATGTCTCCACACTGCCTGATATCCAGGGAGCAACGTGGTGGCATCAGTAAGAATGTTATTTTCCTTGCGTTTCTGAAGCAGATTGGTCTTTTCCCAAGGACACTTTTTCCTTTCCCAACAGCTTTTATGGACATGAGAAATCCATAAAACATTAACAGAAAGGCTCAATTCTTCATTGCATTTAGATACTTAATAGCTTTTCGATCTTTTGGAGGGCTGCAGGCTCTTTTCTTTTAATGTTTGGGGTCTCTTTCACTCCGTTACTTCCTAAGACTGGCTCCTGCATCACTATTCCCCCTGTTGATTTTCCAGTGGGAACAGCATCACTGCTTGTTTCTTATTTTGACCAAACCTGTGCTGTAAATACAGGATCCGTGTGTGAAGAGGTTCAGAATCCAGCTTTTGTAATACTGATGTGTGTATAGTGCTAGAGATAAAAGAGGGATGTTTCCCCTTGTGCCTTGCTGCAGATGGCAGAGGGATACCTGTTGTGATTCTGTGACAGAGAAGTTACAAAACAGCATTTCAGCACAGGGTACATGAGCATTTACAAAAGCTACAGTGAGGCTAGACAACCTTTCCATGTATTTATAGAGCATTTACAGCTTCCATTCCCAAGCAGGTGACACAATAATACTGAGCACGGAAAACTTCATCTGTTTCTGAATGTTTAATAAAGTTCCTTTTATTTAAGCTGAGCAGATAAGATCTTGACAGACTGAGGTTTTTTTCATCTCAGCTGATGTAAGACACTGTGTGGAGCTTCACTGCTTCATTCTTGTGTATTTCCAGCTCCACTGCTATAAAGCCGTACTGCCTCATAGGACTGAAAGCAAAATCTTGCAGCAGGTGGAGTCTTGCAAAACTACTGCCCTCTATGTTATGACTTTGCACTTGTGCTTTGCCTCTGGAGCTTGTTTTATGGCTTTGAAAGCCCAGTTCCATAGCAGAGGGGAGGTGTTTGAAAACAACACATGTTCAGCTAAGTTATCCCAGTGTGTTTTAGGGCTCTACAGCTAATCTTAGCGACTCGCTCCTGTGGTTCCCTCAAGGTAGTGTAATAGTTCTGGACACCTAGGGCATACATCTCCCATTTTTACTCCAGCATCTGTTTGAGTTCTGGTAAAGGATTGTATGCTGCAGCTTCCCTTTTTCACAGGGATAAACCTGTCTTCATCTGCTTTTGTGTGTTGTGGATGTTTCTTTGACCTGAACTCAGTCAAGTTTTCACTTTCATTAGACCCTCTGATGTTTCTACTGCTGCAGAAGTGTTCAGCACCTCCTCAGGAACATTAAACCCGTCACTCCTGATTAATAATGTGCCTCTATTTCAGGAAAACCAGCATCCTGTTTGCTGTCTTCTGGGAGCTGAAGGTTTTCAGAGTATTTCTTCAGTGCCTCCTGGATCTCTCTCTCCCTGGGTTGGTGTGGGGCTGTAGCACCCTTTCATGTAGGAGACATTCATTCTCTTTATTTTCACCTCCAAGACCCATTATTTGGTGTTTATCTTCACTGACCAGCATTTGGCATTTACTGAGCAGCTTCAGGGACAGCGTGTGCAGAGGGAAAAACAGCTGGATTGCCACGTAGTCCAGGGCTGCTTCATGTTGCAGAAGGCTCTTGGCAGCGGGGACAGAGATATCTAGGTTTGCCCTCAATTGGAACCCATGTCCTGGGCAGTGCCAAGGGGACCTCGCAAGTGTCTGCTTGTCACAGGATTGTGGTATTTGGTTCTACTCAAGGGTAGCCCTAAACTCTCCATGATAATGTTTTTCTCTCTTTGTTTTAACAAAAAACTTCTTTGACTACTGATCTCATCCTCCTCCTCTTCTCATGAAATTATGTCAAACCTTTCACACACAGAGCACAGGCTTGCTCCCAGCAAAGCCATTGTTGGTGCAGAGGCACTCTCCAGTGAGGAGCCATACGCTGAATGCTGTTTCAGCAGAGGCTAAGCTGCTGCAGTTGTTTCACGGTGATATGTTGTCTTTTCTTCCCTTTCCCATTTCAGTACCACATGCTCCCCAGGCTATGGATGCACAGAGGCCACAGTCCTGGGATCTAATTCCAGGTGCTTTTTTCCCAGCACTTTTTACTGAGCCACTTTGTGTTGTTACAGCCGATTTAAATACTTGTCCCAAGCCCTGTCACTAGTCATTTAGCTGCAGAGCTGTTCCAAAGAGCACGGATTTGCTTGGTTTTAATCACCCTTTTCACTGCTCGGCTTTCATAGTAAATTACTTAGTACAAAATGTTCTCTTTCTGCTGGAGTTCCATTTGCAGGAGAACTGATAAGCCAGCCCTTGCCCCTTTTTCCTTACTGTTGGCTACTCTGACTGCCTCGGGTGTCTTCTCAGACCTTCAAGTACTCCATCCAACATGGCAGAATCGGTGCCATAGGGATTTTTTTCTTACAGATGTTGTTGGGCTTTATTTGGTGATTCCTGGCATTTTCTGTGCACTGGACAGGAAACTGAGCCGAGCTCTTTCTTCAAGTAAGAGATTTCTACTCGAAGAAGTGGAGGAGAAACCACTGTCTTCCTCCAGGCTTTTGGGTTTGAGGAATAAGGTGATGTGGTCCATGCCAGGATTTTCCTCATGGCTCAGCTGCCACAGAGCAGATGTGAATTGGGTAGCTGTGAGCAGAGAACAGAAGGAGTTTGGAGGAAAACAAAGATTAGTATGGGAAGGGATGAGCTCTGCTCTGCTCGTCCTCCTCCTGTGTCCTTGTGGGCCTCAACAGGACCAGTTTACTCAATGTTAGGTAGCTGCTGAGGAGGAGCGAGCAACATGAGCTCCATTGTTGCTCCTTCCTTCTACAAACCACTGCAAACACGACTGCTGGCAGAAACCAGGGGGAAGAATGCAAACTTAGAATCTGGGCAGTGGGGAAGACATGCCAGAGCTTATGAGGGAGGGAGTTATTTGCATTTCTTTAGTTCACTGTGGTCTTTGAAATCCCATTAACCTACAGTATGATGCGTCTGCTCTTCTGGACTGAGCCCAGCCCAGTTAGCTGCTGTCGTGAAGGAATGGGAAAAATCTAGAGGACAACCAGCAGAAGCCAGTGAGGGCAGTGCACAGAGCAGGAATGGACTGAGCCTCCAGGCGTCTCCATATATACCCTGTGGTTAGGAGCTAACTTCTGAAAACAAAAGCAGAAGAGACATAAAGGAGAGAGAAAAAAATCCATATTAATCCCTTGAATCTGTATTCGCCTCCTGCGAGTGAGTGAGAGCTTTTAAAAATATATCTTTTGTCTCATTTTTCTTTAGTATGGAAAGTAAATTTTCAGTGAGAAACTTGAAAGACTTTATCAGTTTTTCCTCCTTCTCTTGAGAACAAAGTGCTCCTTCGTCAGACCTTTTATAACTTTAAATGTGAAACTCTCTCCCAGCATCATCGTTTCTGAAGAGACAATAAAAGCTGCTACTAATGCTGTCATTTCTCACACTTCTTGCTGCTCCCTCTGAAATAATATTTGTTTATATTCCGCAGATCTTACGGAAAGAAAAAGTGGTCGAGCTGTTGAGTTCATGCACTGGGGGTTCTAGCGAAGCTGAGAGCGTTTAGGCTGAGAGCATTAGCACCTTTTAGAGGGAAGGTGGTAACTCTGCAGGAACTAGTATTTTGGAGCCTATAAATAAAAGTCATAAATTTAAAAAAGAACTTTGCTGAAGACTTAAGTGGCAACAGCTGAAGGACCTTTTGAGCTGGAACAAATCTGAACAACTTCTTTCTTCTGTCAAACTGCAACCCCAGTAAATCCTAAATGTTTTCAGTGGATTTAGCGACTGGGTAGAGTTACAGTAATTCAAAAGAAATTCATGTCCTTGCCAATGCCTATTAGTCACACTTGCTGGAATTCTGTCTGCTCGGCTCCTAACACCATCTCAATGCCATCTGGATCCCTTAATAGCATCTTCCCAACACATACATTTTCTGCTCCATTCAATAGTTTCCTGTTCAGCAATAGCTTTTCCACATGGCCACATTGTCTTCGCAGATGGGGCCTCTGTGAGACATGGCCTCCTGGGCAATGCCCACGCTGCTCTACAGGCAGTCACCTAACACCTATGAGAACATTAAAAACCAGTAAAAGTAAGATAAAGGGCTGATGGTAGGGGGTTGCCACTGGTTAACTGCACTGAAAGGCTCTGGACTGAGAGAGACTTTGGGAAGTGCCTAGAAGCTGTTGAAAATCTGAGAGATTCCTCTCTTCTTCCATTCTGAACGAGGAGCAGCCTGGCCCTTCTCTCCAGCAGCCATTGCTCTCCATCTAAGATCTTTGCAGATTAACTGAGCACACGCAGTAGGATGTCTCCTGATTCTCACAAGTGTCATTTCAGGAAACTCGAGGCTTTAGGGTGGTTTCTTTTTCTTCTTCCCTCTTCTAATTTGGGACAGTGAAACACACTCACTTTCTAAAAGTGGGAAAACCCACAAGTCTGAGCAAATGCTGGTGAATCTGATCCTTGCACTGTATTTCATCTCGTGAAAGGCTGTGGATGTGGCTTGAATTTACTCTGTGCCTGTGGAACCTTTGACTCTGGGTTAAGCTATCGGTATCAAATGAAGAAAAGTCTTCCAGAACTGCAAAAAGATCCTTCTCCAGAGTTCAAGTGTTTTCGTGTTTTCAAACCCCTGCATGGAGAAGTCAGTAAATTTTCCAGTAATTAATCCAAATTATTTTTCCCTCTATCACAGAACTTGACAATGGTATCAGTATTTCTGAAAGTGACTGACGTTCCTTCATTCCTCATGTGGGCACCTGCCTGTCTTCCTGGCCAGTCATTAAGCTGATAGATGACTGTGCTGTACCCAGGCATTTCTGTAGGCTCCTTTTTTTGGCTCTCACACAAATTTGTCTTGGATTGTTCTCCCTACCTGAAAAGAACTCCCATGTGTAACAAGTCAAGGCGTGCAAACTGGTGATAAAATAGCATCACCTACCCTGTGCAGATGTCCCTGGACAGGCAGAGCACAAGGCACATACAGACTAGGGCTTCCTCTGTGGATGCACAGTTGGCCCACTACCTGAATTTACGTAAATGAAAACATTTGAGTGCCAAGCAAGTAAATATTTTTCAATATTTGACTGCTGTATCTTAACCACCAGCTGCGAACGCTTTGCTGTGTTTATATATAGATAGGATTTCCCTTGCTTCTCTCCCTTTGCCATTGGGAAGGGTTCCCCAGGGCTGGAAAGCAAAGCTGTAGTAGCACAAACTGTTTGCTAATGCTTTCCCACTGGAGATCCAGGACACTTAACAGTGTTAAAAACAGGTTAGAAGAGGGGTAAGTAGTGAAAGCACTAGTCAGTCCAAAAAATCTCTGTGGTACAAATTGATAACAGCAGTGTTCCTGGTCCTTGGCGCAGAGGAAGCATCTCTGAAGAAGAGCAGAGCCGTGGTGGGTTGAGGGGGGGGCTGAGCTTCACCCAGTGTGCAGCAGGAAGCCTCATGCTGTGTCTGGAAAAGAGGATACCCTGATAGCTGAGGTAGTGGGATGGAGCAGGCACTGTGGGGATGAGCCAAAGACCAGCTCTAAGGGGAGAGACTGTGAATTCCAGCCATGCTCGTGGGCACTCTTGTGCATGCTGCTGGTGTGCTGCAGAGTCATGGAATCACTTATGTTGGAAATACTTTCAAGATAATCAAGTCCAGCCAGCAACCCAACTGTCCCAAGGCCACCACTAAACCCTGTTCCTAAGCTCTAGATCCGCACAACTTCTAAACATGTCTAGGGCTGATGATTCATTCCCTTCCCTGGGCAGCCTGTTTCAAGGTCAGAAGACCCTTCCAATGAAGAAGTTTTTCCTAATGTCCAACTTAATCTTCCCCTGGTGCAACTTGGGTCCATTTCCTCTTGTCCTGTCACTTGTTCTTTGTGAGAAGAGACCAACATCCACATCTCTACAGCCTCCTTTCAGGTTTGTAGAAGGCGATGAAGTCTCCCCTCAGCCTTTTTTTCTTCAGACTAACCACCCTCAGTCGCTCCTCAAAACGTTTGTTTGTCTCCAGGCCCTTCTCTGGACCTGCTCCAGCACCTCAGTGTCTTTCTGGAGTATTCGGTCTGGCACATCTGCTGCCTGGCTGTGAGCACCCTGGGCTCCAAATCACGGAGGCACAAAGGGCACAAACAAATTACTACATCTTAAAATTGCAGGTGAAAAAGCACAGAAATGGAATGACTTCAACCTACCCTTGTTGCAGCTCACTCGCGTCTCAAATCTTTGTGAAGTGTTTTCTGGCAACTGCTCTGAATGATTTTTAAAGGGTATTTAAGAGGCCTGATCTTAAACCTCCACATGGAGAGAAGTGTTGCAGACACATAATGGCAACCTCACGGCTTGTTTGGGAGGCTGGATGGGGGGAAATTTGTCCTAAATGAAAATTCAGCGTGTCAAGAATGAAGAGGGTCCTGAGGAGAGGTCTGGTGTGTGGCTCTGACCGGCCACTAGCTGCTGCTTGTTATTCCTTAGAGAAAAGCATCACTCTTCTTGTGGCCTATTCTGCAGTCCATTCACAAACACATCATTAAAAGCATAAATTCCATTTTGAATTTCCATTTTTTCCGACCTTTTCAGTCTTTTGCTTCTTCAGCCTCTCCGGTCGCCACTAGCTCAGTGTCTCGTCTAGAGATGATCTCTTTCCGTGGGCCAGACAATGCTAAGACAATTTTCGAAGCCTCCAAGAGCAAAGGAAAGATGATCCTTCATAGTATCTGCAAAGTGCCAGCAGGGGTCGGGCTTACAAATAATTTCAGCAATTTGAGCTGCGTGTTTCTGAGGGAGACAGAACCACACACAGAACATTAGGGATTGGAAGGGACCTCGAAAGATCATCTAGTCCAGTCTCCCTGCCAGAGCAGGATCACCTAGACCAAGTTGCACAGGAACATGGCCAGGTGGGTTTTAGACATCTCCAGAGAAGGAGACAGTTCTGAACTTGGTGTAGCTCGACCAGCTTCTGTGGGAAAGTTTCAACATCTGCCCAATGAACGGGAGAGTCTGCGGCTTGGTTGTACCTGAAACCTCCGTTGCCTGATTTCAGGCTGTTGGCAGATGGGCTCACTGTTTGTTGTCATGGTGTGAGGATTTTCAGTTTATTTGGATAATTTAAAGTGTGTATCACAAGCAAGCAAATTAATTTAAAAACCCCCAAACACCGTGGAAAACGGTGCTGAGAAAACGGAATGCGAAGATCAGTGTTAATATGCATTAGTGGCAGAGCTAATCCTGGGATGTGAGACGTGAAAGGTGAGGCTCTCGAAGCCGCGTAAAGGTTTTGTGCTCACTACTTAAAGGCGAGCGAAAATGTTATATCAGACGTTTTATAATGTCTCCTGCCTGAGTTTGATAGAGTTCTCTGAAGGATTCAACAACGATTTGGCTAAGGCTGACGCGGTTGATAGAATATATTTGACTTCTCAGAAAGCTTTGAGCCAAAGGTCACAAAACACCTTTGATGGAATAAGAAAGAAGGTTTTTTTGTTAGATTGATAAGAATATAAAAATCACAGAAGGGTGGTTGTCCCACTGTGCTGGCTACAGGGATGGACAATGGCAGATGACCGTGCAAACAGGGCAGAGCTACTGGGGTACTCGGCCAGAAGGCTCTTCTAGTGCCTTGTGTCCAGGATTTCCTAAGCCAGAGATGGTAGGATGGCTTTCTGCTTTGTAAAGCTTGATGCTTTTTTATTGCATTAATTTACTTAGGTAACTCAAAGAGGGGATTGGATTAGATGATCTTTCGAGGTCCCTTCCAATCCCTAATGCTCTGTGATTCTTTGTGATTCTGTGAAAGGTAAAAGACGTAAAAATCAAAGAATAAAAGTTATTTTCACGATACCAAAGGCTTTTGTCTTTTGTTGTCCAGCACAGAGAGGAGTTTATGTGCAGCAAGGTGAATTTGAGATAATTGGAATTATTCAGCTTATCAGACTGTTCAGAGTTTCAGAAGACTCTTAAGATGCTGCTTGCGATGGGAAATGAAGATCAATAATTGCAAAACTCAAACACATAAGGAAAAAAGCCTTTACTTCTACTCCCACAGCAGTGGGCTCTAAATAAGCTGTTACCACTCGAGAAAGTAGTGGTCCTGTACAAATACCAGGCTGAGTGCTCTGTAGTTAAACAGACAAAATCTATTAGAAATTATTAGAAAAGAAGTGGAGAATAAAACAGAAAAGCCGCCTGTACCACTGAATACACCTGAGTGCTGTTTGTAGTTCCAGCTTTTCTCATAGCAAAAAGGCTATAGAAAACATTTAGAAAAACAAGGGGAATACAGATGAGCAGAAGATCCTTGATGTGAGAACAGACTAAACTGAAGTTCTTCAGGAAATAATAGAGGAGCTCTATAAAGTGCTGTGGAGAGGGAGCTGTGGCACGATTATTCACAACTTCTTACGGCAGAGCTAACAGGTGCTCAGTGAAATAGTCACGTGTAAAGTATGAACCAAAATGAACTGATTTTTCATACAGCACATAATTAAATTATAGAATTTACTGCCAAGGAGTGTTCTGAAGGCCAAAAGTATAAATCAGATCAAAAAGAGATTTGATACACTCAGGGGGATTTTAGCTGCTGGTTGTTATTAAACATGATGGTCCAGACTCAGGCTGCAGTTCAGGAAGGCTCTGAGTTGGGTTTGCTTTATATTCAAGTTGTGTATTTTTAATGTACTTTTACAAACCATGTTTTTGTGATATGAAGTTGTATCTTTTAGTCATGAGTGCCTCGGTGTAGCGTCGCGTTGTGGTTCTTAATACAGGAATAATCTGACAGCGCTTGTGGTTTAGTGTTTATCGTGGTTTGAAAATTAGTAGAATTTTCAGACTTATAGGTGTGTGCTTTTATGAAGGAAAGAAAACATCCTGT
>JAOXOE010000771.1:8052732-8100759 GCA_028565055.1 Phoeniculus purpureus | reverse complement strand
GCCACAAAGATGATGAAGGGAGTGGAGCATCTCCCTGATGAGGAAAGGCTGAGGGAGCTGGGTCTCTTTAGCTTAGAGAAAAGGAGGCTGAGGGGTGACCTCGATAATGTTTATAAATATGTGAAGGGTTGGTGTCAGGAGGATGGAGCCAAGCTCTTCTCAGTGTCATCTAATGATAGGACAAGGGGCACTGGGTGTAAGCCGGAACAGAGAAGGTTCCACATCAATATGAGAAGGAACTTCTTTATGATAAGGGTGACAGAGCACTGGAAGGGGCTGCCCAGGGAGGCAGTGCAGTCTCCTTCTCTGGAGACATTTAAAACCCGCCTGGATATGTTCCTGTGCGACTGGATCTGCATGATCCTCCTGTGACAGGGGGATTGGACTGGATGATCTTTCGAGGTCCCTTCCAGTCCCTTATGTTCTGTGATTCTGTGATTTTTTTAATATTTTTTTTTAGTGGGTAGATACGAGCAAATTAATGATTTACCTGAGGCTGATGGGTCCAAGGACAAGTACCCCATGTCCATGAACTTGTGATGTGATCACAAAACTTACTTACTTTTAAGGCAAAGAAAAAACCACACTAATTCCTGTCCGTCTGTACCTGTTTGTATCTTGTTCTACCCCAAAAGCAAATGAAACATCTGTTTCTTCTTAAACCTCTGATACTGGCTATGGGGCTTGAACTGGGCCTTTGGAGCGTTTTACATAAGTCATCAACAGCCACCCGAGGCTGTGTATAACTGTTCTGTATCATGGTTTGTGATGCTGGAACTGCATAAAAGCTTCCCTGGTCAGTCATGAGAAACTGGAGGAAGGTTGGTGGCAGAATGCAGAATGAGTTTTCTGTCTGTTTACTCTCATATCCCTGAATGCCTGTTGTAGTTCCTGTAATAACGGGGATATTGAAGACTATGGATTTTTCTACACTTTAAGGTTCTGTTTGTTTTAAACAGAGTAGTGGTTTCCTAGTGCTTTGGGGGAGTGAATGTGAATTCTATAGGGTTTTGTCAATGGCTGTGAAGTAGTGTCAGTTCAGATACTGCACAGAGTATCGTTATCTCTTAAAACATAGATTGTCTTGGCTGAGATGTCTCAATCGGTTGATCGTATCTGGATGTAAGCTTTGTTCAGCTCTGGAGCTGATAGCTCCTTTAACAGTTTTTCATCTGGATCACATCAACTCTATGGTGTGAGCCTGCTATTATGGATGTTGTCATTATAGATCTTCATTTTAATACTGTCTCTGTCTGCCTGGATAGACGAGTGAATGTATAGGCTGTGGTACAATACAGTAAATGGAGGAAATCCTGTAGCTCTATGGCTCTCAGTGGGGGGGAGGGCATTTTTAGCTGGTTATATTTTCCTAATGCCCAAGTTTTATCGTCTATACAAAAGCCACACTGCTTGGAAACTTTAATAAAAAATAAAGCGTAAGCTGCCTTGTCTTTTTTAGCTGTGTAAGGCAAAAAAAACCCCAACTTGTCATGAATTGCAGTCAACCCCCCCACCCAAAAGCAGCTTTCTTCTGCTGCTCTGGAAGTTAAATGACTAATGTGCATAATTTATTTGAGCATCTGTGCTAAAAACTTGCATACCAAGTTTTAGTTCAATGTGATCAACAATGGCGAAAATTAGGATTTATCATGGAAATGCTGACGGATGTGAACATGTGTAGGCTAAACCGGTGCCTGACAAACCTTCTTATTGTGCAATGCTAATGGTGAAACTAATTATTTTCTTTTTCTGCTGTAATTGCATTTTTTTTCTTCTTGCCACCCCCTACCCCCCACCCCAGTCTGCTTAATTTTCTCCTTTTCATATGTGGTGGGTTTAGTTGCACTTCATATTTGGATTCCTGCTTTTTCTGGAGTCTGCATAAAACCTCCTAAGTTGTCTTGTGATGTTTCCAAGTGTGAGATGCCCTGAGCAAGGAGAGGATCAGCATCCTGAGATGTGGCTGGGGTTCTGCAGTACCGGGCTGAGAACAGGAGATGGTGCCGATAGCCTTGGCAGCTGCTCTGCCTTCACTCCCCTCCTCCTCCAGCTCTGCTGTCCTGCACAGCCCAGGGTGCTGTCACCAGGATTACAAATTCTGGAGCCAATTAGCTAAAAAATGTTACAAGTGGAGGGAAAGAAACAAAAAGCTGCAGAATGTCTTAATGTGAATGTGCCTGTTTCAGAAACTGTTCCTGTGGAGAGCTCAGATGGAGCCTTTCACTGTAGCTCTGGTGCAGCTTTTGGTGGAGCATCAGGTACTTCTGAGGCATCTGGTTAACGATGGAATCATAGAACAGTTTAGATTGGAAGGGACCTCAGAGATCACCTCGTCCTTACCCTTGGCAGGGAGGTTGGAACACCTCTCACCAGACTAGGTTGCTCATAGCCCTGTCCAGCCTGGCCTTGAACACTTCCAGGGATGAATCAGCCAGAACCTCCCTGGGCAACCTGTTATTTTGTCAGTGATGACTTTGAGATGTTTTGTTTTCTTATGGTTTTTTTGCTTTAGCCATACAAGACAAACCATAGTAGTGTCTGATATTTGGGGCCCTCAAGGGCTGGCTGCTTGGTCAGGAGGTTTGGACGTTGTACTCTGTTGGAGTTCAGAACAGTGCTCCAGCAAAATGTAATTTCCTTTCTGTCATATTTTATGTATGGGCTGTTTTTACATATTTTCAATATTTAAAACAACGTTCACATATTCATAAGTTTTAAAATATGTTCTCACTGTTAAGAGATGGAAATCAGTTAAAAAAAACCCTCACAAAACCCTACCAAAAATTCTCAGCAAAACCCCCACAACAAAACCCCCTGGCTTTCCTTTTATTCAAGCAACAAAAATCAAATTCTTGTGAGTGGAATAACTACTGAAGAGGTTTTCTGTTTCTCAGCCAGAAAAAGCTTTTGAAATATTTATGGAAATAAACCAAAATATGTCCCTTTCTGGCTGTACAAATAAGGGATTATCAGATGTAGCCTATGGCAGTTGCCGTACATAGAGCCTAAAGCATCTACATCTAATAAAAGCGAGTGGATGCTTTGAGATTTTTTTTTTTTTCTTTTTAATGGGACTCTGCTGACAAAATAGCACATATCCAGGGGTTATCCTAGTGAAAAAAAACCCCTCTTCTTGCGCCTCGCTTGGGAGGTAAGGCTGTCACCAAGATCTGCGTTAATTGACTCTTGGAAACCGAATGCATCACTTATGTTGATGCATTTTGATCTACTTAAAGCGACTTGAGTCTTGCTCTTTGTAGCCCTTTCTCTTGTAGCTGGCAGTGTGGAGCAGTGCTGCTCACGGCCTCTTTGCTTGGAAGAATCTCAGTTCTGTGCCTCCAAGGATGCAGTTGCAAGACTGGCCATGTCGCACTCTTAATTTGTTGAGTGAACTTGCTCATGTGGGTCTTATGCCTTGGATTTCATTCTACACATCTTGCTCTGGTGTAAGAATTGGAGCTTGTTGGAGTCAGAGTGCATGTTGATGATTCACAGGAGAATCTGCAAAGCAAGATTTGTAGGGAAAAGTAATACCCTTTATTAGACCGACTGATAGGATTAGCAGGCAGACATGCATTTGGGCGCTCAGCCAATACTCAGATCTGATAGAGAAGCAAAAGCCTTCAAGCGAAGTAGGGGTTGAGAACAATTGCTCTGAGTTTAACTTGATCAATCAATTAGACAATTTGAGAGAGAAAGTAGCAGGCACATTTGGAATGGCAGAGGTGGAGGGGAGGAATCAGACAGAAGAGATGAAAGGGCTGTTAAAATCTTTGAGAAACCAGTCTAAATCATCCTGGTACATGACCAGGGTTTGGATACTTTGATAAGACAGTCAGTTAGTCCTATGAATTCCTTCATCTAGAAGGAGCTTGGAAGCAGGATGATGGTGTGAGTCATGCTTTTGCTGGAGCCATCTACCCATGAATACTGTCTTTCCTTGACTCAGCACTGGGCAAGAGTTGCAGTTGAGGGCTAGAACTTGTTTTGTATGAAGCAAAAATACTGTCAATAAAATAATTTTACCATGTTTGACTTATCTCCTCTGGGTACTCTACTGCAGCAACAAGTCTGAACCTGCCGTTACAATGACTGTTGAATGAGTTTTGCTTTGTTTGTCCAAACACATTCTGGGCCGTTTCTGAGACACTATTGCACTTGTGAGTACTGGGGGCTGTGCTGGTGCTGGGAAAGGTCAGGGGTATAGAATCATCAAGGCTGAAAAAAACCTTCGAGATCATCAAGTCAAACGATCCATCTTACAACTCCCAACCACTAAACTCTCTCGTGAAACGCCGTGTCTGCCCATTGTTTGAACCTCTTCAGGGACAATGCTTCTACCCCCTCCCTGGGCAGTGTGTTCCAAGGCCTCCCCACTCTTTCTGGGAAGAATTTTTTCCTGAGGTCCAATCTGAACCTCCCCTGGCAAAACTTGACCCCATTTCCTCTTGTGCTATTGCTAGTCATAGAGAAAAGTGGTGGGCACCTGCCTCATTACAACTACCTGAACGGAGGCTGTAGAGAGCAATGAGGTCTCCCCTCAGCCTCCTCTTCAAAGCGGGGAGGGTAGGTCCATGCGATGTTGGTGTTAACAGCTATTGCAAACTTTGAGTAACTACCTGGACTTGGTGAAACCAGCTTAACGTGTCTTGTTTGGTTTTTTTAATGGTTTCCTATTTAATAAAAGTGTATCTGCTGCTGTGTTACCTCATGTCATTCTGTGTAGTGCAGAGCACAGCCGAGGATGGTAAGTCTCTAACTCATCTATTTCAGAGTAACGTAATATCTCTTAACAGTGTTTTTTTGTCAGATTAGTTTTTTCTTCCTTTCCTGATTACATCCAAAAAGGAAAAAAAAAAGTGCTGATTATAAGCGCTGTGATTATGAAAAACAAGCAACAGTAAGATAACGTGGGGCAAAGTGGTGCCTAAAAATACTTGATGTTTTTAAGCTAATTACATTTTCTATTGCCAATGACTTTTTGGAAACCTTTCATTTGCATGGATTGCACATCCCTCCGAAGAAATGCCTTTTTGCAAAGAGAAAATGCAGCCCAGTCGTGTCCTTAAGCCCAGAAGGCAAATCTGTCTGCAGAATGTGCCCCTTTTTCAGAAGAACTTCAGAACGTGATTGTTCTGAGCTGCAGGGAGAGCTTTGCCCAAGCTGTGTCTGTTGACAAGGCTTCTTGGAGGTGGGGGGGTCTGTGTATAAGCGGTGGGACAGGGGTACTCTTGGACTTGCAAAGTGAATGTTCGTTAATACCTGAAGGCAGAGGAAACTTACAAATCATACTGACTCCCTTGGGAAATTAATGCTCGATAGCAAACTTGTGAATGATGAAATACGGACCCTGCATCACATGTACCTGCCAAGAATAAGGCAGAAATGCCTCTGTTTTTGCAAGCTTTTAATTTGACTGTTTCAATTTGCTCTTGAAGTATTTACTTCACCTCTTCCCTGAATTAATGCTGAAGGTCTTGAACTGAATATAGGAGGGTGAGGCTGGGAGACGGTTTAGTAGTTTCTCTTTTCTCATTCTCTGGAAACTGTTGTCACTGAGCAAGAGAGAGAAGGGTAGTTCAGCTCTCATGGGTAAGGTAGCTGTCATTAAGGCTGACAGAAGTTACTGTGTCTCTCTCCTTGTGAACCTGGCAGTCTTGGTCAGGCAGCCTCAGACTTCATTGGGTTTGATGTTTCAAAAACAAAGTGAGTGGCATCTTTTGTTAACGTGTGCAGACTCTGAAGTAGTTCATGTCCTTAAAGAACTGAATCAAGCCAAGGAGTCAGTGTAGATGCTACCACGTTTGATGAGTCAGGCCAGGGTTTAATTCACTTTAAGCACAGCACTTTTAAAGTTCCTTCTCTAGTTCTTACTTCAAAGAAGTAGAAGTGTGATTGTCTCTACTGCAAGGTATTAAGCAGTGTTCTAGAAACGTGCCCTGTCTAGAACAGTGCTTTGGGACTTGGGTTTGAATCCCAAAAGAAGGGCTCGTCTATTACCTGTGTCTCCAAATAAAATCCTTTATTCTAGCAGAGGTAATTACTACAGTAAGGCTCGCTGTATCCAGTGCACCTCCTTCTCTGCTGTTGACAAAGAAACAAACATTTCTAGAAGACCAACAGTCTGTATTAAAGAAAAACCAAAGAAATTGTTGCATTGTTGTATTTCTGTTTCTGGAGATGTCCAAATCCATTACACTTGGCTAATTTTAAATGGTTTTTGTGTCAGTAACACCTTTCCATGCTGGGTTTTACCTTGCTATGGGTTTTACCTCACTGTGTTGGGAGAGGCTTACGTGAAGGTCAGGTGGTGAACAGGGAATTTGGGACTGACAGAAGTCCTAGTGCTTAGACAAAATGGGATTTGTAGAAACGTTTTTCTTAGAAGGAGGCTGATGGTTTGAGCAATGGATATCTGGCGTGTATTTACACCTGGCCTAGACTGGATCCTTCCTGAAGTTCAGTAAATGTTATCTGTGCTCTTCCTAAGCATATGAGGATATGTGTTCCTGCTTACGGTCTATAATGTAGTTCTTCTCTAAAGCATTAAAGCTGCTTAAAGTAAACAGGATGAGAGAGAGACTGGATGGAAATTGAGAGATGTAAGACTGGGCTGCAGAAATATTCAAAAGTCTGTGGACTTTTAGAAGCTGTTTTGTTTCCAGCTCTGGTTTTGACCCAGGACTTTGGTGCGATGTTGAGCCAAGTCAGTGATCTGTCCTCTTGGCTTGTGGAAGCGATAGTTAATGAGGCTTATGTTAATATTTACTAAAGCATATCTCAGTCCCTGCTTGTGCACTTCATGTCACTTGCGAACCCTTAAGCTATTGCCTGTGCTTCAAACAGAGTTTTCAAATTCTGCTGGGTTTGACCATGTTGTAAAGCAGATACAATTTGTTTTACTTCCATCAGTGTTGTGTTTCATTCATTAAATAACATCACAGAGGTTTGAAAGGTCCTCTAAGATCATCAAGTCCAACTGTCCGCCCAACACCTCCATGACCACTAGGCCATGTCCCAAAGTGCTGCATCAACTTGCCTTTGAATCCCTCCAGGGACAGGGACTCCATTACTACCCTGTACAGCCTGTTCCAGCATTTAATTACTTTCACTAAAGAAATTCTTCCTAATTTCCAAGCTAAACTTCCTCTGGCACAACTTGTGGCCATTTCCTCTTGTCTTGTTATCAAGAGACCTGGGAAAAGAGGTCAACAGCAGCCTCCCTACAACTTCCCTTCAGATAGCTGTAAAGGGCAATAAGGTCTCCTCTCAGCCTCTTCTTCAGACTAAACAATCCCAACTCCCTCAGCCTAAGAAGCCTACTAAGAAAGCTTTGGAAACCCTCCTAAGGTGAGGGAGAATCTGGCAGTGCTTTGTGGAACACTTTCTAGGGTGGAGAGACCAGACCTTACGTTAGCCCTGGTACAGTTCCTATGAACCTGTGCTGAAGGAGTAGGACCAGTTGTGGGAACAGCTTTGTTTTGGCACCACAACTAGAAATTTGTTATAGCAGTCAAAATTTTGCTTCAGCTTGAATTTGCTGTTTGCCTTACACATCGTAGTGGTGTTTATTAAGGAGAGAGAAGGTAAGATAGGAAGAAATAAGAGAGCAACCTTAAAATCCTCTATTCCAACTCCATCTTCTGCAGGAAAGGGGTGGAGTGTGAAGAGATAAAGGACGTCAGTACTGCAATACCAGCTGCAGCTGAGCAAAGCCATGTCTGAGAGATGATTAAATCATCACTATTTCAGATCACCACTTTTATAAACAAATTTTAGAAAGTGAGAATGAAAACCTGAGGAAACAATGCTGAAGAGTGAATCTGTGCGCACTAATGTCCCCCGAGCCCCCGGCAGGCAGGAGAAAAGGTTGTTTGAATTTTAAATTGATTTAAATTCCTTTCGATTTTGCAGCCCGTGCTTGTTCGGTGTATGTTGTCCCTGGAAAGTGAGCAGAGGATGTTTAAGACTCCCTTATTTTTATGCCTGGCTAATTTTATTGTCCTCCTGTATTTTCTAGTTGTAAATGTTGCAGACTTTATTGCATTTAAACTGGTTTTAATACAGTAGGTCATAAAAATCTTAAGAAACAAGAGGCAGCGTCCACTGCAGTGATGTGTTCAGTGCAGGGAGGATGCTTGCAAGTCACTGAAAGGCTTAAACTGAAACTCTGGGATCATCTGCTTAGTGAAGGCAGTTCAGAAATAAAAAAACCCTGTCACAGCTGAGAATGAATTTCACTGTTAAAAAATTCCTCCTTTTCCTTTCATCTGGGGAGCTGGTTTACACTTTGAGGCATCAGTCCAAATGTGAGGAGAGGAGGGAGACTCAGGTTCTTTCCTTTTCATAAAAAGGTTCAGCAGGTTATTATATATAGCTATTGAGTGTGCACTCCATATATATAACTATTATAAGGTATAGCTGGGACCCTTCATAGCTGACTGCTCATTTTTAACCAAGAGCTATGAATGGACCCATTTTATGGCTTCTGAGCTACGAGAGACTCACACATAGACCTGTTCTATTCCTGCCAGCTCTAAGCCATCGATAAGGATTTTTTGCTTTTGCAGATTGAGTTGAATGATGAAAACTGGTGGAAGCTCATTCACACCTTCCTGCCTGGCTTCTTACACAAGGACCCTGGCTAGGGTAGGAGTAAGCAAGTTAATCTCTGTAGTCTAGGGATTCTAAGCCCAGCCCAGGGCTGGGTTGCAAGTGCAGGTGGGGATGAACAGCAGTTCTGGCTTTCCTATTAACTGCAATAATTGTCCCTGCAACTGACAAGTCTTTAAGAGTATAATCTCATACATCTGTTTTCAGGAGGTCAGTTACTCCTGCTGCATTTTAAAGGTAAAATAGCCTGGGAAGATGGGCAGGTACTGGAAGACTGTTCCATGGATATATTTGACATTTCTTAGCTGTTGAGTGTTCGTCTTTGAAAATTCCTTCAGAGAGTGGCAAGGCTGGTCTCTGTGATCTCCACACAGGTCAGAACTTCACTTAATACCTTTTGACATGAAAACTGCTTGAGAGCTGTGGTATTGTCTGTTAGTTCTGGTTTCATCAGAGCTTAAGAGATAGTAAATGTTCCTGTAAAATACTTAGTATGATTCCTGCAAGTGAAAAACCAGTCACAAACTCTTCTTTGCAGTTGCTTCAAACAGAGTTCTGTATTCAGCACAAACTGAGGAAGTGGAGGCTGAGTAGCCTCCTTAGGAGCCTTTACCATAACAGAACAGGGACTATTTGTTTTGCTGCTTATGTTGGAAAAAAAAGACAAACAACAAAATAAAACCAAACAAAAAAAATCCTTCTTAATCCATCAGAATTATTAAACCTGGTTGCCTAAAATATCACAAATAGGGAACAGCTTAAAGCACAGTTAACAGAGTTAACAGAGGCACACTCAGCATGGCCGAGTCTTCTGGCCTCCAACCTGAAGCCACAATGTAAGACAATGTAAGATTTAATGGCTTTACAGGCTGCCAATAATGGCCATGATAAAGAAGTCTGTGTTTTGTTTGTGTTTTGTTTTAATGGTCATAGAACCTTGACATAGAGCCTCATGAAATGAAATTATTTTAATAATTGCTTTATTGCATCCATTTAATCATCCCAGGAGCCAACACAGATTTGTTTTGGAGCATCCAGTTCTGGTTTCCCATTGCTCATCCGGCTTTGGCAGCATCTAAACAGATATCTGAAGGTTAACCATTCATGCTTTGAAATCTATGTTGTTTGCTCACTGCTCCTTGATTTTTACAGCAGAAAAAAAAGAATAAGAGAAAGAAATTGTAAAGCCTTGACTGTGTGTGTTCCCATGTAAATCTTACATTAGGTTGCATTTGAATTCTGGTACTTTTTGCTGATGTTTTGAAGTTAATGGGAGGAAAAGTTGCCTGATTTGCTGCTCTTTAAAACCTCAAAACTTCTGAAAGCTGGCAACTTTTTTTTTTAAGCATTTTAAACATTAAACATTTTTTTAAACTGTTTTTATGGAAGTTGCTGTTTGACTAGAAAAATCAGTAAATTTATGGTGTAATTTTAGAAGTAGATGAAACTTCAACAATTCCAGGGTTTTTTGCCTGATCATCCCACTTCTCCAGTGTATGTTAGTATGATAGTTCACAACTGAATGGCGCTAGAAAGAGATCTGTTCTTATTACAAGGGAGCCTCACATCTCTTCAGGACTGACATTCTGCCCAACAGAAGAGCTGATGCTGCATCTCAGGACTGCAAAAATAATTACCCCTCCCCAGCATTTAAAGTCAACAGATCTTCTTTCTTTCTCTTTGCTTCCACTTTTGCCAACACTGTCTTTTTATTAAGGTTCTTCTCCTTAAGAATTAAGTTCAGTAACTTACTGTGAAAATCAATTCTGAAATGATGAAAATCCGCGTCTAGGACCTGGCAGGTAGAGAAACGAGTACATATTGCGAGATTTGTGGTAACAGGAGCTAACTTTACTTAAATCCAAAAAGGTACTCATTGTAAGTAACTAAGTTCTAAGTAGCTGCTTTAGAAGAAACCCCCAAAACTTCTGGATAGTACCTCAGGTTTTCTTCTGTACAAGTGCTGTTAAGGTTTCTAAACTTATTTTGATTTCTGTAACAGAGGACAGCTGGTGTTGTGGCTAGACAGATCTCTCTCTAAATAGTTCTGTAACTTTGAAAGAGTCTTGGAGACATTGTCCTTGCAAATGTGGGAACAAAGGAAAGCCAAAATCTCTTTTTCCAGCACTGGGGGAGTTTTGAAATGTAAGCAGTGACCTGCCCAGCCTGCTGTGAGGTCTGGCGTGTCCCCACCTTGCCCAGTTGGGCTCCTGGCCTCACTCTGGGCTAAGCAAAAAACTGGCTGGAATTGGAGGAGTCACAACTCTCTTCATCTTGATTCACCACTCAGATTCTTACCTTGTTTTCTGCCTGACACCCCCAACATTGTCCACTGGGAAGGAGAAGTGAGGTTAGTTAAGCAGAGGTGTGTGTCAAAGGTACTGAAATGTCTTTTGCAGCCTGTGTTTTGGCAAGATGAGTTAATGCGTTTGACTGCTCCACAGTGGAAGTCACAGATTTTGCTCAAGCTCTTTTCATCTGTCTTTTAAATTGTGCTCATAATTTCCTTTCTTTTCATTCCTTTCTGTCCTTTTGTTTTTTTTTAGCCCTTCATCAGTCCTGTACAGCTTAAAGGTCTGCAATGCCTTATACAATCCTTCTGAAATAAACTATATCTCACATAGAAATTACCAGCAGGGAGACCATTGGCTGCCATGTCGCATTCATTTCTCTGCAGCACTGGGTAATGATTTCCTGGATCCAGGAGCAGAGGATTAAAATTCTGGTGAGAGGATTTGCCCCCTTCCTCACTCAGCAAGGGCCGGGGCTCAATCACTTCCTCTGCAGCAGCAGGAGCAGAAGTAATGTGATAGTGTGGTCATTCAATCACAGGTAGAAATGCTTTAATCTCTTCTATTCTGTCTGATAAATGCTTCCTCCTTTGTTCTGAATTCAGATCTCTAGTGTTCCTATTGTTGCAAGGATGGGGGAAGAAGAGATCATCCTGTCCAGTTCAGTGCTCAGTGATGATTCTTCCTTTATTCCCAGAGGTGCTTTGTGATTTAGTTAGAAAAATGCGATTGTGGGAAGGTCAGAAAAAGCGTCAGAAAGAAGATGGGACATTCTGGTAAATCCCACCACCATGTGTAATTTTCCTAAAACAAGGGCAGCTCATATTGTGGCTTTTATCTGCAGAAGTGCAGTAGAGATCAGAACAGCTTCTGCTTCAGCATGAGGTCTTTGCTCTGAGTAGTCTGGATGCTCCATATTAATTTTACAGATGAACTTCTGACCTGTGAAGCCACTTCTTTTGTTGCCTGAGCCACAGGACAGTGATGCTGTGGTCATGTCTAATGCCAAGCAGGGCTGGAGGGTTGGGGAAGCTCCCTAAGGCACCTCTGATTTTGACCTATCTGTTCCTCTTTGTTGCAGTAGTTGCACAAAAATGCGATGGGTGAGTATCGACTTTGCTGCTTTATTTTTGCTCCCCTTGCTATATTGACATGAGTTAATAGGGCAGAAGCAGAAGACAGACTTGGTACAAAGTGGAAAGAGATTTTATGTCAATAGGGATTGTAAGATAAGAAATACAGCATTAAGGGTGAACACACAGGACAGTTAATAGCTACCCAACCACTCGATGTGCCTGCAGGAGAAATACAGTGACCTTAAACTGTTTCTCAGTGGAAATGTTTCCTTGTTTTGTGTGATACTAGTCATTGGATTTTTCTCAGTCCTGTCTAATTGGTGAAAGACAGGTTGTTGTCTTTTCTAATGCTGTTAGAAAGTTTCATAAGGTTGGCTTCATGAGTTTTTTGCTTGATTAGTTGGCCATACTACTGAAGGAGAGGGCCTCCATTTTTAATAATTGTCCTAAGTCCGTATGGTCCCTTGGTTTGGCCATATTAAAAGTGGAAATGAGTGTGTTAAGGGAAATTTAAGCTTGAAGGTGATTGGAAGTGGAAGGCAGAACAAATTCTGATTGATAATAATGGTTCACCCAGGCTCAGTAGGATGTAGATCATTTAAGCTACTTAATAAATGAAGTAGATATTGGAGAATTTTAAACCAGTTTTTAGTGAGTATGGAGCCCACTGGAAGGATGCTCTGGCTGCAGACCCAGATGAAGAGAAACCATTTTAGGGGTTCTTGTAGTCAGCAGTTCAAAAAATAATAATTCTGATATGAAGCAGTGGTTTGAAAGGCTGAAGAAAGACTCTCCATTGATAACAGGAAAAGATTTGAATATCTTAAAATAAGTGATGTAGTGCTGCAGTACAACATGTTGTTGAATCCTTAGAATGTCACTGGATTAAAGAAAGGAGGGTGCCCAGGGGCAAGAAGCAGCCTTGGGTAACAAATTACAGCAGATATTTGGAAACTAACTAAATATGTGTTCACTGGAAGATGAAAGGAGGCTCTTAGTATCTCTTATAGTTATGAAAGAGCTGAATTGTGCTGCTGGCAAAGTTATTTAGATGGGTAGACAATTGAAAAATGAGTACCTTAGTTAAATATAGGAAAGATAGAAATGAATGAGAGTGCTTAGATCAAGTTAGATTATGCATGGATGTGTGCTGGAAGTATGAGGTGAAAAAAAACTGAGGGATAGGGAAAAGCCTGTTCATTCACACAAGTTTTCAGTTGGTCTTTTGTTCAAGAGCTGTTTTTTTATGGGAAGGCTGTTCTGTAATTTTCTGCTGATTAGTGTCTGTGCTGTTTGAATCACAGAACATTAGGGGTTGGAAGGGACTTGGAAGATCATCTAGTCCAATCCCCCTGCCACAGCAGGATAACCTACATCAAGTTGCACAAGAACATATCCCAACAGGTTTTAAATGTCTCCAGAGAAGGAGACTCCACAATCCCCCCTGGGCAGCCCCTTCCAATGCTCTTGTCATTCTCACCGTGAAGAAGTCCGTTCTCATATTTATGTGGAACTGGTTCATTGAAAATTGTCATTCTGCCCAGCTTGGCTCACACAGCTCGTTGGGTTTTGCATGGACTTGGTTAGAACTAGAAGAAGGAAAAAGTCAGTGTTGGTGCACTGCAGCGTAAAATATTATCCCCATGCTACAGAGGAACTAATGCTGGAAGCTGAATTGTTCCCTGGAGATAACCTTTTCTTTTATGGTCTCCTCAGGAGAAGGGGAACAAAGGGAACTTCTTTCTCTCTTCCTGCTTTAGATCTCGTTTTCTCTTTGAGATAAGATACCTTGTTGTTCTGGAAACATGAAATCCACTGGTGAAGGCCACAGTTACACAGGTGAGTATTTTCATGAGGATACATCGGACACTGAATTTCAAATGAGATTCCGGCAAGTTCAGCCAAAGGCTTTAATGGTAGATGCTTTACCTTTGTGAATGCCATTTGTCTTTGGAAAACCTTCATAGCCGCTAGAGAAACAGCAGGTAGATGTAGTTAAGGAAAAAAAACAAAGTAGGGATTGAGGATTTCTCCAAATGTTAAATGTTGTGAAGAAAGCACGGAAGTCCCCTCAGACAGTGCTTCTCTCATCTGTGTTAATTGCTTCTGTAGTGATTCATATATCTAATTTAAATTATTAGTAGTAAAATAAAAATGATAAAGAAATGTAAGTGAGGGAAATGGTGACTATGTTGTTCATTTGCTCCTGAGATTCTTCTAGAGCTCTCTGATAACTGCAAATCAAAGCTTTGGTACAGTCAGCCACAAGATGGCAAGCTAAATACCTCAACGCTTAAAACCCTCTGTGTTGTTCCTTTTCCCCTAATAGTGTGTAAATTCCCTTTCATGTTTTCTGGAGAAAGGTTAATATGTTTTTGCTTTATCTGACATATTTTGATATATCACTGTAGCTCGAAAAGCCTCTGTGAAATCCTAACTTATTCCTAAAATTCCTTCCGTCTTCCAGTACAGGCTGGTATTTTTTGTTTGCCTCACATTAGCTCTTTGTCCAAGTACTAATTATTGCTGCGTAAACCTTTTCTAAATAGCTCTAGAATACCTGTAATGCTAATTAGGTGGAGCTTCATACTGTGTGTTTTTCACAGTTCTTGTGTGGTTTTGTGATCTCAAATACAGTTGTTTTTGTCGTACGTGTTATAACTGTAGTGGAATGAGCTTTTCTTATTATCTTTAGCTCTAAATTGTGCCCAAACAATACATAAATGATCTAGAACATCTACTGCACTGTTCAAATGAAACCCAAACTGCTTCAGTTACTCTGTGATCAACAAGGAAATAAAACCTTTTAGAATACTGAATGGAAAAGGGTTGCAATAATTTAAGGGCAGACTGCAGCAGGAACCAACCTTCCTGCTGCTTCTTCATCATGGCAAACAGACTCGGGCTTGGTGTAACTTCTGTTGGTTGGTTTTGCCTTCCACTGAGCTGGAGCAGATGGGCCTGGAGAGTGCTGATGCATGGCTGGGGAGCTTGAGAAGGTGCTGGGTAGAGATACTGACCTGGACAGCACTCCAGAAATGTGAATGCTGGCTGCCCTGTTGCAGTAGCAGTGTGATAGAAGTGAATGTTGCAATAACGATTCAAATTTCAACTTTATAAAAAAGAACGTTTCAGTCACTTTGCAAGGTATGACTCACTAGAGCATGACACTACGCTGAGGGCAGATCCTATAAATGCAGCTTATAGGATGATGTAAAAATATTAAACCACACATTCAGTCTACTTTTAATTGTAAAGCCTGGGCAATCCCACAGACTGTCATTGGGTGATGCTCTGAAACGTGATGTATGTCTGCTTCTGTAAAACCTTCGGACACTGAAAAGATCAACCTCTTTACGTTTCTTTGGAAATACTGTGTTTCTGTGTTTAGCTGTTTGCTTTAGGTAGTCAAAAGAATGTCAGTCAAGAGGCAAAATATTTCCTTCCTGTTGATCCGTGGACAAAGCGTAAGTGCTGAATTTTGCTCTAACTGAAGAGGAAGCAGCTTTAGAGCAGGTTTTTATCACAGCCACTGCTTATTCCAACGTTTAAGCTGTCGTATGGGTACATTTCCTGCAAGAGTAAGGCTTATACTTGGGGTAGTATTTGTAAGATTAGGTGCTGGTCTTGTTCCTCTTGCCTCAAGATGATTTCACAGAATCGCAGTACCTTAGGGATTGGAAGGGATCTTGAAAGTTCATCTAGTCAAATCCCCCTGTCAGAGCAGGACCACCTATTTATTTGAGCCTGCCGTGCGCTGAGGGTCCCACTGCTGGTGCATGTGTATGCGTGGTCTGCTGAGACTTCTTCATGCCAAACTTTGGGAGTCGTGGGGGAAATGCTGCTCCTTTTGGCACAATTAACCTAATTCCAGTTCTGCAGTGCAGCCTGAACAACCCGGTCAGCTAGTACTGGGTTCAAACGTCTGTAATTCTCCCAGCATTAGTGGCCATCTCTGCATGCTACAGGAGGTGTGGGTAGCTGTGGCAGCTGCTGTCCATCACAGAAGGATGGAGGTGCAGGGGAGAACTTGAGTCTGTTGCTACAAGGGAAGTGCCTCACGGTTAATCTGCCTCTATAAAGTCTGTGACTGGAGATCGAGTCACTCTGGGGTCAACAGAAGTGCTGAATTCAGAGTGGAAGCATTTCCGTCGACAATCACTTTTTGGATGTGGAGTGAATGAATTTTATGACTGCTACTTCTTCTTTTAGTTTTGTGTCTTTACCAAATGTTCTGGGACCCAGTACAAATTGGTTGACAATCACAGCCAAGCTAGTTCTTAAAAAACCCCACTAGAATAGTGATTTTTACTGAACTCTGCTTGTGGCCAAGCAGCTATTGTATATCTAAAGTGAAGATACACAGGAGGAGCACTGTGATCAGATTTATTTTCAGGGCTGCCATCAGTTTTTGGGCTATAAACAAGATCAAACAGAGGAGGCCTTGTGTGAGATTCTTAGAGCTGCTAAATAATCATTTCAATCCTGCACAACATAATTAGTTGATTTGTAGGTCTCTTTACCAAATAAATGTTGAGAGTGACATTCTGCTCCCTGACAATTAAGCTGTGAATCATGGTGGAGTTTGAATGGGGAATTTTAACAGTGAAAAGCTTTTCTATCCTTCGAATAATTAACGTGGATTATTCATCTATCAGTGTCTTCCGTGAGGAGATGTGGTGCATGTTCATGCGCCTGAGCAGTCCCTAGCTGGGTTTAAAATGTCATGCTGAGATTAGCATCTTTGTTTTCAGATTTAACAGGAAGTCAAAGTTTCATTAAACATTGGGTTGGTAGATGATGAGGGTTTGAATTTTTGAGAAAAGGCATGGAGATGTTGAGATATTTGCACTGAGTGGACTGCTTCTAGGGTCAGATGGGCTTTTTAATTTAGAAAAAAAAGGAAAAAAATCTTTCTGCAGTAGTTTCACAGGGCGATGCAGGTTGTGGTGAGTTTTGGTCCGTGCTTTCCCATCTCAACCTGTCAGCCAGGTTGGTCAAACCGCAGAGAGGAGCAGGGCAGGTCTTTTGAAGGCAGGAGGTTTTGTGTAAAGCCGCAAAGGAAGGAGCATTTCCTTTCACTGAGGGAACAGCAGGGACAGTTGGTTTGCTCCACTTAGCGTGACAGTGTCAAGGAGAAGGGTGTGTGTGTTCCTTAGCCTACACCTTCATTAGCAGTAGAGAATTTGGAGAGAAAGTGTGGGGACATGAGGGAAAAAGAAGCATGGGCAACATAGGGCTGATGAGGGTGAGATGGGAGGACATTTGATTTATTCCCTCATTGGAAAGTTTAGTAGATGTACAACAAAAATTCTGAGGAAACTGGGCTTTACTGATTAGGTGGTTTTGTGAACTGCAGGAGTGACTGATGCAGTGTGGGTGCATAAGATGATTTCACATGGCAGAGGAGGCTGCTGTAAGGTGACTTGCTTAATAACAGCTGTTTAAAGAGAGTTGTATTTTTCTCCTGATGTGCATTTTGTGGCTGAGCAGGTTAAGCCCATAATTGATTTTCTTAAACCTTCTTTTTTTCCTAATGACTGTGCAGCTGAAGAGAGACATTTTGGTATGGAGAGTTTCATTTTGTGTTTTCCGAAATTGAATGCATTGATTTTTCTGAAGGATTAACAGGCCTGGTGGTGTGCTAATTATAAAGAACTTCATGGCAGAGAATTGTGAAAGAGGGACTGTTGCAGTGGGTGGACACAAATGTACTCTGTATTTTTGAACTGAATCCCTTTGGCTTTAACTCGTACCTTAAATCCTTTCTCTTTGGCTCAGAATTGCCAGTTCAGCTCTGGACCAAAATGTCTGCGCAGCTTCCCTTGCCACACATAGGTTGTGGTTTCAGTAGGAAATTCAGACGCTTTCTATTCCAAGCAAGAGATTTAGAAATGTCAAGAAGGGACCACTACATGGACAGAATTGAGAGGGGGAAAGTTCAGGCATTGAAGAAAAATGCTTATGACTGGGATTGAATGGATCTGGTTTCAATTCACTGCCTCTCTCCGTTGAACCTTTATAATCTCTGGTAAATATTCCATCTCCTTTGGCATCCTTCCCTCCTCCCCTTTTGCATCCCTTGTGCTTGTCTCCCTTCTCCAGGGCAATTAAAGAATTTCTCTGCTGGTGTCAGTACTGCTATGGGGATCCACCTGCTTCATGTGGCAGAAAGGGAAACTGAAGTGACTAGAAATTAGAGCTGAGCTAAGTGCCAGTAACTAAAAAAAACCTCCAGTTTTAACTGTTGACTTTTAAAAATCAGTTTCTTTCCTCAAGAGTAAGTGCTGAATATTGCCAAGTCTTATGATAACATATCCAGCTTTGTTAGATGTCGGATACAGTGTTGTTTAGAACAGAAAAAGGCTGCAGAACTCTCTCAGTAACTCCTAAACCCTGTGCTTATCTCTTAGCGATTAAAATGTGACTTTTTACATTAATTTTTAGGGTTTTACGGAGTGGAGGGGCAAAGCGTCAGTGTGGGAACCCATGAAAATGGCGTTCTGTTTATTTTGATTATTCTGTTGGAAGACTTCAGGAGGAGGGAACATAAAATTATCTCTATTAATCACTTTACCCAGAATAGCAATTTATGAAATACAATAAACAGTAAGATTAGATCGGTCCCCAGAACAGTAAGTTTTATGTCTTAAAGTGGTACCTAGGGCAAACACAGAATCCTCAGGAACCAGCAAGTAAAATGTCATCTGCACAGATGTGTCCTTGATTTACTAGAAGCTGCCTGGGTCCATGTGTACAGACCTTCCTGACTTAGATCTAACAAGGGAGGTTTTCAATTAAATTTACTGTTTTTGGAAAACAGAGTTATGAAACCATTTTTTATGTGACCGTGTTACCCCATTCAGTCAAGCGGTGGGCGTGCTTGAAGACTGACATTCAGAGCTCCCACTAGTGAGCTGGGTTTTCTTTGCCCTCATTTAAGTGTTCACATCTAATTTGTTTCAGGAAGGTGGGAGGGGAATGAATGTGTGTTTCGCTCAAGCTGTTTAACCAGAGTAATTGAGTTCTTGTACATTCCTCTTAAAAGCTGCTGGTGTCTCAGTACTGAGGCTGCACTTCGTGCTGAAGACCCATGGCAATAACCCAATTAGGGTTATGGGTTGGACTTGATGATCTCAAGGGTCTTTTCCAACATGAATGAGTCTGTGATTCTATGACAGATGATGAAAATGAAGTGCTTTTAGTTTTCTGCATGAAAGATGGTTGAAATTGTGTTGGGCACATTGTGTGTTTTGAAGTCTTGTGTCTGCCTTAGACTAAACCTTGCTTTCATTGGAAAAATCCCACAAAATGAGGAAAGGCCCTGTACATGATGCTCAGAGGGCTGGAGGAACACTGTTATGAAGGCATGCTGAGAGAGTTGGAGTTGTTCGGTCTGAAGAGAAGACAACTCTTCAGTTGGACGATCTTCCAGTCTCTGAAAGGGGACTTATAAGAAGGCTGGGGATGACTGTGCTCACAAGGGCAGGAAAGGACAGGACAAGGGGTCATGGTTGGAAGCTGGAAAAGGGTAGATTTAGGCTGGACATGAGGAAGTAGTTCTTTAATCTGAGAGTGGTGGATCCCTGGAGCAGGCTGCCTAGAGAGGTGGTGGAGGCACCATCCCTGGAGCCATTCAAGGTCAGGTTTGATGGGGCTCTGGACAATCTGTTCTAGTTAGAGATGGCCATGCTAGTTGTGGGGGTGTTAGATGACTGTTGGAGGTCTCTTCCAACTCAACACATTCTATGATTCTATATCATCCAGTCCTGTGTGCTGCCTCTGTTTTGTGTGCTTGAGCTTGTTTTCCTTCTTGTTGTGTTACAAATCTAAAGACAATGAACTTCATCTCTAGGGTAGCTAAGTTACTGTTTGGCTCCTTATTACCCTAAGTCCGTCAGGGACAAGAGAGATCTCATTGTTTCCATTGCTTAACAAAGACACAAAGTGCTTATTATCTTAATTAGTTTGGAATGTAATTTAGTTCAAGATTTAACAAGTGGGTATAAAACCAGGTGGTAGGGGAAAACAGGAGGGCTGATAAGCCTCTGAGTAGGCTACAGTAAGTACATCTAGATGGTTTTTAGCTGTTGAGCTGTTTTGAGTGCTGAAATGCCTTATCTGGCAAAAGCTTTAATAGATGAGGCAGCTGAGACAGTTTGAAGAGGGTTAAACAAACTGGGTTTGGAGCTTTGACCAAGCAGTTCTGATTCAGTTTCCATTTTGCATCACAGAATGATATAGTTCTTAATAAAGTGCTCAGTAAACATTGACATATTTATTGTATTGGTATCTGTTTCCCTTAGGTTGAGAGAGGGTGATGGATAATAATAGAAGCAGTGGCTGAATTCCCATTCACTCATTCTTCTCTGGAGAGTTGTTGCCTCTTGTCTTTTGCTTTGTAATAGATTTTTTTCTTATGCTGGTGTTTTGCACTGAGTTTGTTCACACCTCTTCTGAGCCTGAGGCTCATTTCCCAAGAGATTGTTGAATTTCACTAATCCTGTATAGTTAATACAGGTTATTTTTATTCCTTTTTAATCTTTTTCACAGGATTGAAGAAGTCCAGAACTGACTCCTCACCAAATAATTCTAAAGGTGGTTTAAGACAAAAAGAACAATTTTGTATTTGTCCTTTCTGTTTCCTTCACAGATTTTACCTTTCCTTGTCAGATATCAGGGCCTTGTACAGAATTAAGCCCAAGTTTCTGTTTTTGGGTAAATAACAATGCAGGAGCTATGTACTTAGTGGCTTCGTGTATTCCCTAGATGTTTGCAGTAGCTCTGCCGCATCAGAAGTTGGCATTTAGCAGATCAAGTCCAGCACAGATTGGATCAATGCAGTGCACAAGTGAAGCTGGTGAAGTTGGACGTAAATATTGTTCTTTCTCCGTAAGTGCTGTTTTTTATCCTGGAGATTCAGATTGCAGCTGTTGTTAAATATAGCGGGTTAAGTCTCCAGTTCATCAGCTGACCAGTACCTGGAAACAGACTCGTGCTGGTTAACTTTCCTACAGTGATGAGGCAGGATTAAATCAAACGTTTCAGATGTAAGATGCACAGTATTGCTGTGCCTATGTCCCTCATGCCTTTGAGTAATGTTTATTTATATCAGATGTTTTCTTGTTTGCGTGCGCTGCTGGCATATTGTCGCTACACAAGTGTCGGGCTCACCCTCATTTTTTTCTTTTAATGGAGTGTGACTGCTACAATTGGCTGTTTGGTTCTCTGCTGTTTGTATCATGCACTGTGGAAAACTTAGGGTGTTGTCGAGTGTTGAGATTCATTTATTTATTATTCCAGGCTTGTAAACAGATTTACTTCCTGAGTGGGAGCAGAGGGAGGCACTTGCTTGATTTGTTATGTGCAGGGACACACAGCCAGGGGATCTATCAGTTCCTCACAGCTGGTTGAACCCAGTTTGTAACACACTTAATGGCTCTTTAACAGACCTCGCTTTACCCAAGCTAACTTCAGAAAGAGCATTCTGAGTTTGCAGCAGTATTTAAGATGTATTATGTCAGACTTGCTGCTAATTTTAACTGTTTCAGAGATGAAACAGCTACTAATGCTTTGCCAGGTCTCTCTGTCATCTATTTGTCCATCTGACATGGATATCTTTAGATTCTAGATGGTTCCTTCAGACCAGCCTTTCCCTTGCTGTCTTGCCTTTGGTGTGGTGACATCCTAAACTGTTCCTGTGGTGTCAGCAATGGCTTCAGGATCGTGGCCTCAGTTCCTTTCATGTCATAAATTTTTGCCTAGCTAGTCTTCAAGCTGCTCATGATAGCAAAGATCTGATTCTAAGATATACGTTAAAAAAAATTAAAAATCCTCATTTACAATTTTTCACTAATTTTGAAAACTGCTTCAGTGAGCTGCAGGTTTTCTTTTTAGCAGCACTCACCTGGTATTAGTTTCCATTTTCAATTCACCTTTAGACAAGTACAGAGTAGACTGTGTGATTGATGGGGACTATGAGCTGCTGCTTTGTCTCTTACCCCAGGTGCGCTGTGACCTACAGGTGCATTACCATATTCTTTACTCTGTGTCCTTTGTGCTGATGGAAAGGATAAAGTAGTTTATTAGATAAAATTCCAACTTCTTGTCTACCCAACTCAATCCAGCCTTGTGCCTTTTGGATAAAATAGTTTGGAAAACAGGAAGATGTTGTGCTTTTTTTTTCCTCTCTCTGAAAGGCTCCTGCTAGGGTTGTTAGAGGGACATTCTAACAATAGTTTGATCTGTAGGAGGTGAGTTTGTGTTCTGCTATCTATATTCTAGTAGAGAAAGATAGGAGTGAATAGCCATAAGATTAAAATGTATTGTAGAAAGATCCGTTAGTTGGAAAGAGCCTTTGAAGCATGCAGCATCTGCCAGAGAGGCTGAGGTAGAGCCAGTGAATAGCTGCAGCTATTCTCACCCATTTATTTTCATGTGGAAATGCAGTGATTTGGAAACATCTAATTTCTTTTACCTGGAAAATTGACAATTGCCACCAGCATCCTGACCCCCCCTGGATGTGCTGCAATCCCTTCCTGATGCTTCCCGCTTGAGATACAGTCTTCCAGGAGGAGAAATTCTTAGCAGTAAATGAATTTACTAATGAGCTTTCCTCCCAGAGCAGCGAAGAGATGCCAAGTGACATGTTGGGAAGTGCCAAGCAGGAGGGAAATGGCTCTTGTGTGCTGACTGTCATAAACAGGATGTGGTTTGTTTACCGTCCGCGCTTGATCTCTCCAGTCCTCCTGTCAGGGCTGTGCATGGATGAGGCTCCCGCAATGGCCTGGAGAAATACGAGGTTTCCGAGCCAATATCAAATATTGTGGCAGAGGAGAAAGTGGCTTCAGGCAAAGGAGCAAACAAAATTAAGCAGTGTTTCTTGGATTCTTCTGTGCTTTTCTGGGGTATTTATCATTCTGACTGCACAGCTGCGTTGCAGTTGACTGCAGAGCGGAGGGAATTTAATAAACTGTTAGGGATAAGTGTTGGGTGACTAATTTTAAGAGGAGATGTCTTGAGAAGCCTTTGTAGTGGGGTAGTTTTGGAATAGTGACAACAGTTTGTGAAGAGGTATGTTAGAAGAAAGCAGTCTTGCAAGTTGTAAAAGGAGTGAAGTAGTTGAGCTGGAAGGGATCTACAACAATCATCTTGTCCGGCTGTCAAGAACACAACTTTTTTTCCCTTATCACTGCCAAAACCCCAAATAAGGTCCTTGGCAGTAGTTGCACCAGCTCTTTGCACTGTCCTGAGAGGACTTCTGACCATCTTGAGTCTCTGGTACAGTTGCTGCCCAAGTGTTGTGTTTACATGGCTTAATCAGAGCTGTGTGAAGGAAAGCCAAGGACCTTTGGCTCTTACTGTTCCTACTCTTGACATTTATGACTAAGTGAACTCATGGACCATAAAATATTCCAGTAACATGGGGTGATCTGCTCTTGTTGTAAGCGAAACTTCCCCTTGGAGTAATGAAGATAGAATGCAGCCGGGGTTCTGTGGCTGTTGGCGTGGCATGTGCTTCTGCTGTAAGGAAAGACACGATGCACAATGTAATTAGACCAAGTTTTATTCTCTTAGGCTTTACTGCCAATAAAAGTTCCTCACTAAAAAAATAAAATTGAGCTGTAGCCCTGAGTAATGTGATTTGCATTAGAGCAGATTGTGAACATAAGGTAAATTTTTAAGTACCAAAGTAATTTAGAGACTGAAGTTCTACAGAAATTCGATGGTATTAAACGTTTTGGGACTCTCATCGTTTTCTAAGTAGAAGCTCTGGTATCAGATTAGGAGTTGACATGTTTGGGTTTCTACATACATGGATCTCTTGCAGTATAGGCCCTTCTACAATGTGAATAATTCAGTGTTTGTAAATGGAGAGAAGTGTTGAGATGGGAAGTCCTGGGCTTCTTCATTGCTAGTACCGTGTTTTAGTTGTTGAGGTGTAAAATAAAATAACGTAATGAAGTTGTATTTAACGAAGTTGCACCATCCCAGGAGTGTGTGTTCACTTGTTTATCTGCTCCTCTGGAATATTTAATTGCGCTTTAAAATCAGTTCCTTAATTCTTCGTCACTAAATTACCAGCTCAAGTTTATCCAAAAAGCTCAGGGGCTTGTAGGCTGAGTCGTCTTTTTTTTTTGGTCTTGCTAAGGCTGCTGTTTGTCAGAGCCTGCCACTGCTTTGGCTGGATCTGCTAATACATTAATATTCTGAGTTTTGTTTTTGCCACTCATGCAGCTGACAACTGAAAAGGCTAATTGGGATAAGGGGTAGGGAGGAAGCGAGAATATCAAAACTCAGACAATAAATTAACTTGTTTGCTCTATGAGTTGTGTGGGGAAGTGGGGCTATTTGTGTGCTGTTTCTCATTTTGAAATCAGGAAACAACTTGCTTTCAGAACAGGGATAAATCATTCATCTGGAGTTTTAACTAACTCCCTGTAGCTGCAGATTTTGTTTAAGGATTTGTGGAGGGATTTAGTGCTGTGGCCTGACTCGCTATGCTCTGTCTGATGGAGGAGATGAGAGCCCATGACCGTGCGCTGCCATTCACTGGGATGCTTTTTGGTTTTAAGTTGCAGCTCATTATCGAGGAAAATAGGGTGAGGAGTCACTGCTTACATAAAAAACAAATACCATTTACAAACTGAGGCTACAGGGCAGGACTGATGAATATTTCAGGAAGCAAAGTCATGACCTAAGTATTAACAGACACCAGACATTTCTAATAGAAACTTGAGGGGATGATGGTAGCAAACCAACACTTCTTAATCTCACAAGAACAAGTAGGGGCTGTATTTAAGTCTTAAATCTGCAACTCTGAAAGTATTTGTGTTCCCCACTTTCTCTTGTGTTTCCCCCCTTTATCTGGAAGAAAAAACTGGTTTAGTAAGAGAAGAGTTACTGCAAAATAAAACCTTAACAGCCCAGTATGAAACAATCCTTTACACAAACACCATTTAGCCATGAGAAATAGGAGTTCACCTCTTTGTATGGAAAATGAACAGGTTTGCAATCTGTGAATCCAGCTGTTTTTATCATGATTATTATTTCTTTTTGATTGTAGGCTGCTCATGTCTAAGGGGAATTGCCAAGCAGAGGAATGGGCGTGCGCTGAGCTGGGAAATCCTGTTTGGTGCTTTGTCCCAGGCAGAAGGAGGTTGACAGAAATACTAATGGAAAAAGGGAAAAAAAGACTGAGGGGAATGCAAAATCTTTTGCTAGCAGAGTCCAGGAAGCAACAACTGGGTGGTGTGACCTTCAGATATATTTTTTTCTATCACACTAACATTTTCAGGGCCTTCTCATTATTTAATTGGTAGGGGGATTGGACTAGATGATCTTTTGAGGTCTCTTCCAGTCCCTAAATTTCTGTGATTCTGTGATTTGCAACATGCCAGGTATAAAAGATCGAGCTGATGAGAGAGTGTTGGAGATCCAGATGAATGAATATATAGTTGAACTATTCTGTCACCAGTATGTTCTGTAAATAAGTTTCCTTGACTTTATTAATAAACCCTATGTGGGAGAATGTGGGAGGTGTCTCTCCAAAATAAAAACGCTGTGTACTGCAGCTCCACAGAGCCTGGTATGAGATCTGTCAGAATATGTGTCACAGTCCTATATGCGTACCCTGTGCGTGGTACTACTGACACATCCACGTCCAGTTCACTGTGTGCTTTATCAGTGGTGCAGCATGTACTCCGGGGATCTGACTTTCTTCACAAGCTAGTGGTACAGGAGACATGGTTGGACTAGACCATCTTGAAGGTCTTTTCCTGCCTGGGCAATTCCGTATCTCATTGGTCTCTGGGAGTGCAGACAGCAGTGATGGATCAGATGACCTCCAAATGTGCATTTCAAACAAGTATGTGATTTGAGTCACCAGTAAGAGTGGAGACTAGTGGATGCAGCTGTCCCCCCACACTGGGTTGATCTTCCCATTGCCATTTGTACCTTGAAAGGATTAACCAGTCCCTTCCCTTTAATGACGGCTACTCTGAAGTGAAAATGTTAGCGTTGTCATGGATGAAGCATCATGACACCCTGTGGGCATCAGAGATCCCGTGATCCTTGATGAAAAGTTGAGTGTTCTGGAAGTCCTGACAGAGAACACTGGAGAGACTTTTGACACTGGTGTGGTAAAATGGGCAACTCCCATTGTATGAGAGTTTTTAAAGATCACAAGTGAAAACCAGGCCACAGCAGTGCTCACTGCATCATACGTTTTAGACGTAGGACTTTGCTCAAGGTTGCTGGAAGTGAGAAACATCCTTAATATGGATAATCCAGAGAACACTAGGGTCATCCTTGTGAGGACAAGATGTAACCTGTGAACCACCTCTTTCCATGCACTTCAACTCCAGACATCAGAAGTGCCTTTTGGAATGAATATTTTACCTCTAATAGAGAAGCGAGGGCACTCTGGCTGTTAAGTTAGCTGGAAAGTGGCCAGAGGATGCTGTGAGAGCTGGGCTAGATGTGTTGAAGCTTGTAAAAATTTCTGTTTCTACAGTATTTTTAGTTTTGTTTGGTTTTAGGTTTTTTTTGCTGATGTTCTGTTAGATGTTTTACGCTCATAGGTTGGGATTTTTTTTTGGTGTGTTGTATTTTCACTTCTGAGGAAATAAATACTCGGTTTGTGGAACTGTCTTTGATACATTTTTCATGATAGCTTAATAATAGAACCACCAGGAAAGGCTGCTTCCCAGCAATGCAGTGTGATTTCCATACAAGGAGGAGGGGAAACCCCAAACATTTTGATGCTTTATTAAAATTTAAACAAAGATTAGCTGCAATTCTGTTTCTGGAAAAGATTTCTTATTTTCTTTTCCTGGCAGTGTACGCGTGGCATTAAAAAAAACCCAACCAGAACTCAACCAAAACAAAAACCCAAAAAGGCTTTATAAATGGCCAGGCTGCTTCTCTTCTCATCAGGGCTTCATGAAGACACCAGGAGCCAGCCCTGGCAAAGCACCCCAAGGGGTGTGAAGGGTGGGTGTCAGGAAGAAGGCTCTTCTCAGTGTCATCTAAAGATAGGACAAGTGGCAGTGAGTGTGAGCTGGAACATAGGACGTTCCACGTAAATATGAGAAGGAACTTCTTCACAGCGAGGGTGACAGAGCCCTGGAACAAGCTGCCTAGGAAGGTTGTGGAGTCGTCGTCTCTGGAGATGTTTAAAACTCACCTGGATATGTTTCTGTGTGACTGGATCTAGGGGATCCTGCTGTGGTGGGGGGATTGGACTAGGTGATTTTTTGAGGTCCCTTCTAATCCCTAATGTTCTGTAATTCTGTGATTATTGTTATTATAGGCTCAAACTGAAACACAGGAGGTTCCATCTAAATATAAGAAGAACCTTTTTGCAGTGAGGCTACCAGAGCTCTGGCCTAGGCTGCCCAGAGAGGTTATGGAGTCTCTAGCTCTGGAGCATTCCAAACCCACCTGGGCTAGCAGGGAGGTCAAACTGGATGATCCAACCCCCACCACTGTGTGATTAATGTGATCAGGCAGGATACAGTCTTAATATTGTTCTGGACAGTCAGCCTTTGCACCTCTTCTTTTCATTAACTAGAACAATAGTCTTCCTTTCTGTAGCTGGGGTGTTGCAGAGCTCATGGCGTGGTGGCATACAGCCACGTACTGCTCAGCAGCTTGCAGCGTGGTCAGGGCTGCCATGGGAATGAAGCAACTGGCAGGAAGGTCTTGGATTCTAGACCAGACCTCACATTTGTAGGGATCATGTAATATCATTTTAATTGATTTATTGAGTTTTCAAGCATTGCATTTCATCCTCTGATCTGTATTTGAGGGAAAGACCAATATGGCTGTGTCACAATCCATGAAATACTTAACTTTTGATATATCCCCAAATGGCTATAGGTATGGTGTTTTCTGCAGTAGAACAGTTGGTCTATTGTTGATTTAATTTGATTACCTATAATGAAGGCTTCAGAAGAATATTTTAAAGTTTATATGCACAGGAACTGTTTATATAGCCAGGAACTGACTTCCAGGGTACTTCTGCCAGATCCTTGAATTTTAATCCTAGGCAGTACTAACATAATTTCTGTTTAGTTGTGGAATTTTTCTCTCAGTTCTGCTGCTTGTGATTTCCTTCAACGTCATCCTCTGCCAATTGCAGCTAAAAAAATCTGAAGCCAAAATATTTTGCTTTGTAATTTAATAATTTCTTCCTTTAATCAGCTGATATTCCGTGATGCTGTAACTGAAACGGAGCTGGATTTTGGAGCTCTTAGGAAATACTTGTTACAGCTCCTGCCTGATGTAGGGGGCTGCAGTGGGTTTGCTTTAATAGCAGTAGTAGATAATTACCTGAATGGGGCTCTCTGTTTGCTTTCCGTACTCCTGACTTTTCCCTAATCTTTTCTGTTACCTATTCAATACCCAGCTCCACCTCCTGATGTTGCTGGAGCATTGATTGCTCACGTAGGTGGTATCTGGTTTATCTTCCTCATATACAAGAGGAGCGCTCTGTGCCGATATAAAACCCATTTTGTTCATCCTTGGTAAAATTCTCATTATATACACAACTGTTTCTTTTATCCTGTTCCTGTTTGCTGTTCACTTGCAGTGTTTTCGGAAGATAATTCAATGTTTTTAAATTCTTTGACTGCGCTTGCTGGTATGACCAGGGCTCTGCATTTCCATTTCCTTTGTGTTAAGCAAGTTTTGCCTGGCTGTTCTTCACCTCCCTGCCTCGCTCATCGATTTTATCGTGCCATTTAGCATGTTTGATTTTACAGGAAAGAAGGCTGGTTTATAGCTTCCCCAGCTGTATCTTAAAAACTTTTCATGCACTTACATTAACTTTAGCACAAATCCTAGACAAGTTGTCTTCTAAGAGTTAGAAATTTAAAGAGCAAGCTCCAAATTCTCATTCAAAGTTCGTATTTGCATGAGTTCTCTGTGGACCTTCTGTCCATACCTGTACAATCTCTCGTCTAAATCTTATTTACTGGAAGTTCATGAATTTGTCAGCAGCTCAGCAGCATGGCTTTTGATTTTCATCAGAATCTGCTTTTATTAAAATGGAATTGGATGATGATTTTTGCATCTTGATGAACTTATAGACAACGGCAGGAGTGAGCTGCAAGCTCTGTGAATTATTTGAGTAGTCCACTCCCTGCAGCTTTATTCCTGGGTTTCACAAAGGCTTCACACATCAGACCCATATTATCTCATCTGATGGGTGTGTGTGGGGCTTCAAATTGTGTAATGGGGATTGCTGTGGAGTAATGGCTGCCTTAGGGCTATGCTAAGAGCTTTGTAGTCTTCAGTGCTTTGGATGTGTCTCTGCTGTGTGACAAGAGGTAGATAGTTCCCATTGCCTGAGCAGACACTAGACAGACGTGTCCTACCTTCACATGCTCTGGAGTGGGTTATTTGCAAGATAAACACCGTGAAGAAATGTATCTGAGCTGCTGGGAAGGGTCAGATATTCAGAGACAAGGCATGTTCAGTCTGGTGTGGCAGCTAAGACAGCTCTGCACTGGTGTGTGCAGAGAAGAGAGTATCCAGCAGATCAAGGGAGGTTCTTTGCCCTCTCTACTCTGCCCTAGTGAGGCCACATCTGGAATGTGTCTGGTTCTGGGCTCTCTGATTCAAGAGGGTAGAGACTTGATTGAGACAGTTCAACAGAGGCCACAAGGATGATTAGGGAACTGGAGCACTTGCCTAATGAGGAGAGATTGAGACATCTGGTGCTTGTCAGCTTGGAAGGGAGAAGGTTATGAGGGGACTTAATCACTGAAATACGTGAAGACTGGGTGTCAAGAAGAATCTCTTCACTTGTGTCCTGAGATAAGACAAAGGGCAATGGGTGTAAGTTGGAGCACGGAAAGTTCCATCTCAATATAAGAAAAAAGTTTCTTTACTGTAAGGGTTCTGAAGCAGTGCAACAGGCTGCCCAGGCAGGTTGTGAAGTCTCCTTCTCTGGAGACTTTTAAGACCCCTTTCTGTGTGACTTAGGTTTAGATTTTATGATCCTGCTCGAGCAGGGGGTTGGACTCTATGACCCCTGGAGGTCCCTTCCAATCCCTAATGATCTGTGTACCTGTGTAGTGAGGTCTATGGGGGTTTGCAGGGAAGACTTAGTGTGGTTTAACAGGATAAATGTTAGATGTGATCAGAAATCACAGTCATAGAAGATACAAAAATATGCAGCTGGCACTGAGGATATGCTAGGGCTTTATGGAGTCATCGGTGCAAGCTGAGGTATTGTTTCCTCTGAGGTCTGAGGTTTGCAATAATAATCTTGGTGACTTTGTTCTGCTTGTGTTTTTATATTGTATTTTCTACTGTACGGCTTTGATTATATTTATGAAGGAAGAAACAAATGGTTTTTAGATAACCTGGATGACTTTGATATGAAAATGTTTAATTGAGGAAAATAACTGCTGCGAAAGCAGGTGGCTTTAAAACTGTTTATATTCTGACTGCACTGTGTGGTCGTAAATGCAATCCTGAAGTAAAACCACAGATCAGATTCTGGACTTGTTTCCAAGCCTGGGGGGTTCTTATGCTGTTTATAAGCTTTGAATACTAAACATGATGGTATTGCTGGAGATAAGTTCTGGCTCCTAGGTTACAGTAGGATGACATAAAGAGGCTGTGATTACTGGCAATCAATGAATGAGGTTTGTTTTGTATTATGTCTGACTTGGTTGGAGATAAACCTGAAATGAGCTTCTCCTTGCTCAGCTTCTGCTGCTTTTGTGCTTTTCCTCTGTGTTAGTAGAGAAAGGAAGATGAGATGCAGTGCGGTCTCTGGGTAGGCTCTCAGTCTTAGGAACTGGACTGCTTGGGTTTAGGCTGGATAAGGTAATTGAACATATGATTAACTGTCTGAGCTTGGGGCCTAAGGTTTCCCAGTCCTCTGGGAAAGATACCTTTTAGGGTTAAGGATGTCAAATGTTGAACAGACCTCTTGGCAGTTTGTATTAGAAAGCCCAAACAAGTAGTGTCATGGGCAATGAAAAAGATTCTATTTCCAGTGGATTTCTCTGTCTTGATTAATTAATTTGCTTCCTTTAAACTGAATTGTGTTTAATATTTGCACTGATTCTTCATTAGTCAGGAAAACACTATCCATTTCTTGCTGTTGCTCTTCTCCCACAGAGTATTTTGGGTTGCAGCATGTGAGCTGCTCTATTCAACATCAGCAATTAGACCAACACTGGATTCCCAGATCCACATCGTATTTTGACAAAGGATCATTAACTGGTTATTACTCCATTAAAAAGACACAAGTACTTTTTTTTTTGGTGAATACTGTGTCTATGCTTACACTGGAGATTTTTCCTTGCATTGACTCTGACCAGAACCTTATACCCTATCTTTTAAATCAGTTTGTGAATGAATTACTTAGGGTGCCTTAGGGTATTATACTCCAGTCACCTGTTATAAATTAAGAGCCACCACTGCCTACTGTATCACTGATTTTATAGAGGTACTTCTGATTCTTTGAGTGGATGCACCTTTGAATCAGTCATCGTTATTATGTATTTGGAATAATAAAACTTAATTTCCTAATTACACATTTACCTGCTACTCTAAATTTGTCTCGTGTTTACCTGATGTCATGTAATTAGGAAATTACAGAATTTATACAATAGATGGTGTATTTGTCATATTTTCTACTTGGGGAAATAATAATAGCAAATTACTTAATAGGTGCATTTAAATTTCTGAAGTATTTTCATCCGTAATCACACGTTTTAAATAAAGAGATTTATACTTACGCATTTACTTCCTCGCAAGGACTGTGAAATGCAAATACAGCGGTACCTAATTAATGTTAAAACTTGGTCCTTCTCACCTAACCTTTTCCTTAATGCACAATAATATTTGGTTAAGAATCCATATTGAATGTTTCTTAGCTGATATCCTTGTCTTCTGTAGCTTTGTTGAACCTAAATATTAATTAAAATAGTGTATTTAATCCAGATATTCTATTTGTTTGAGAGGCTGTGGATGCTCTGCCCATGGAAGTGTTCAAGGTCAGGTTGGATGGGCTTTGAGCAACCAGTGGTGTCCTGGCCCGTGGCAAGAGGGTTGGAACTAGACTAGGTTTAGATCCCTTCCAACCTAAACCATTTGTGATTCTGTGTTCTGCTAGAGAGAACCCACCTGGCCACAAAATTCTAGAATGGCTGAGTAGCTAACAATTAAAATACGATGCTGATTAGATACGATTTTCATTAATGGGGACTTTATGGCTGTAACTGGGAAAGAGGGAAAAAACTGCTTGAAAATGGCCATTTGGAAACCCCTCTCCTGCCTTCCCCTATTTACCTTGAATACAAGAAGCCCATGCAATTAGTAAAACATTTGTTGCTTTTGTTGTTTGACATCTGAGAAGTGATGCAATTTTTTTCCCTTTAAAAAGAGAGCCTAAAGCAAAGGCACCCCTCGATTACTCCGAAAGCCAGGCCTTTCCTGGTAATCAAGTGTTTACAGAAAGACGCTTTGTTCAAACCTTTTCTGGGGCTCTGTGTGCTTAAACAAAGGGCTTTTAGACTTAAACACAGCTGTTCATTTGAAAATGAAAAATCAAATTAAGCAGAACCAGCTTTTGAAAGTTAACGTTGTATAGCCACTGAGACAAAGGAAGAAAATACTCTGTTTTACGTTTCACTTAAATAACTTTTTTTTAACACATAAAGTTTTCAACTAAAAAGTGGGGCTTCAAAGCTGCTCATCTCTCGCTGTATCCCGCAATAGAACATCTGCGTTCATTCTGATGCGGATGAATGACATGAATTAAACTAAAACCGTTGAAGTGCTCTTTTTAACATAATTACACCTTGTTCATTTTGGAGACACAATGCAGGGATGAAATGCCAATTAAGCCTGGTATGTTAATGAGATTGAGACTGAATAGGGGATTAGAGCGGACACAAATCCCGCAGGAATTGATTTGATATAATCCCTGAAGTTTGTTCTGTTTTCAAATGTTACAATAACATTTCTATTAAAATGTTCAGGCATAGAATAAAAACCAAAAAAATCCCCAACGTGTTTGATTTGGGGATGTGATTAAAGAAGCTGTACACTGGCTCTCGGCTTGGTAATCTTGGTTTTATTGTCTATGTTCATGTCAGACTGAAGGAAAATGTTGTAGGTGTTTGATATCTTTGTCAGCTGAGAGATAGAATCACAGAACATTAGGGACTGGAACGGACCTTGAAAGATCATCTAGTCCAATCCCCCTGGCACAGCAGGATCACCTAGATCCAGTCTCACAGGAACATGTCCGGGTGGGTTTGAAAGGTCTCCAGAGAAGGAGACTCCACAATCTCCCTGGGCAGCCCATTCCAGTGCTCTGTCACCCTCACTGTGAAGAAGTCCCTTCTCAGATTGATAAGGAATCTCCTCTGTTCCAGCTCACACCTGTTGCCCCTTGTCCTATCATTCTCTTGCACGTTCATGCCATGTGTGTGTCTTCACTATGGATCCCACATTCTTGTGAAATTAAGGTGTGAAATTTTGATATAAGTGTGTGTGTATATAAAAATATTTACACATAAAATGACCAGTATATTATTATATCAATGTCACAAGTTTTAGAATCATAGAATGCATTGGGTTGGAAGGGACTGCCAAAGGTCATCTAGTCAATAAGCAGACACAACACATCTCTAACTAGAACAAATTGCCCAGAGCCCCATCCAGCCTGACCTTGAGTGGGTCCACGGATGGGGCCCCCCTACTTCTCTAGGCAGTCTGTTCCAGGGATCCCCCACCCTCAGATTAAAGAACTTATTCCTGATGTCCAGCCTAAGCAATGTGTGTGTAAAATAAAACCCAGCTAAACAAAACAATTGGGTGCTTTCCCCTTATAAAGATTGACTCTAACATCTAATACCATCGGTTTTAAATTATGTTCTTTGGAATGGTCATCCAAAACAATATGTTGGCAGGAGGGTGGTCGATTGTTTTAAGCAGGATGGACTGTAACGTCGCAGCTAGTGATCAGGAAGTGGACATGAGGTGTAGGTGCCTGTTGCCAGGTGTAGTAGCTAAGGCTGGTAAGCTGTACCTCTGAGTAAAGGCATATGACTATATATAGAGATTGAAGGTAGGTTTCATTTAATCAGCTGCATTTAAAAAGACCCAAACACACACAAAAGACATGTAATAAAAGCCAAGATACTTCACAGTTGTGAAAACACAGTTCTGTTTCCTAGAAGAGTCAGTATTTTATCTACTAGTATCTCTTAAGGCAAAAGATTCAGTCTCTGATGGTTCTTAGTGCAGATCAATAGGTATTTAGGACCATAATCTGACCATCTCTTCAGGTTCATACATGATTTTTTATGAAATGCTGTATCAGTCCCTGTAACTGGTTCCCATATTTCTATTAAATAACTTCTGATGACAGATAAAGACCTTGTGTGCCACAGGTATGTGGAGGACAGGTGGCATCCTAGCCAGGATCTGAATCAGAGCACTTCAAATGCATTTAGATCCTAAATAGGAAACTGGAGAAGCTCCCTCTAAAATGTTGCTCAGAGGTCCTTATTGCTTGCTGAAGCGCTGTGCGGAAAGGCGTTGCCTGGTTTTTTCAGACTGCTGGTAATGGATCCAACTCAGTGTCAGATTTATTTTCTCTGTCGTACAGGTATAAATTCTTTGTCTGCATGACTTACCGTATCGTCAGTCAGCCAGGGCAGTTTTATCAAGGGAAGGTTCACAGACACACTGGAAAAGAAAGAGAAAATTCCTTTCTATTCTTCCTGTACAGTTTAATTTACTCTTGTATTACTCATCGGTGGAAGCCCGTGGGGCTTTTTTTTTATTTCTTCTATAAGTTGTATTAAACTCTGGGTTCTTTTTGTGGCAGGAGGCCAGCTGTTTAAACAAGTATCACTGGTGTCTTTTCAGGATGTTTGTATTTCCACAACAGAATTTGGGAGATGCTAAACGCTGTTACCCTGTTGTGACACCTTATTGTTAGCTGACCTCTACGGCTCAGAAGAGCTGTGTAGAGGAAAATAGCAGCTGGAATGAATCAGACCATTGTCTTGCAGTAGTGGATTGAACCTTGTAGAGGATGGGGTATCTTCAGTAAGTGAGGTTTTTGTTTTGCTACTTCTGCTGGCTTGTGGCAGCACAATTTGTCTTCAGTCTTTCTCCATATTTGTCTCAAAGCAACTCTTGGGTAACAGCTAATATTGAAATGAATTATTAATAGTGCTAGAGATAACGCTGGCTTTCCAGACTTAAGTATTTGGGGAGAGTCTGGAGCTATGGTACAGCCTCCTTTGAATGTCAGGGCTGATTTATACCTTCAGCAAATTTCCCAGACTGTTTCTCATGCCAAAATTCTCTGTTTCAGGCTGGGTAACCATTGTGCTTTACCCTCTGTTGGGGTTAAGAGACTCTATTGTGACTGGCTGGGTGGCAACCTGTCCTCATTCAGATGTACCCCTGTAATTTCTTGACTGAGTTAGAATTTATAGCAATTTACTGAAGCATTCTTCTGTCCTGGGATTACAGAACGCAGCAGTTTCAGGCTCATCTGCACGGTCTGTAGCACAGAGATCAAACCTTCTGTAGAATCTTTGTACTCGCCTCCCAGAGAAACGGAAGGTCTCAGTGGTTTCTTCACTACTCTAATTATCAGTGCCTGGGATATCTAAAAGGCTTCTTGTAATGACATCTCAGCTTTTCATGTAGAACAGAACTTTCTCAGATTAAAGATCACTTTGAACAGCTACTGTTTTCCTCATGTTGTTAGAAAAATTAAACTCTGTATGGGACCGAACCTACCATGTAGCTCCTCCTTTCTCAGCTTCATGTATATTTGGATATTACCCAGCATAATTAAAATAGATGTATTAATTTTGTTTCAAATACTTGAAAAAATGAGTAATGACTTATAGCTGCAGGAAGCTCTGGGGATGAAGAGAAGGAAGCGAACCCATCAGCCACATGTCCTGTGTCTAAGTTGTAAAGCTGCAACTGTAGTGGAACGAAGTGCTGTGGTGATCGTGTAGGTGTGAGAACCCAGGTGGAATATGTTCTAGAGAGAAGACATACCTGTGACTCAATGCTGTGTGCACTGCTGCAAAACTTAGTGGGCATTATGTCATCGTCCTTGATGTAATCCAGAGCATCATTCCTGTTGTCAACTAGGAGGCTGCATTTTGGCTTCTTTTCTTACAGATGAGGGTAAATCTTATTCTATTTGGGTAGTAAAGCATCAAAGTGTTGCAGCTTGGGGCTGCCACCTGTGCCTGTGAGTGGGATAAGGGGAGAAGTCCCAGTTCTGGGCCCCTCAGTTCAAGAAGGACACACAACTGCTGGAGAGTCCAGTGCAGAGCCACACAGATGTTGAAGGGAGTGGAACATCTCCCTTATGAGGAAAGGCTGAAGGAGCTGGGTCTCTTTAGCTTGGAGAAAAGAGGTGACCTCATTAATGTTGATAAATATGTGAAGGGTGGGTGTCAGGAGGATGGAGCCAGGCTTGTCTCAGTGTTGTCTAGTGATAGGAAAAGTAGCACTGGGTGTGAGCTGGAACATAGGAGGTTCCACATCAATATGAGAAGGAACTTCTTCGCAATGATGGTGACACAGCACTGGAAGAGGCTGCCCAGGGGCGTTGTGGAGTCTCCTTCTCTGGAGACATTTAAAACCTGCCTGGAGATGTTGCTGTGCAACTTGATATAGATGGTCCTGCTGTGTCAGGGGGATTGGACTGGATGATCTTTTGAGTTCGCTTCCAATCCCTAATGTTCTATGATTCTCGGATACTAATTCCCTGCCTTGGTCCAAAAGTTGGGTCCTTCCAAAAATCCATGTCACTTAGTTTAAAGAAAAAAACCAACCCCAAAGAATGCTGCTGATTACTGCCTGGTTTTACAGATCATCAATAGCCAGATTTGGATTCACTGGTTTCTGAGATTTGGAACTTGTCTTGTTTATTAAAATTATCTGGAACACTGGAATTAAATGTGTAGGAATGAAGCAATGACATTTTAAAGTTGAGAACTTACCCAGCTCTGAAGTCATTTACTGAGACAGTTGGCTTAACAGAACTGCCTGATAATAAAATATGTGACCGGAGCTTTATTCCTGACATTCATTTAATTATTTTATATAAAGGTCTTTCAAGAGAGAAATTATGGCTGAAATGCTTATGAGCTCCAGTTCAGCTATTTCGATTGTCCTGTCCTCTGGAATCGCATCTCATCGTGAGAATTTTGCCTGGAGTTTGTGCCTGGGCTTGTTTGGCTGCTCACACCTCAGTCCTTCACCCCAGCCTGGTGTTAAGTATCTTTATACTGCCTGATCACTTTTCCCAGCAGTGCTTCCAGTAGATCTTGTTCTGTTTGTTGAATAGATGGAGAAAATTAATGATTGTCATTAACCTGTAGAATCTTTCCAAACATGTGATTTGTTGTTGTCATATGTCCTGTTTACACATGGAACTGGAATCTGACCCCAACAGGCTGTGTTAGGTCTCCATGCTGTGGAGTGCTCCAATACTCCTTCTGCTGTTCTTCCCACATTCACATAAGCCAGGACTGATCCCTGTTTGCTCACTGGAGCTTTCTTGTGATCAGACTTCAGTGTATGTAGTAACAGATGCTGCTGATAATGTGGTTGGAGAGCAAAACTCTGATCATGACTTATCTGAGCATAGATGTTTTGCCCCAGGCAGCTGGTTAGATAAATTCCTATCCTTAAGTTTTCTAGATGCTTGCAGTGTACTGCTTCCTCTGTGATACTTCTCTTGGAAGCTTTTCCTCTGAAGATTGTCTGTAGTGGTTACTTACTCTTGCGTGGTATCAGTGTAGGGATCTAGAAGGGATCTGCGGTTTGAGTTTTGATAGATAATTCTGCATAGATAAGGCCACTTCCGCAGCCTTTGCAACGTGCAGGAGGGAGATGTATGTTGTCAGTATTTTGAGTTTGCAAGGGCAAACAGGAGTGAAACTGAAATCAGCAGTGTCCTCCCTGTTCCTGCTCAGGCACGGTGGAGTGTCTCACTGTCAGGGCACTGCCTAGAAACCCATTTTGGTAGCAGATTTATTTTACTAACAATTTACCATCCTGGCAGCTGCTTAAGGAGCCCGTTGTATGCATTAACTCTGCTAGAATGTGTAACTACAGCTGCTTTTACCCATGAAATATCTCCCATTTGTTGAGCTCAGAGGACGGATTAGCTGCCTTCAACTTGGCAGAATAACTGGGAGGGAGGTGAGGTTTGAAGCTGTGTGAGTGTGCAGGTTTATAGGAATCAGATTCTCTGAAGGTACTCAGTAACAGAAGCAGGGCAAGTGACTCATTCCATGGTGATTGGAATATTTGCTGTTAACTTGTGCAAGACTCAGGTATAGGAGCTGTAGACAGTTGTGGGAGAAATTCACCCCCCCGGTGGCATTGATCTTGCTGTCTGCTGGCTGTGTAGCATCTCAGCACAAACCTGCTCGTAAATGTATAATTTAAGATTCTGAGGCAAGAAGCTAACACAAAATCACAGGTTTTAAAATTCCCTCATATTGCAAATAAAGCTGTAGTTGGGAAAATAAAAAGGCAAGGTTTATATCTAGCTTAAATTTAAAAAAAGAGACCTTTTGTAATACTTTTATTCAGATTGCCCATCAGTTATGGAAATGGGGCTGTTTATTTGTTTGTTCTGATTGTGTTCTTGTGGTTTTGTCGTTAATAATGTGCTGTGGGTGTCAATGAAAAGCTAAGCAGAAACTCAGACTTTTCTCAGAGCCAACTGAAGATGGAACATTGTTTCAAAGGAATATCTTCCTAATTTAAAAGGGGATAAAAAAAGCCCAATGATTCAAAGTTGGTGTGTTGAGAAATCTCAATTAATTAGAAAGTGATTTTTGCAGCTCACAGCTGACAGAGGATACGGAATCTCACACACATGAAAAGAAAGAGAGGGGAGTGGAAGGCAAATGGGTAGCCCCTTCTTCCTTCACTGATGGGGTCAAACTCATCTTCTTGGTTTATCCTGATGGCTGTGGGTTTTGTTAGACACAAAAAAGGATTCATGACTATGTATCTTAAGCATTTGCTTTGTTTTCTTTAACAGGCTGATGTATGGTGTTAGCCACCATCCCATTTCTCAATAAAAACTCCTTCCCCATTGTACTTCTGCTTTGGTTTTGTCAGTGTTTATCAGGGGCTCTGGACCACTGCAGAGCTTGTGCTCCTCCAAGCTGCCCTGAGCTCAGCGTTCCCATCGTGGGGGGTATCGTCAGCTCTAGGACTGGTGGGTTTTAATCAGGCCTTTCCTTTTCCTGTTTGCACTCTGCTCCATTTTCCTATTAAATGGTGATTGCACATTGTTGAAGAAGGCAGTCAAGTGTAAATTTCATTTTTTGCTTCAGCTAATGTTGCTGTTAGAGGTGGCTTTGCACATCTGTGAATATTCCCTGAAGGAGGAGCAGGAAAAATCAATAGATGTAGCTAAATGCTTCAACAAAAAAAAAAGATTTTGAGATAGAGGGAAGTGGTTTGGTCCAGAAACTTTCTGGTTCCATCTGCTCATACAGGCTTCTGTTCATTTTACTTTGAGTTTTCTTAGAGTAGACTGAAATGGTCTCTTCTTTTTCTTGTGTGAATTCAAAAGTAGAAAGCAGTGGAAGGCACTTTGTTTAGGTTAAGGGTTGTTTTGACTGGGGATGAAATCTTCCTGTGTCTTTCATTTGGATTCTTATTGAAGTGTTCCGTTTGGGGTGGAAGATAAGCTTCGTCACTTACATGTCCAGTGAATTCATGGTGCTGGGGATTGGTGTAAGGTGTTGGCACATTATTTCCATGCAAGGTCATTCTCCAGTGTCTGCTCCCGAGTCTCCTTCCATAATGTTGCAGAAGCAGCCGTGTACTCGTCCTTCAGTACTCTGTTACTCTGAGGCAGTGTGTTTTGTGAAGCGTGAAGCACCAGGTACGATTCGTCCTCTCTTTCTGGTTGCCTTGAGAGCATAACTCTCTAAACCTCATGAGCTCAGAGTGGCTTTTGTATCCAGACGGATGAATGCAGCATCACTACTTGACTGGTAGTTGTGGTTTAACCCTGCTCAGCAACTAAGCACCACACAGTTGCTTCCTTATTCCTTCTCTTCCCAGTGGAAAAAGGGGAGGAAAAAAAAAAGGTGGGTTGAGGTAGTAACAGTTTAATAATTAATGTTAAATATAATAAAACAAATCATGAAGTATGATAATAATAATTGCAATGAAAGCAATGTAATGAAAAAAGAGAGAAATAGAACCCATGAAAAGACGAGCGATGCACAGTGCAATTGCTCACCACCCACTGACTGAGAGTTCGGTGCAGAGACAAAGATGATGAAGGGTGTGGAACATCTCCCTTACGAGAAAAGGCTAAGGGAGCTGGGTCTCTTTAGCTTGGAGAAAAGGAGACTGAGGGGTCACCCCATTAATGTCTATAAATATCTGAAGGGTGGGTGTCAGGAGGATGGAGCCAGTTTCTGCTCAGTGTCATCTAATGATAGGACAAGGGGCAGTGGGTGTAAGCTGGCACATAGGAGGTTCCACATCAATATGAGAAGGAACTTCTTTATGATAAGGGTGACAGAGCCCTGGAAGGGGCTGCCCATGGGCATTGTGGCGTCTCCTTCTCTGGGGACATGTAAAACCTGCCTGAATATGTTGCTGTGCGACTTGATCTAGATGGCCCTGCTGTGTCAGGGGGATTGGACTGGATGATCTTTTGCGTTCCCTTCCAATCCCTAATGTTCTGTGATTCTGTGATGCCTGAGCAGTGATCTGTCACACTGGCCAACACTCCCTCTGGTTTATATACTGGGCATTGAGTCTTGTGCCAGGGAATATCCTACTGGCTTGTCCTGGCTTTGCTCCGTCCCAGCTTCTTGTGCACCTGCACACTGTGAAAACAAGGGAAATTGAAAAGTCCTTGATTTCCTAGCAACAACTGAAAACATCAATTCATATGAAAACATATTATCAACATTCTTCTCATATCAGTTCCCTCACTAAATCCAAAAAACGAAGCAATTCTAGCTACTGAGAAGGAAAATCAGCTGTCCCAGCTGAAGCCAGGACACTAGCAACTGTTGGTTTTTTTTTTACTTTCATTTTGCTGGTGGCTAATTTCCTTTTTATTATCACCTTTTAATTTTGTCTTTGAGCTTCTCATATTGCAGAGATTCTTCTTCCTTTCTGTTTTTCCCATCCTTTGACACACAGACATTCTCATAGTCCCTTCTGTTTGTTATTTGTTTTCCTTGCTTAAAGTCCAAGAGCTGGTTAGTTTTTGGATGCATTATAGCTGCAACCCTCTGCCCGCCTTTTAAGCTGTAATCATGACTAAGGACAACAAGACAGTATTTATTTTCCTTGTGCCTTCTGTTGTGTTTATATTCATTTATTATCCTGTCTTTTAAATGAAAGATGTTTTGTGCAGCTGCCAACTCTGTCTTCTGTCTCATAAAACTTCACTGATACTTGGGGCTATAAAAAACTAGTTGTAATCTGGTTTGGGATTTTCTTTAGAGATTTGTTACTTGTGTGCTACCAGTAAAAAACGTGTAGAAACAATTTAATTTGTAGGAATTTCTTGTTCCTTTCTATACAGTAGTTCCTGCAGTGAGGTGGAATATCTGCTTAGTGAAGAACTATCTGTCTCTCCATGATGCAGACGTGTATCTTTATCACCTCTACTTCCATCACCTGTTTTCCTGTTAGTGTCTTTTTGCTTTCAGGATAAAACTCATGGTTTTCTCTAATGTTGAGTGTCTGGCTGCTCTGCAGCAGCTAGCAACCAGCAAATAAAATCAGCACCAGCACAATCATGGGGAAGTTTTGCGATAACCTGCTGCAGGATGTTGTAAACTTAATGGGGGATTCATTTCATAGATTAATATCTTAGAATGGCTCAGCTTGGAAGGGACCTTAGAGATCACCTTCTCCAACCTTACTATAAAGGTATCACATTTGATTTGAAAAGAGTCTGAACTATAAGTTGCTGGAGACTTGGAGAATATTCACGGAAGTTTTGCAGTACCTTGGTCCTGCTTTTCTATTTTTCCAAAGGCTTGTGCCTTGGCTGCTGTTGAAGAGAGTTTAAACTGCGTCCGACCCAAAGTGACTGCTGTGAGCAGTGTTTTTGAGGGAGTAGTCAGCCTTTTAAAAGTGTGTACTGAATGCAAAATGTGGTTGTGGATAAATGTTAATAATCATAGAATCATAGAATGTTAGGGTTTTGAAGGGACCTCTAGAGATCATCTAGTCTAACCCTCCTGCCAGTGCAGGATCACCTAGGGCAGGGCACACAGGAACACATCCTGGCGGGTTTTGAAAGTCTCCAGAGAAGGAGACTCCACAGCCTCTGCGGGCAGCCTATTCCAGGGCTCCATCATAGAGTCACAGAACATTAGGATTGGAAGGACCATCAAAAGATCATCTAGTCCAGTCCCCTGCCACAGTAGGATCCCCTAGATCCAGTTGCACAGGAACATGTCCAGGTGGGTTTTAAATGTCTCCAGAGAAGGAGACTCCACAGTACCCCTGGGCAGCCCCTTCCAGGGCTCTGTCACCCTCACCATCCCCCTCACAGTAAAGAAATTTCTCTGTATGTTGAGGTGAAACTTCCTATGTTCTAGCTTATCCCCATTCTTTCTTGCACTATTATTGGGCCACCAAACAAAGACTGGTGATAATGTTAGTGGATGTTCAGATATCCATCTTCTGCGTGCCAGGACAGTTAACCAAGATTCTGTGCACCAGAATGTTCAAAAAAATTACAAACTATGGATAGAGCAGAACCACTCCATTCAGAACCTGCTGGGTTTGAACCTCCAAGTCACCTCGCCATTCACAACTTGAATGTGGGTTTAATTCACTAGCTGTTTAAATACGGCTTTTTCCACAGAGACACCCTGGCACTCAAAAGCCTTTGTGCATGCTAGGTTTTCATGGAGCATCTTCCATTATAATGAAGCTTTTGGAGCTCACACTGTTTGGATACAAAAACTAGTTATCATCATAAAAATCCCAAGAGGGGAGCAGGAAAATGCAATAGAATTTCACAGTGTTTGCTGTTCATCACCCTTGGGTATCTGGTAGATTTTGTGAATTCCATTTGCTTTAGTAGCTGAATCTGCTTTATCAGCCAACTTGCTCTTGTTGTTGCCCACAGAGAGACTGTTAGGAGTATCTTCTTTTGAAATGAATTTGTATTTGTTCAGGTTTTTCTCTTTACTTAACTGAACTGTATCTTTTTAAAGTGATTGATTTCCAGTGACATTCCTGAACATCTTCCACTGGTTCGTTTGATCAGTTCTTGGCTGCCTTGCCTCCTTATCTCTGGACAGAAGTTGCTTGCAGAAGGTCTGTAAGGAAGCAGAAGTGCAGTTCTTTGCTTTGCATTCCCTCTGCATCCTGAGCAGACTGTTAAATCACAGCTCTATGTTGGGAAATCTAATATGTGGCTAGCCCATAAGGCAAATCTTTTTTATCTAATCAAAATCACTGTATATTATTACCTGCCATCCTTGACCACAGGTTACTGAATGTGTTAAGGTTATCAGAAAGCTGCTGATTGTAGTTTCTGGCTGTGTCATCGTAGGTCAAAACCCAACCCCTCCTCTGTGTCCTGAGCTCCTCCACCAGGACCTTCTAGACTCCTCTTTACAAAGGACGTCAAAGCACTGGGACAGGTGGCAAATAAGAATGCTGCTTCTGATGACACTGCTGTGCTGTCTACTCCCTTGCACGTCCTGCTCTCTATCTCAGTGTCCCTTTTGGAAACCACAGGCACGGTGTAGCCTCTAGCATGGCTCCTTTTGTACTAGCGTAGAATAGCCCCAACCCAAACCAACTGGTTTTGGCTCCTCTCATTTTTCTTTTGTAATCTGAAAGGAAGGTGATTTCCCCCCCACCCCGAACCTTCTGTCCACACCTCAGACCTGTGTCTCACATTTATTGTGCTCATACATTGGAGCTACTGATGCTGAGAGAAAACTTTGCTGTTTTCTTTCTGACAGTTCTTTTATGACACTTTCTGGGCTTCTGAGAGATGTGATTTTGTTACCCTTTTTATAGTGGAGATATTATTTGTGCCCTGAAGGTTCTGTTGAGAGATGTTTGGGTTTTGAGTCCTCTGCCTATCTATAGATACCCACGTAGATACCAGTGCCAGAATTTTTTGCATGTTTCTTATATAAAACCTGTAGATAAGAAGCATTGTGACATTCTCATTAAATACAGTGCTGTACAGATGAGAAACAGAGGTACAGGGGAGGTTAAATGAATTGCCCAAGGTTAAGCTGAAAGCCTGAGGCTCAATGAGGCTTTGAACTTAAATCTGCTGAATCCCAGATAGGAACCCTAACCTGTTAATTTTCCATCTCAGATCTGTTGCTGCTGCAATTAATTTATAACCATATAATCAAATGCAAAATATTTCAGAGACTAAACACAAAAGAGTTGTTTTATCAATTTTACATGAATTTTACTTTTCAGAACTGGACAACCACTAATAAATATTTTCAAAGTATTATAGAGAGTGGAAAATAAATAGCTTTTAAGTCTTACGTTTGCCTTCAGGCTAAAGATATCCCTGTAGGTAACTGCACATGCAGTTACCTGGGAGATTTTATATACTGGTTTGATTTCTTGAGACTGAAGGTGACCACTTTGCAGAGACCTCTCTCCCATGGTGGCTATTGTGAAACCCTGTTACAGCCACCAAACTGCTCTTTGGCCAAAATATGTGCTAGGTTTTTCTGAGGTGGACTAAACTGCTAACGCAGTTGTTTACCACTTCAGCTTTCCCTAAGGAAAACACTTCAGCAACCCTAAGGAGGGTTGGCTTTTAAAATATTTTTTAATAAAAGAATAGATTTCTTTGCTTCCAAAGTGTAACTTCGGTGTTAACTGCTTGGCTCCTGCAACAGGTAGTCGAGTCTAGCAGCCAGTAGCTTGTTTTGCACCTTAGTCAAGTGTCTTCTCCTGGTAAGAACCACAGGAAATACACATTTAAAAGTGCTCTCCAATAACTTCTTTAATTATTCATCTCCGTGTTTCAAAGATAGGAAGCTCAAAGTGCAAATCTTGTAAAACTCCTCTGAACATACAGCAAAGGCTTTCAGAGTATGGGAGTGCCCTAGTTCTTAACTGAGTTTCTGTTAGAACTGCCATCGTCTTCACAGCAAAGTCAATCAAATTGTAAATACTTTTAGAATCACAGAACATTAGGGATTGGAAGGGACCTCTAAAGATCAGGTCCAATTCCCCTGCCACAGGAGGGAAATCACCTAGATTATGTTGCACAGGAACGTATCCAGGAGGGTTTTAAACATCTCCAGAGAAGGAGACTCCACTACTCTCCTGGGCAGCCCATTCCAGTGTTTTGTCCCCATCACTGTGACGAAGTTTCTTCTCATATTGATGTGGAACCTCCTACGTTCCAGCTGACACCCATTGCCCTTGTCCTGTAATTAGATGCCACTGAGCAGAGCCTGGCTCCATCCTCCTGACACCCACACTTCACATATTTATAAACATTAACGGGGTCACCCCTCAGTCTCTTTTTCTGCAAGCTAGAGACCCAGCTCCCTCAGCTTTTCCTCATAAGGGAGATGTTCCACTCCTTTCATCATGTTTGTGGCTCTGTGCTGGACTCCCTCCAGCAGTTCTGTGTCCTTGAATTGAGGGGCCCAGAACTGGTCACAGCATTCCAGATGTGGTCTCACCAGAGCAGTGTGTCGAAAATGTATCTCCAGAAATATGGCACCAAAGATCCTTTTGCTATACGAGTGAGTGTTACTGGTGGCTGTCTTCTATCATATAAAGACTACAGAGATGATTTAACTTGGCCCAACATTTCTATTCTGTCTCTATCACCAGTCTGTCAGTGCAGTCCCATTTAAAGAAATTACAGTGGGATTATGTACTTTATTACCTCTGCTTGTATGGAGGATGAAATTTTTCAGCCTGTATTCAGTCTGGGAAGCTCCAGAGGTGTAATGGTCTTGCAGCAAGAGATGTGCAGCGAGCAGATTCTTGTTTGGGGTGACTACTGGCAGGTCAGTCGCTATAATGACTCTGGATTTTAATGCCCTTGCACTGTAGCCCCCTGCATGGAAGTGATGTGCTGCTTCACAGAGATGAAAGAGTCAAGAAAATGGTTTTGTAATGTTTCTGCAAGAGGAGATTCTCCTTGAAAAATGAGATGAGGAATCTGTGAATACAAACGACTTTTAGTGTTTCAGCGTGTAATGAATTTTTGTCTTGTGGTAGGGGAGCTATGCTGCCTGCTGTCTCTGGCCATGAGAAACATAAAAAGACAGTTTCTGAACCTGTGTATTGTAAAGTTTTACCACAAACACGGCTCTGTGGTCATTTGGAAAGTAAAAATACTGGTTTTGGACTGTTTCTCAAATATTGCAGGGCAGGGTTTGACCTTCATCATTTTTTTTGTGTAGACACAAAATGGTTTGAGGAAAGAAGTTAAAAATGGGGCAAAATATACTAAGTTCTAGAATGAAGCATGAAGACAGAACTGATTGGGGTCTTGGTCTTACTGGCATTGCAGTGCCACAGCAGAATCATTTACCCTGCACACTGTGTGATCACTGCCTTGGTTGCCTGACAGCTGACAGCATGTTGTTCATGGCTGAGCAGCACTTTCCACAGCATCTCCAGTTTCCTGGATTGGTGCAGAAATAGAGGGGATTAGCACTGTTCTTGGCAGCTCTAGTAAACCCTCAAGCCATGAACTGCAGAGCAGAGCTACGAAGTGCATTTTTAGTCATCTGATCCAAGATATGCTGGTTTATCTCTTCAGGAAAGACATTGTCCATACTCAGAAGAACTCACCACACATGGAGGGGGAGGAAACCCAGCCAGAGATACTCTAACTGTCATGGTCAGAGCCGAACAACTAGCTAGACCAGAAAAAGCCTAGTGAGCCATAGCTGTAAGACACATTTTTTCCCTTTCATACTTACTTTTTCTGCAGCCTAGCAGTGTCACACTGATCAGGCTCAAAGGGTCACCAATTCTTCTAATTGCTGTGAGTCAGAGGCAGTTTGGGAAGCATCTTCCACAGTGATCAGACTGTGATACCAGTCCTTGCTTTTCAGGCTTAATGTATCTTGAATGGGAGCAAACCAAGGTTGTGTTTATAGTATTTTCCATGGTGTTTGCACACAAATGTTGGAGGATGAATGCAGTCTGGGGTGCTCTGGAGTGCTGATGTGTTATTTGCAGCTAAGTGCTGCAAAGTGTTATTGCAGGTTTGTGGAGGTTTAAAACTTACAATTCCCCTTTCCTAAGCTGTGCTACACTTGAAAGTAGGGCTTTCAGTGTGCGGGAGTGTACATGCACACACACATGGTTTGGGCTAGACAATAAAATGCGTAATTACTGGTAAGTTGACAGTAAATGCTTAACTCAGGTGGTCAGCCAGCAACCTTCTGGTATTAAGCTTCCTAGTTGGGCAGGTCAGATGCCACTGTTTTTGTAGTAGTTTTCCCAGTCAGTCCATGCCCCTGCCATGCAGGGGTTCGGGAATGAGTAGCTTTAGGGAGTATTCAGAACAGAGGGTGGAAAATGCCTGGTCCTGGTCTCAACAGGCACAAATCGTTTTCAGGTTAGTTGGATGTTTACACTGAAATTGTTATGAAATTGATTTACATCTCTGATTAATGATCACAACAAACAGACAAAATTAATAGGAAATCTTCACTCTTGTTTCTGAATGGTTTCTGCAGGCTGTGTTGGACAGCCAAGATCTGGTGTTTGTCAGGGACTGTCTCAAGCATTTGAGCTCTGAATCTAATGGATTTGAAGTACTTTAAGAAGATGACGTGGTGGGATGAGAAGTGTCAGTGTCTCCTGCAGACCAGGGCTGACGGTTCAGGCAAATTATTCAGAGGATGGGCAAACCAGGCTCTTCGCAGTGTCATCTAATGATATGTCAAGGGGCAGTGGGTGTAAGCTGGAACATAGGAGGTTCCACATCAGTATGAGAAGGAACTTCTTCCCAGTGAGGGTGACAGAGCACTGGA
>JAOXOE010000771.1:8031071-8052632 GCA_028565055.1 Phoeniculus purpureus | reverse complement strand
GTGACAGAACTCTGGAAGGGGCTGCCCAGGGGTGTTGTATAGTCTCCTTCTCTGGAGATGTTTAAAACCCACCTGGACATGTTCCTGTACAACTTGATGTAGGTGATTCTGCTGTGGCAGAGGGATTGGACTAGATGATTATTCGAGGTCCCTTCCAATCCCTAATGTTCTGTGATTCTGTGATTCACCGCAGCACCTCTCCTGTATCCCACACAAAAAGGGGTGGAAAAAGCCTGCCTGAGATACAACCTTTGCTTGAAGATTGGAATACAAACTAAGCTGCTTGGCTGTTCTTTAAGAGCACACTAAGCTTTATATTAACACAGTCACACTTTATGAGACCCAGAGGACAGCAAACAGGAGGCTCAGAACCTACCTTTACAAATAAGTTAGATGTTCCTAAAGGCAAGACGTTTACAGCTATTACAGTCTCATATTTATTTGTAGCCTCTTTTTCCTTGCATTTCCATTTAGATCTACTACTGTGCTCTTAGATAGAATCGTTAGGTGTTTTTACCTTATTTTTGGGAGGCATTGGATTTTCAGATTGATTTTTAAAAATGCAGGGCTACCAGCACAGCTTTGCAATTGATGACACTCAGTATTGAAGATTTTATTTTAAAATCAATGCACGCAGAATCTTGTGCAAAACCACACTAATTTCTTCTAATGAAACCTGAAGTCTGGCACCAATAACGTTCTCTGCAGTCCAGATTTTGCCTTCCCAGGTCAGAACTCTGCTGCACACAGCGTCACTAAACTGTGCTGCCTAGGAGTTCTGTCTAGCCCTTGCTTAGAAAGATGGTGAGAATAACCACAATTAGTTGATGTCAAATTGATCTTGGTTTACAAGATCCAGCAGGGAGTCTGATGAAGGCAAGTGAAGATTGTTCAGGCGGCCGTATGGATTAGTTTGTCTTTCTTCAGGGCTCTCTCCTAGCTGAAAGATTTGTCTTGGGATGTCAGTGAAAGCAGGCATTGTAATTAGCTTTATATAAACAGATTTGATGTTATTTAACACAATTGCTTCTGATGTTTTTATAGAAGCTTGAATAAATACAGGGAACTGTTTGAATATTCAATATCGGTGCTCTGCCTTTTGGTATTTTTCACAGAGTGAGCACCAGAGCATCTGCGCTCGTCGCTTCCCTGCTCTGCACGAGCACTTAGCAGTGCAAAGTGCTAAAAGCATTATTTTCTACTTAACTTGCTGTAAGACCTCATAGGAAGTTTATATATGTTTGTTCAGACAAAATTGCCAGCACTTTTCTTAGTGGATAAAATACTGTTTTCAAAAAGCGTCCCACCAAGCCCAGAAATAAACCCCAAGAATGTGCCAGCCGAGGCCATAAAGGCTGCAGAACAAATTTGTGCCCCATATTTAAAATAAATGCTGAGGACTTCGTTTAATTTAGGCTTCAGTTTGGGACAGAACTGAAGTTATTCCCCTTATGTGCCTTAGGTTAAAGTAGTTGCAATTTTTATTGCAGCTTTGTAGTAAAAATAAATGCTGGATACTAAAATAAGTAGGTAGTCGTTCCATGAGCTGAGGCGGGCTCAGAGAGGTGAGATGTCTGATAACCAAAGGAAAATTGCATGCATTTGGTTGTGTACAAACGTTTCATGAGTTACTGGTATTGTACTGGAAAGTTGTTCAGCAGAAAGGAACCTGGGAGTGCTGGTCAACAAGCCGCTGCATATGAGCCAGCGGTGGTGGTTTGAAAGTTCAGTGCAGTGTAAATGTTGGATTGTGCTTTAACTGTCTTTAATGCCAGTGCAATGGTTTTATCCCATGTACTGCACCGCAGATGGATGACTTGAGCTATTTCACAAATCCAATTAGAAAGAATTGATGAACTTGTGGTTCTGTGTTGTAAACTGGTAAACTACAAACATTAAATCTGTATTTTTTTCGAAAGGTATCTTTTAATAACGTACAATCGATAGAAATGTTTCTGTACATTTTTATAGAACCATGGAAACTGTTGTTTCACTAGAGCATCCTGCCTTAATAGAAATGCAAATATCAGAGCACTGAGAGGATGAAAATCAGAGCAAGTACAGCCTTGCCATGAATTGATTATCACTGGCTAGATGCGGAGAACTACCAGAAAAGCACTAATGAAACGAGGTAGTTTAGGATTTAAAAATAGTCCTGGATGAAGTTTGTAAGAATTAATCACAGCTTTATGGATTTTTCAAGTATGCTCACGTTAAAAAAAGCCTAAATTGTATATACTATGAGTAACTAATAGTTGGAGCCATAGAATCAATAATCTCTAAAGAGATTAACGAATCCAACTGGAATTGAATGTTTGGTAGAATGATTTTGGTGATTCTAAACAGCCCTCTTAACATGCACTTATTCTGAGATTACAAAAGTAACATAAATTACCTAGAGGCCAGCAAATATGTCCTCTCTGAGGCAGCCATCCTCTGCTAAAACTCATTTTGACCTCATTAATGTTTATTAAAATATGTGAAGGGTGGGTGTCAGGAGGATGGAGCCAGTGTCATCTAATGATAGGACAAGGGGCAGTGAGTGTCAGCTGGAACACAGGAGGTTCCACATCAATATGAGAAGGAACTTCTTCCCAGTGAGGGTGACAGAACTCTGGAAGGGGCTGCCCAGGGGTGTTGTATAGTCTCCTTCTCTGGAGATGTTTAAAACCCACCTGGATGTGTTTCTGTGCGACTTGGTCTAGGGAATCCTGCTGTGGCAGAGGGATTGGACTAGATGATTATTCGAGGTCCCTTCCAATCCCTAACGTTCTGTGATTCTGTGATGTGTGCCATCACGGCAGGATACTACATAGTAAAATGTATTTGCAAACTTGTATAGGTTTGGGTTTTTGTTCTTTATTATTGTTATTTGACTTGAGAAGAACATTGAACAGCCATAGTATCAAAGAAGAGTCTTCCTCGGTTAGCAGGCTGTCAGGGTACATGCAAGGAATAACCTCCTTAAGATCTGGATGATCTTACCTGTGACTTTAGTGTTGTGTCCGGTTTGGGGTTTTTTGTTGAGTTTTTTTCTCGAGCTGTGCATCCTCTTTTTGTGGTGGTTGGTTACTTTTAAAACAATCTTTCTTTTTTAACCTTTTAACAAGGATGATGGCCATCTATAGCTGATCTCTAAATTATCTTTTATATAAACATCTTTATTAGCAATTTAGAAAGGCTGTGAAGCACTTTCTGGCTGTTCCTAGCTGACACTTGCATGCAGTGGAGCACCTCCAAGTATTCCTCGGTTTGGAACAACTTTCAGCTGGTACAGCTGGGACATCTGCTCTGTTTAAAGCATCACCAAGCAGCAGTCAATCCACAGGTTGCTCCACTGACATTCAAGGGCGACACTGTTTGTTTCTGTTAGTGAAATTAAATCGGTTTTGTATTCTAACAAACTTTGTGTGAATTTGCAAAGGTATGTTAGCAGTAAAATGAACAGATTGCTTTTCTAGTTCCTTCTAAAGTTTTTAGGATAAGATTATTTTTTCCTCACTATGTTGATGACCTTGGTAAGAGAGTTTGTTTGAGGTATCTGTGCAAAATCGTCAAGAGATTCAACAATTACAACTTTTCTTGGTGTGCATTGCTTCTTATTAACAAACCTGTCTAGACTATTCCTGCACAGACACTAGAGGAGGGACATGTAGTGTTGGCAGACATCAGAGAGTCTAGTTCCGCCAGCCTTTTGAACTGGCAGCTGCCAGTCTAATGGCATATCCAAAAGAAGCACAGACTTAACAAGTCTGCCCTACTTGGTCCAATTTACTGAGCTTGTAGTGTTGGTTTTGCTTTTCCCCTCCCAGCATGTTATTGCAGTACTTAAGCCAAAATCCTTACAGTAAGGATGGATTCCTCAGTTTCAGCGAAAGCCTCACTTAGCTCTGCATTATGTTGCTAGAAGCGAATTTATACACCCTACCAGCAAGATTATTTATTGTGCCTTGCCCAGGACTGTTGATGTTTCTTCATCCTTCAGTAAACTTTGTTTTCTGTATTGTTGTGTGAAATCAGGGGGAATATTCCACCCTTTGTTCCGAGTCACTGGGTACATTGCTGCTAAAATACCTGGAGTAACCAGAATGACTGCGACTTGTAAAATCTCCTGCTCTGACTGAGTTAAATGATGAAGAGAAGAGCTGCTAAATGTTGGATTCTTGGTAACTTCTTTCTTCTCCTTCTCTCTCTGTGTTCTTTGAAAAGAATAAAAAGGATAGAAAAATTCCTTCCCTGACTTAAGATGATCACTGCTGAAAGTCAGATCAGGGAACGCAAGTGTTTGCAGTATTTCAACAAGCAGTGACTCAACTCATGAGGATCAAATTTTAGAGAGTGACGCCTTTTTTCCCTCCCATCTTTGTCGTCTTTCCAGAGATCTAATAGAGCCTTGAATAAAGGGTGCGAAACTGTTTCTTCTTTTACATCTAGTTCTTCATCCTTCTTGGTTCATTCAACAGTATTTTTCTGATCTGCTCTCATGTTATCGTTTGCTCCCACAGGAATGATTAGATTGTGCCAAAGCACAGAGAGCAGGGCCCTTGAAGCAAATGAATGAGGAAGACAACTTACTTCAAGAAAAATGCCCTGGGACATGAACTGCTTTAATTAAAACCCTGAGGCAAAAGTTAGAAGTCTCAAAGTACATCTCATGTAAATAAGATGGCAGTTTCTTTCTGCTTTTTAATGTCATTTGATGTGTGTCGAGCAAATCTGTTTTACAGTAGTTATACACCTACCGTATAAATGCGCAGTTTTGTGTTTTCAGATTGCCATGCAGATGTTAAGAAGCCTGTTTATGCACAAGAGTCAGATTCCCAAATGTAACGTGCATGAAAGCAACAGTTGGAGGCTAAACACTGTTAAATTGACCGTTAAAATGAAACGGTTGTACGGCAACTTTGAAAGTGGGAGCCTTGCTCTTGCATTGCAGGAGTGAGCCGGTTTCTCTGCGACCTCTGCGGATTATGTGCATAGGAAAAGCCCCATGAGAGATGTCAGTCAGTATCTAAAAATATATTAAACAAGTAATACTTGCTACTTCTGAAACATGATGTAGGATAAATGAGTGCAGGTATTCTTTGTAATATGCCTGGCTAAGTGCTGGGTGTTTGTGTCTGTGCAGATCCAAACACACATAAATATAAGTCAGGTGCAGGAATTTTCCAAGTCTCTGCTAGCAACAAGATGCCAGGTTGTCATTTGAGTGTTGCCACTCAATATCCCACTGATGCTGTGGTTCTTCCAAAGAGCAAAATACTGCTCCCTCGCTCTTCTCCCTACCCAGTTTTTCTCAAGGCATACTGCCTGATAATAAACCTTAGGAAAAATGGCAAAAATGATTCATTATTAATAAGTTAGCCTAGACTCTATAGGGCTTGACGACTTCTGTCTGCCTTGGTGAGTTTGATGTGTACTTTCCTTCCAGAGAACAAAGTAAATTCGGCACAGAATAGCCATGGGGTTCTTGTTATAAAATGTCTCTTTCTGCTTAAGCAGGCTGATGGTAGATTGGAAGCATTTCATTGCTGCTGATGGCAAAGCGATGCTTCATACTTCACTGGAGATATCTGATCTCCATCAGTCCTTGACTGCTAGCAGTCTATGTGGCTTGAGAGATGAAGATCGGGACTAGAAATAAAATAAGGCAAAATTTCAACCCTATCTTTCAGGCTTTTTCAGCCTGGCAGTGGAAAACTTGCTCGATTTGGTTAGTACTGAAATGGCTACAGCTGCTTTCCCCACAGAGCAAGGACCAGGTAAATACTAGTGTGCCATTTGGGATAAATGAAGTCTGATTTTGGTATCTTGCTTTAATGTGCAGGTTTAGGCACAGGCCTGCCTGTCAGCTGGGCATTTTATGTCTTCAAATGATGTTCGGCTAAGCGTCATTATTAGCACAAAGGCAAACTACATTTCTTTGTCCCGTACCCATTAGCATCCCAGATATTTGCTTTGTGAGGTTCCTTTATCAAACTTCCCAGGTTATCCTCTGCTGCCACAAAACCCTTCAATTGCCTTTCTTTGGACATCTGGTGGTATTAATTGCTTGGTGGACCTTCGACTGCCTTTCATCGAAGACCATTAATGAGCCATAGAGCGATTAGTTTCTTTTTCCGCAGCTTCAGCAGAGATGCATGTAAGCGAAGTCTCAATAACCAGCTAGATGTCCCAAAATAGGAGTCCTGGTGTCCTGCTGTGTCCCACTGGCAGTTGGCTTGCCTATCTCTTCCACAGTCTGGGCTGGTGGTGTGATATGGGGACAAGTTAGTGCATGTTTGTACTTCTAGTTGCGCCTGCGCTGCCTCCTTTCTCCAGGGGTCTGGAGGTTAGGAATATTGCTGTAGTGTGTGTGTACTTAAGGTCATTGGTTTATGGCTTATGGTTGGTCTTTCCCTCTTGATATAGGTGAGCTGGGTCACCGGGTCCCAGGTTCTTCATCTTGTGAATCTTATGGCTGATGGAACGTGGTGTTCACCTTGCCTCTGATGAGAAAGGGGTGTTTGCATAGGAGATTTGCTCAGTACCTTGCTGTGCTGTGTAAGCAAAGAATCCTTCTATCAATTCATACAAGAACTAACCCTGCCTTTTTAAAGGTCATTTCTGTCTCAGTCAGCTCTTAAAGTTCAAGAGGAAATAAACTGCTTAGAGTTGGCATTTTTCAAGTCAAGTGTCAACTTTGCAAGCCCCCAAGCCAGTGAATGCGGAGGAAGGAGAGATTAATGTGAGCTGCTTGGTTGATACAGTGATTGTGCAGAAACATTCCCTTTTTTCTTTCCTCTTTATGGGGCTTTGGAATGAAATGGAACATCATTGAAATATCTCACTTTCTCCTTTTCACTTTGCAATGCAAAAATACCCAAAGCTCTTTAGAAGTGCTTCTTTTCTCATTAGTCCACTGACAGCAAGCAGAGAGTTTGTCAGCTCCGGTGAAGTAGGACACAAGGAACATTTTATGACAATGCCAATACCTAAAAGCTCCTTTAACCACAGAATCTTATTATCCAGTGAGAATAAAACGCACTTTTGGAAAGCAGCTGAAGGGTGAAGTCTTCAAGCAGGTGCTTGCCCTTAACTGCATTGACGCCTTTTCCCATGCAGGAGACAGTGGATCGATACGGAAATAAACAGGAAGAATAGGCTTTATTAATCAGGTACAATGGAGGCGGCAGGGGAGATGATAGTGGAAGGCAGGTGGCAATCGAAGGGCATGCTGAGCATAGACCTTCTATTGGCTGCCAAAGTGCCTCTATTGAATGTGAGACATGAAGGCTATGGAGGGACCAGCTCTGCTAATTGTGATGTTGGTAGCTCTGGAAGAGAGTGAACCATGCACCTCAGTTGCTGGATTGGGTTTTCAGTTTCAATCTTTGCAACTTTTTCCTTGTGTGTTGGTTTTGCTGGCCCATATGAGGTCTCATTGAAGGCTTTCAGCCTAGAAATGTCTCCTTTCTTTCATAAAGGTGTTTGCAGAAGTAAACACATCAGCAATGTTATCATTCTTGCTTTACTTCAGAAAAATCCCAACAACCCAACACCATGGTACGAACTATTTCTTGAAGTAATAGATAAATCAGCCTTGCCAAGCACCTCTGCATTTTCCAGTTGTATGTTCTTAACCTTCTTGCTTTGGCTGCTATAGCTATGAATTCTTAATGGAGGAATGCTCTGCCTGCCCATCATATTGTGAAAACTGGTGGTGGTAGCGTATTTTAAGGGCTACGTTTCCAAATAACTTAAAAATAGGAATAATGGTCTGCTTTTCTCAATATGCAGGTGGCCACTTGATGTGAGATCATCATTTGGGGTTTTATGCAGTTTGTTTGCTTTCTCTAGATACATAGTTTGAAAAAGAGCTCTTTGGAGAATTGTGGTCTTTGAAATCTTTCTTTAATAGTCCTACACGTAATAGTCACCTGAGATGGCTAGAAATTAATAGTGTGTGTGTTAACCAGAGGGAAGATCGTAGCTGATCTCTTCTTGCATGAGAAGTTGATTCATGGTCCTTCTAATCCCTGTTTGCATTGTAACAGAAATACATGACAACCGTGCTGTGAAGAGCTCTGGCTGGCAATGTAGGGATCAGCCTGACTGTCCTGATGCTGCTGCTTTAGTCACCTGTTTTTTGTCCATCGAACAGCACAGTTTATGCTCTAAGCCCTAGCTTTACGTGTGTCTGTGGGATGCCTGTTATCTGCTGCCACTTCTGATCTCTTCTTTGGTACATGATCCTTTTCCCTGTTCTCAGCAGCGGCTGCACCTTTCGGACAGCAAAGTCATGATCTACTTGGAGCTGTGTTCTGCTGTGCCTTCGGCAGTCAGTGTGGTGCTAAGGGAATGAACCAGTTCTCTATCCATTCCATTTCATTACAAACACTGAAAAAACCTGAACACCAGTATGTTCCATAGTTACAGCCTTAACTCTTACCTATTGGGAGATTTCAGGAAGCTTCTGAATCCTTTTGGGTTTCTCTAACGGGAAGCTTGTGGTAGCAGAGTTTCATCAATTGGACCATTTGCAGCCATAGCCAAGAGTTGGCAAATTGCACCTTTGAGAATAGTTTTTTTCCCAGCTACTAATTTATAGTTTGAAAATTGAATATGACTCACAGATGAAAGAGATTAACTGACAACATATTCACCTAAGGATATGCAACAAAAACAGGCACCGGAGTAAAATCTGAGCCAGACGAGATCTGTGCTGTCTGTTAAAAGCTCACACACCTTCATTTTTTACATTTTTCCCCAGATTTGCCATCAGATCAAAAACCACCCTGAACCAATGAACCAATGCCAGAGGCATTGGGAAAGTCTAACAAAGCAGCAGTTGGAAAGCAGTGTAGGAGAAAGTGACCTGGGGGTTCTGGTGGACAGCAGGATCACCATGAGCCAGTAATGCGCCCTTGTGGCCAAGAAGGCCAACAGCATCCTGGGGAGGATCAGAAGGGGGGTGGTTAGTAGATGGAAAGAGGTTCTCCTCCCCATCTACTCTGCACTAGTGAGACCTCATCTGGAATACTGTGTCCAGTTCTGGGCCCCTCAGTTCCAGAAGGGCACAGAACTTCTGGATAGAGTCCAGTGCAGAGCCACAAAGATGATGAAAGGAGTAGAACACCTCCCTTATGAGGGAAAGCTGAGAGGGCTGGGTCTCTTTAGCTTGGAGAAAAGGATACTGAGGGGTGACCTCATTAATGTTGATAAATATGGAAAGGACTGGAGTCAGGAGGATGGAGCCAGGCTCTTCTCAGTGTCATCTAAAGATAGGTCAAGGGGCAGTGCGTGTAAGCTGGAACATAGGAGGTTCCACATCAATCTGAGAAGGAACTTCTTCCCAATGAGGGTGCCAGAGCCTTGGAAGGGGCTGTCCATGGGCATTGTGGCATCTCCTTCTCTGGAGACATTTAAAACCTACCTGAATACGTTCCTGTGCGACTTGATCTAGATGGTCCTGCTGTGGCAGGGGAATTGGACTAGATGATCTTTTGACATCCCTTTCAATCCCTAATGTTCTATGATTCTGTGAGCAAACGTGCAGTAATACTACTCACGCTTTTCTCAGTTCGAAACGTAAAGATACCCTGAGCTGAAGGTGATACCTTTTTGTATTTAATAGCCCATGATGTATTTTCCTCCATTACTTTGCTTTGTTGAAAGAGGCAGTGAACAATTGCTCCTTTTTCACCTTTTCCCACTTACGATTTTGCAGACTCATGATTGTTTTCATTCTCCCCAGACTGCTGTAGCAGAGTGTTGTGCAGCTAAACATCCAATTTCTGCATCAAACCAGTTCTTCCTAGTTATTGAGTACCGGCCAGAGTAATATCTGACAGAGACATGAGAGTTTGGGTAGTAAAGATTTATCAGGGCTGGTCTTCATTAGTCTTCATTAGATGGGCAGGGGAGAAATGATGCCAGTATAGTCAAGTGAGTATTAGAAGGCAGAATGGGAGCAGGAATGACTGCTGTGTTACAAATGTGTTCCCAAATCTCTGCAGGCTGGGAGCTGGAAGCAGATGAAGCAGAACTGATCCTAGTGTGACTGGAGGGTCTGACAGATGCCATGTCTTCCTGGGAATGACACAACACTTGGTATGGCTTTGCATTGCAGAAAGCAGCGTTTCCAAACAGCGCTGGTATTCCGCAGAGTCACTCAGTAATTGTGTGTTGGTTTTGCTGTGAAGAGTCTCCCAGCAAAGGGTGAAAAAAGGCTGCACGTCTTCCCCATTGCACTAAAAGGAGAGATGAATCAACCAAGAGTGTTGAATCAATCAGTGTGTCCAAAACCGTCTTGTAAGCAATCCCATAGGAAACTGAAGTTGCCCAAAAGCATCTTTCATGCAACTTAAATTTGTGGCTCATGTTCAACCTTAGTGTGGCTGATGTTTCGCTTAGAAAGGAAGAGATGGGTTCTGCCTCGCTCCAGATACAGATGTAGACCAGATGTAGATGCGCCAACATGAGCCCTTACAAATCCTACTGCTGGGACGCTTGCTGGTTGTGCAAGGCTCCTACTGTGTTGTAATCCTGTGTAAAACTGCTGGGTTAAAAGCACCACAGAAACAATCTGATGCTCACATGATGAATTATGATGCTGCACTGCTGAGAGTAGAAACTCTTCACCATTGTACCTGTTAAATCCATGCTGCACTATCATCCTTTCCCTCCAACATTTCAGTGTTGGCACATGAAGCTGATTGATGTGTGATTTGTGATACCAAGTAGCAGAAACCAAATGACAATGTACAGAGCTATTATTTTATGAGTGGTACAGAAACCAAGTGACTCCGTTGCCATGTCTTTAAATTCATCTCCCTCTTATAACTTCACCCCAAAATAAAGCATCAAACCTCTCGGTTCATCTAATGTCTTGGAAACCTGAAATTGCTCCGCAAGGGCTATTTATGTGTCCACCTGACTGGTTTCTGTATAAAGTATTCATTACAAAAAGATTGCATCGCATGTAGTGTTGTTTTATTAAGCATTTAAAAATATTGATGCAGAAGAATTGATGTAATGGGGCTATAACAACTGCCAGTTGTTCTGGCAGTTCTCCTTACACGATGACAGCTTTATTCCTCTTGCCTTATGTTAGTTTAAGGGTTCTTTTGAGAAATTAGAGAAAACTAGGTCTCTGTGCCTCGCAGGTAAATCCTAATAGAGTCAACAGTGTAGCGGAAGATGCAAGTTGTGCTGTGGATTTCTGGATGGTAACAGTGAAAATAAACTCCACAGAATGTTTTAGGGATAAGGTCAGCAGGACTTCATTAGTAAATCTTAACAGGGCATCTCCTTTTCATGGGGAGACATCACTGCTTGGAAACAGTGTCTGAGAAAGCCCTTTGCCTCTGCTTAGGAGCCTGAATCCACCAGCTGAGCACAGCAACAGTGAGCAGTTGTACAACCTTTCTTGGGCTGATGGAGAGGGGAAATGCAGAGCCACTGCAAAAGGAATGGCAGATATTCATGGTGTGACAGTCTAGCTTGGAAAGATCCCAGTCTCTTTAGTCTCATTATCTGGCAGCAGATGGCTGGAGACCAGCTCTTCTCTGCCTTGTGAGTCTGTGTTTGCCTATCTGCCTGCCCAAAATGGATGTGTAGCAGAATGAAAAGTAATTTAACTAGGAGGAACCTCACCCAATGCTGGATGTTTTGGGAGCAGTTTCTGCTAACGCTGTTTTTTCTCATTCTTGTTTTTACGTACATGTTCTTGCTTTTATGTTTTTTTTTTTTTCCAATTTTAAAGTAATATTTGTCTCAGATGGAAAATAGGTACCTGGAAAGCAACATCAGGGTCACAGGGTGAAGCTCTTAGAGGATAGCAGATGGCAGAAATAAATGTACCTGAGCCTCCTTAGTCTGTTTCTTATACTATGCAGGATTCCCATATCGCTTGTCAGAGATGGTGGATTATATTGACTTAAGGAGCAGCTATTCAAGCATTTAAACAGAAACAAATTCATAATTTATTAGTTATTTCTTATTCTAACCCTGTTATACCAGATGCAAACCAAGGACAAAGTGCAGCCTTATTTTGAAGATGCCTTTGTGGAATATTTAGAACTTGTTCTTTCAGAACATGTAACATTACCTGAGGCTTTATATGCTTTGGGTAGCTGGTATTGATTTTAGCAGTGGTGGCAGTAGCCACTCTTAAGCTCAGCGCAAAGGGCCATCTAATGAGAAAGCACCTTGGAAATGCCTGTGGTGTCAGCAAGGAGCTCTGGAATAGGCAAGAACTGGAACCAGTTTCTCTGTGAGGCTTATGGTTGCCTTAATATGAGACCATTCTCTTTAAGTAATTTCTGTGCTTCATTAATCTTCCAAATTCTGCAGCAAATGAGGCAGAGATCCTGCAGAAAACAGATGCAGTTAGCGGTGAATCCTGATTCGTCATTAGAGCATGGGAGAAAAGGTCATGCACTACCACGTCACTCTGTTTATGCCCAAAGGCAGAGTGGCACTTGGAAAATTCATGGTTACAGGTCAGGATACTTGGTCATGGAATTTTCAAGATCTTTGCATTCTTGATAAGCTTCTGTATTTTTGGATGTAATGATTAGTAGGTCTGTAACAATGCCGGGCTTAATATGGCTTGGATCATGGTAGACTGTTCTGACACAAGCTGAGTCAAAGCAGGTGGGAGGTGGATATGAGATAAAGTTAAATTGGTGCTTGTGAGCAAGAACAGCAGTCTGTCGGAGCACTCATCATAGGCAACTCAGGGACTGTGCAGCCATCCCTTTACTTTTATCTGCACCAGTGTCCCATGGGTAAATGCTAGGGGGTAGTACTTAATTATTTGGGTTTATTTGTTGTCAACAAGTACCTGCTACGAATTGTTTTCCAAGTCCCCAGTTGAAAATCTAGAAAGCTTTTCATCACATAACCTGGAGGGGTTTTCACTGACAAAAACCTGATGCTGAAATGCTGAGCTGTAGCTTTGAATTTTAGTGAGACTAGTGGTAGGGGTCCAGCGCTGAATTGTTCTGCCAGAAATATTTTAGTCTATTTTGTTTCTGTAAATTCATTTAGGTAGTTCTTACATTCAGATATGAAAAAAAGGGAAGTGACTGAACAGTAATATCCAATACTCATTTCAATACTCATTTCCCTGTGCAGTACGGTAACGCACACTGGGAATGAGGTCTCATTGGAAAAGGTCATTTGAAGCAGATCCGCAGAACCTTCACGAAGCTGTAATGAGACACGAGTCTGTGAGGGCTCACTCGTTATGTTGCAGAAGAGGGTTTAATGTTTTGTTTTTCTCATCTAAACACTTTGACCCTCTTTATTAAGATAAGCTATTATCTTACTGTCAAGAGCCAAGAATTTCAGCAGATCTGTTTTCTGACAAGTTGGTTCCGCACAACCATTCGCCTACTCACTTCTTTCCCTACTTCAAGTGAAATTTCCTTTCAGTCTTTATCAGTCCTTTATCCTTTGCAACTCTCATGCTGCCTGTTCCCAGATGACTTTTTGCTCTCATGATAAGTGTTGGTTTAAATGTATAACAGAAACTGGAGATACTCTGAGTCACTTGTGGTGTTCATGTCACCCTTTGTCTGTGCTGCATTTCTACTTCCTGGTGCTGGAGAATTGGGCCTCTGACTTGACAGCTGGCTGGAAGGGAGAACAGTTAAAAATTTAAAGCATTTATGGGAAATGTTTTACAATGCACATGATGCTGGACTGAGTTGAGAGAAACCATCCAGTTCACATCCTGCTTTCGGCTGAAATCCTTGGTGCTTGTTTTTCGGGATGAGTTGGATTGGTGGGGAAGGTAGGAGCTTAATCTTTATGGATGGACTTGATGATCTCAAGGGTCTTTTCCAATGTGAATGCCTCTATGACTCTACGATTTACAGCGAGGGAGCATCAGAAAAAGACTAATACAAAAAGATTGAGAAGTTTTGACTTCCTTCATCATATTTAGGCACAGCCGTGAGTGCATCCAGCCCACGAGTGTGATTATAGATTGGTAATTGATGGGGACAACTGCATTATTCTTATGGTTCAGATTGAAATGAAATCATAGAGGACAATTTTCTGTCTCACACTTCAAGGTCAGATGAGGGTATTTATTATTCCCTCTCTGTTTATCTGTGGATGCAAATTGAATTTAGTGATTCAAATTGATGAAATGTTAGAAATATAAAACTCATCAGAGCTGACACGAAGAGAAATTACGGGGTAGAGCTGGCCAGTGACTTCACCATCCGATGTACAGGCTTTTGCTTTGATTAGTAATTATTTCAATCTTTGGGTTTTCTCATTCCCGATTTTGTTTCAGTTGTTGTCATTTTTGTTTCCAAAGGGAAAAAAGTGTAAAGCACTTTGAAGCGTTTAGAATTTGAATTAGATGATGTAAATAAAGCCAGCTGCGGAGAGGATGCTCGGATCCTGGCTGGGGGAAAGGTTTTCTTTCAGTGTTCTTCCTTGGGGTTGTTTTTTTTGGGATTTGTTTGTTTTCCTCTCTCCTCTGACCGTTCCCTTTCTCCAGTATTTTGATCCCCCGCATTGCAGTTCAAAGCTGTGGTGGCTGTGAAGGGAAGAGAGCAGCCATTCGCTGACTTTTGGTGCTGAACCTCCATGCATTTCCCTAGTGACATGTTACCCACAGGCTGACCTTCCTCTTCAACACCCAGAGATGTTGACAGAGCAGAAGCCAGGACCTGCAAAGGGCTCTCTTACTGGAATCGTTTTGGTGGAGATACTCTCCTCCCGACTCACTCTAGTGTGTTTTGAGCCATTCAGTGAATGTCTTGGCTCTGTGCGGTCCATGGTCAGAAGGCATTGCTGTAGTGTGCGTCCTGTTCTTCGCAGTGTTGGAAAGACACTTTTAACTTGTACGAGGGTGACTATTCTTATCACAGAGTGGGAGTGGAAAATCCTCATCGGTGTATGCTCTTTAAAAACAGGCAGTTCTCTCCAATTGCCAAATGCCACATACAGAATCACAGTACAGAGACAGATGATCCATGCTGTGCGGGCTGTATTCTGTGTTCATCATCATAGAGCACTGTTGTTTTAAACTCCTGCTTTTTAATTCCTTCTGTTTTATTAAGAACCATTTTACCAAGCCCTGCAAAAGGAATTAGTTTGCTCGGAATGCAAGTGTGTCTGACCTGTTGATTCAGAACAAGAGCCATGAGCATTCAGACACTGAATAGATTTGTCTGCATGAGCTACACACTTTGTCTACGTTTGTCTACACACCTCATGTGTTCAACTACCAGCGTGATCTCTCCTGTAGCCACTTTTACTCAAGTCAGCAGCATTTCCAAGCTAGTAATCACATAACAAGCAGCGTGGGTTCAGTGGCTTTTAAATACCAGTAAAAGTTTTATTCTCCAAATATCTGTAACAGAAGCTCTGGCTTTATGAACACTTCAGGTTTGAAGGCTTAGAAGAAGAGTGTTTATGGCTGTAGTTATCTCACCCTTGAAATATTTTACATTCCATAATTCAGTGATGGATGGGTTTGACAAACTGTGTTTCAACTTAAACCCAAAACAAACCACAGAAGTTTCGCTGTTATTAGGATGTTTCTTTCATTCTCATCTTGATGGTGATTGTTGAAAGCGTGTTCAGTAGCATCACATCAAATCAAAAGTCAAGTGGCTGATTAAGTACCTGCTTCAATAGAGCCACACCAGCCTATGTGTTATGGCAATGTTCCTGATTTTGGTTCCTTTGCATTGCTGCAGTCAGAAAAGCCTCATGGGTTGCAGCAAGTGTGTTGGCCCCACAGTGAAGGGAAGCAGAGGGTGCCTGATGTGAATATATTTTAGTAAAACCTTACTCCTGCCAGTCAATTATGGCTGTGATATAAAATTGGTGTTATTTCTGCTCAGGAGCTGATCACTTTGAAGGAACTGTATTTCTGACCCTGATAATTATGCTGCTAGTTAGGGAGTGAAATTAGCCTCGATGATAAAACATACTGTGAGTATACCAGGAAAGCTTCAAACATCTGTCTGCTTCTTACCCATTTCATTTGTCCACACTTGCAAAATAATTGTATGCTGTTCCCTCATTATGAATTCAGTGTGATTCATGTCCTCCTTGTATGTAGAGCAGCAGTGCGGCGTATGAACTGCTTGATTTTGAATGATGTGTGATTCATGGAAGCCTGATGATGGTGAGCTGTAATAAAAGGTCTTTGAGAGAATACAAGAACCAAGGGAAAGTTTGCAGATGTTTGCTGAAAACTGGGGAGAAATAAACAGCAAGAAGGAAGCTTGTTTTCTGTACCCTGTTTGGTGCAGTGTTGTCTGCAGCAGTATTTCCTGTGGTTCTCTGTAAGGCGCAATTAAAGCTTTAAGTAAAATACAGCCCATGGGGTAAGTTCCACTGAAGATGTTTTTTGTGGATCATTTGCTCTTTCTGATGCTGTAATCACATAATGGGCAGCATTGACCTCCCCAGTGGCAGCTCACCGTGTAGCAGTAACTAAAGGGTAGCTACCAAGAAGACAGTGACTCCCTTTTTACATGGAAAACACGAGGAGCGATGGGTGTTATAAGCTCAGTTATGTCGGGGTCTTCTCCCAGGCAGCTAGTGATAGGATGAGAGGGCAGGGCCTGAAGCTGTACCAGGAGAGGGTTAGGTTGGATGTTAGGAAGCACTTCCTCGCGGAAAGGGTGATCAGACACTGGAATGGACTGCCGAGGGAGGTAGTGGAGTCTCCATCACTGGAGACGATTAAGAAAAGACTGGATGTGGCATTTAGTGCCATGGTCTAGGTTGTGGTGATGTTAGGTCACGGGCTGGGCTGGATGATCTGAGAGGGCTTTTTCAGCCTCAATAATTCTGTGATTCTGTATAAGTTACTCCTGGGGAGATTCCCATTGGAGTCCAAAGGAAAATTCTTCCCCATTAGAACAATTAAATGCTGCAATAATCTCCCAAGGGAAGTGGTCCATTGCCCTACACTGGACAGTTTTAAGACCCAGCTCGACAGGCTGCTGGAACATCTAATTTAAACTGTATTTTTAGCTTGATAGGTTGGACTAGATGATCTTTCAGGTTCCTTCCAACCTGTTATTCTGTGAGTCTGTGAATCTCAATGTCTGAGAGCAGGGATGGACACTGCTGCTTCAAACCACAGTTGTCTATGTGAAGAAGACAGGAAGCAGAAGAGGTCAAACAATCTTCTTGTAATAAAAGTTAGCACCCAAACTTTTGGCTTCTGAGCTGAAATACTTGTAGCACTAAAATAACGTCCTCCTTCCTGGTGTTTTGTTTTCTCGTTTCCCTGCCTCAAATTTATTGCTTTGGGCGGCTCTATCTTGCACCCAGTGTTCTCAGGGCTCCCATCTGTCTTTTCAGCAGTGTTTTATAATAGATTGTATTTTTCCTTTTTAACATAAGATGGAATTCTTTCTGTTTTGCCAGGCCCAGTCTTATCTTTCCTGTGTCCTGTCCTTTTTTTAAGTCAGACTATTTTTATCATCATCTTCTCTCCTATGTTTTTAATCTCCATCTTAGATGGTGGTTCCTGTTGAGGCAGGATAGGCACAGGCTGAGGGGAAGAAGTCAGTGCCAGAAACTAGAGGTTGGAAGGAGCCTTGAGTGAAGGCACAGCCAGGGATCTCGTGCTGCGGTCCACTGGACAACATGAGGAGGTGCTGGAGTTACCCTGTTGCAGTGTGGTGTTTGGTGCTTTCTCTGAGTGATCCTCATTGCTGACAGTTGGTCCTGGTCTGGGCAAGTGTCTTTTCAAACCATGCTGCAGTGTGACCCAGACAGTGTTGCTCTTCTAATTGTCTCTCTCTGCCACTGTAGACTTCTTGTTTTCTTCCCAGGTTGATAGACTGGTTCTGACATCCTCTGTGCTTTCCCTGTTGTGTTTTTTTTAGTATCTCTGAGGTAGCAACTTGGCTACGAAAAGGATGGAATGATTAAAATAAAGTTTAATGGATCATTGGAGGGAGAAGCTGTCAGCTGCTTTTCTAATTTCTTGAAGGAGATTATTAAAATGTATCTTACGACTTCAGTACTCACATTCTGCCGTCATTGTTCTCAGTCTTTCAAAGAACATTCTGGAAAATGAAGTTTTATCATTAAGGTTACATTAAAGTGGATCACAGAAGGGAAAGTGGGAAGGGTCTCAACAGCTCAGAGCAGAAAGATGTTGGCATCTCATGCACTGGAATATGGAATCATAGAACATTATGGGTTGGAACAAAGAACGTTAATAGCCTGATACACAGAAATTACTTTTTAAGGCCTGAAAGCTTTACTTTGAACTTGCAGGGCTTTAAAAAATGCCAGTTCTTCAAGCTTATGTATACAGCACTTTGGGCCTATTTAAGTTTATTTCATTTACTTGATATAACTGATTTCTGTAATGCTTGTTTGGAGTGAGCAGTGACTTCTGAAAAGCCATAGGTGTCACCAGTGTAGAAGAGGAGGGGCCACATCCAACTTTAACAACATTTGCTGCTGGGCACCCACTTTCAAATCCTGTTTTGTGGCAGTAAGGAATTGTTCTTTTTTGATTGTTCTCTTATACAGACAGTTTATATTTATTTGGTGCAGTTTCTGTAAGAATTATCAATCTGTCCTAAGAGAGGAGGAAAGGATCTCGCTAATTTGCTTTGACATGGTGTGGAGAGTTGTAAGGAAGTAGAATTTCACGCTTCCTATGACAAGGAAACCTATGGTAGCAGAGTGACTTCAGAGAGTTTGAGTATTGTCTCTGCTTTCTCAGCTATCTCTGGTGTCTAAATTCTATGTACATTAACATCACATTTGCTCTGAGGCTGAAATATAAACAGATGATGGTGTTCTTTCCAAACACCAGGCAATGGCTGAGGAAATTGCCCATTTGTCTCTTTGCTGAACTTTTCTCATATTTTAAAACATTTTGCAGCCTAGCTGGAGAGGTGTGGCTCTGGCTGAATGCCTGCACTCTCCGAGAGATGTGAATCTCAATGTTTTTCATTATTTCAAGAAGGAGACCTAGCACATTATCTCATTTTTCTTTGCGAATGTTGACTCAATCATAATCCATCACTTCACTCAGCATTTCTAGAAATAGGTCACGGTATTGGGAGACTAGGAAAGACAAGATTGTCCTATCAAAATATTTTGCAATAATCAAATGCAAGATGTGAGGTAGTTTGTTGAAGCATTTAGTCTTATGTTTGCATTTTTATTTCTATTCTCTAATCAGGCCTCAGTTTCTTCATTAGAGCAGCTAGTATCTGCAGTGAGGTGATGTGCAATACGTAGCCCTGCACCCTGTTTACACACTTGGAGTTAGTGCAGTCTGGGATAAACTTGTCAGACTGAAATTATGAAGCGACTCTGAACAATCTCATGAATTGCATTTTGTTCCTGATCAAGTGCTTTGCCAGCACATTGAGTCTGTGATGAGCTGTTTGGTGTGTGCCTGGGAACAGCTGCCCATGAGCATCCCAGCAGCAGACTGAGTGCCTGCAGGGCATGCGTGAGGAACAGCTCCAGGAGTGCATAGGTAATTGTTCATCACCACACCGTGCAGCACAGAGAGCTGAAAAGAAGAGGGACTGAGTTATTCTGGCTTAACTGAGAGCAGTGTCCACATTGCAAAAGAAGGGCTAATCATTCAGCCTCAGAAGATGTTTCTCTTCCAGTATAGGTTGCTGGCAAGAGCAATGTGCAAGGTGGTGGATATAATGAACTTGCTGAAGATTATCTGTCTGTCAAAGCAGATCATATTAAACCTCAGTTTTACCTCTACTTTGTTAGAAAAGGATGAAAGAATACAGTAGAGCCCAAGATTGTGCTTGTTGGAGGCACCTTCTGAAAGGCTGACTTTGAAACAGATACAAAACTAATTAAATGATTTTCATAGTGAGGTCCCAGCAGTTGTCTTGTGCCGAACAAGAAGGCTGTCACTGGGATGGTTCTTCTCTAATATCTTTTTCTGAGAATGCCTGATAACAAGACTCTTTTTTCTTGGTTCCCAGTGGTGTAGCCATAAGATGAAATGGCACCAGCCCCAGTGTCCTGGTATCATGGTGATGTTTCTTCTGTCAGGCTTTTCTGATCTGTCTGACTAAGAGGCAGTGGTCAAGTTTTCACAGGTCTCTGTTGTCTTTTCTAGTGCCCGAATACTAGAGAAGGCCCGGCAGCAGCTACAGGAAGAAATACTACGGATTCAGAGCCAGTTCTTGGACGAGAAGAAGAAACGAGAGCAGCATGAAGGACTAGTCAGACGGCTGCAGAAGCGTGTACTGCTGCTCACCAAGGTGAGTCTCTAGACAATCTTTGGAAAAGCCCATGCCCTTATTTCTTTCCTCCAGGTGAGGTCTTTGTTATTTTTTCTTTGCTCACCTCCAGCTGATGCTATGGAGTTGCTGCAGGGTGTTTGCGTTATGGCTGCTGTGAGACACATCAAACTTGTCTTTAGGACTGCGTTAGAATCAAAGTGCTAGTACCTCCTAAGGCTTTGCTAGTGTTCACCAAATCTGGGCTCGTGCTGTATTGGCCAAATGTGGCTTAGTCCCAGGCTTGGCATTTGTGCGAGGGCAGAGAATTGAATCATGTTCTCACTAGAGTGTTTTGAGCCACTGAAGGGAATTTATAATGGCTTTGGCTGCATCACCTCCTTTCCTAAAGAGAACAAAACGGTGGCACCTTGTCAACTGTTCCTGTGGAAAAACAATTTACAGAGAGCAAGAGATTCGCCTTCCTCTTACACTGAAAGTCTGCTTGAATGTAATGGTAGGCAGTAGACCAGTAAATTGAAAATACGTTTTAAGATTCCTTCTATAGGATATATCAAAGAGGTCTGCATTATCCTGTATCAGGTATGTTCTTGTGATGAAATTCTATACAATAATTTTGAAGTCTGTAGAGCATTGAAAACTTTATATTAAATTCTGAGAGTGCTTTTTCCCCAAAGGGAATAATAATTCTCTGAAGTCGGGATGATAGTTACGGCACTTTTCACGAGTACACCTTACAAACTTCTCTCATCTGAGCCATCTCCCTGATGTTAAAAGGCTGCTCACGTACAGAAGCTTCTATGTGTGCATGAGGCCAGACTCCCTCAGAGTGAGAGAGAGCCAGGTACATCAATGTGTGAGGAGGAAGATGCTGATATGGAAGTGTCTGAGCAACAAGGAGAAGATCTGTTCTATTGCTTGTGCTTTAGGCTTTAATTTTCAGTGTCAGCTAAAGCACTCTGATCAATTTTAATTGTGCTACACCAAATTCTGTGTAATCTTGTGTCACTGCTGAGTCAAAGGAGCTGTGATACATGGTTTGATAAGCAGGGCTGCTTGAAGGATACTCTGTCACCAAAAGTGAAGACTGGGGGGACCTTAGAGCTGCCTTCCCATGCTTGAAGGGAACCTACAGGAAGGCTGAAGATGGGCTCTTCACACAGGCATCTCATAATAGGACACGGAGAAATGGTTTTAAACTGAAGAAGAGTCAACTTAGACTATTATAGTATCATAAAATCATTAGGGATTGGAAGGGACCTCAAAAGATCATCTAGTCCAATCCCTCTGCCATGGGCAGGGACATCCCACCCTAGATAAGGCTGGCCAGAGCCTCATC
>JAOXOE010000771.1:8020584-8030971 GCA_028565055.1 Phoeniculus purpureus | reverse complement strand
CAAAAGATCATCTAGTCCAATCCCTCTGCCATGGGCAGGGACATCCCACCCTAGATAAGGCTGGCCAGAGCCTCATCCAGCCTGGCCTTAAACACCTCCAGAGATGGGGCCTCAACCACCTCCCTAGTCAACCCATTCCAGGCTCTCACCACTCTCATGGTCTTAGGAAGTTCTTCAGTGCAAGGGTGGAGAGACTCTGGAATCAGTTGCTCAGGGAGGTTGTGGCTGCCCCATCCCTGGAGATGTTCAAGGCCAGGCTGGATGAGGCCTTGAGCAATCGACTCTAGTTCACAGAATCACAGAACATTACAGAACATTAGGGATTGGAAGGGACCTTGAAAGACCATCTAGTCCAATCCCCTTGCCACAGCAGGATCCCCTAGATCCAGTCGCACAGGAACACAGCTAGGTGGGTTTTAAAGGAGACTCCACACCCACCGTGGGCAGCCCCTTCCAGTGCTGCATCACCCTCACTGTGAAGAAGTTCCTTCTCAGATTGATGTGGAACCTCCTATGTTCCAGCTCACACCCACTGCCGCTTGTCCTATCATTAAATGCCACTGAGCAGAGCCTGGCTCCACCCTTCTGACATCCACCCTTCACATACTTGTAGGCACTGATGGGGTGACCCCTCAGTCTCCTTTTCTCCAAGCTCAAGAGACCCAACTCCCTCAGCCTTTCCTCATCAGGGAGGATCATAATCTTTGTGGCTTTTGCACTGGACTCTCCAGCAGCTCTGTGTCCTTCTGGAACTCAGGGACCAAGATCTGGACACAACATTACAGATGTGGTCTCACCAGGGCAAACCAAGTGACCCTGATGTGATAGTTAACAGTCATCACTGACCATGGCAGGGAGGATGGAGGAGTAGGTGCTCTCTAAAGTCCCTTCCAACCTGAGCCATTCTAGGATTCTATGTTTCTATGATCTTTTGGCTGCAGAATTTGATGCCTGACAACAGTTCTTTCTGCTTCACACTGAGGCAGGCACTAGAGTCAGGATGGATGAACCACACTCTCTTCATGGAGACGGAAAAGTCAGGTATTCAGTTTTTCCAATACCTGCAACACCAGATAGCCCTCCATAGTGTTCCAGTTTGGTACTGGCCTGGCTAGATATGATACAGATGGCTACTGAGCCTGATAAAAATCACTCCTTTACAACTTCCTCAGCTGTCTAGCGTTGAGCTGAGCTGTTCAGCCCTGATGGAAGTTTCACAGGTGGTTTCTAGGATAGTCCCTTTATTAACTTATTTCCAGTCCTCAGCAGAAGCATGTTTTGTCTAGAACACAAAGTACCACTAAAAAATACCATTACTTTTAAGTACCGGACCAACCGATAGTAGTACTGTGTCACGTAATGGATTGCACCCTAATTTGTATAAAGAGCCAGAGCCTTGGCTTTGTTTGCCATCCTCCCTCTGAAAGGGAGTAAAGTTGGAAATGTCCTTCGTCAGACCATGGCAAATAAACTTCCGTTTTGACAGTGGAAGTTTTTCAGTGTGCTCAGTGATTTCTTAGCTGACCTGTTTTAAAGGAATAAAGACCTTGCTGTTCTCTGAAAATTTATATTCCATGCAGAGGATGCTGGGGGTGCTCTCTGCGGGAGCACGGGCATTGTGGCACTACTTGGGCAGTCTGTCCGTGGTACTGTTTCTCCCACTGGTAGCCCTTGTCATGCACAATCAGAAGAAGGAATTTCATTTAATTAAAAAAAAGTATATTGTGATTTAAGATGAGATGGAGCAAATATCTTGCCTGTAAAAAAATAATTACTTTACATTGAAAGCATATCACCTAGAATGGTATTTAATCATCTAATTAGTGGCATCAGCAGTACAGGGTGCTTCTATGTAATTTAAGAGTGAATGAGATGAGCTCGCTCGCTCTCTATTGAGTCTTTGTCTTGTTAAATAGGACTGTGAAAAATCTAATTTGGGGAGACTATTATATGTATGATTGAATTGCTATTGCTTTTGATAGTGTGATTTTTGCATTTGTGTATATGTGACCCTCGAGCAGGGCGCTGAATCTATTCCCGTATGCTGAGCAAATAAGGATTGAAAGGCGTCAGACGTGTTGAACAGCGCAAGTTTAATGCAGTGACAGCTATCCTCTCTTTGGGCTCAGCTTGTAACCTGGAAGTCTTGGGTCTTAAATACCGACTAGAAGATCTGTGGTAAACCACTCTTAGTTTGATAATAGCAGTACTTAATGTTTTAGTGTAAACATTCTCTCTTCTTCACCAGTCAGATTCCTTCTCAGCTTACTGTTACTGATTTATTTTAGTCATAAACGTTCTCTCTTCTTTGCCAGTCTGATTCCTTCTCAGCTTACTTTTACCAATTTTTTTTTCCCCTCAAGACTCAAGCAGTAGGTTTTGGCTTTCACAGCTTGCCTGTCTCACTTGTTCAGTCTTGTTCATTTTCTGCTTGCCACAGTCTGTCTTTCTTGGTTGCTCTCATATTTCCATCTCAGTGCATTTAACTTCTCCCTCCGTCACTTGCTTCCCCACCTCATTTACTTCTTTTAGACTTTCTTGACATTACTTGGGCCTTTGCAGTTGATTTACTGTTTGGAACAGGACCAATTGTCAATCTCAGATAGTTCGGTGAGTCACTGCAAATCTATTTTCCCTCGCAGACTCAACAGTGTTCTCCAGCCTTTGACACACTAGCGCAGTGGTCCAGCCCCCTTCTGACAGTGGGTTGGTGTAGGAGCTGCATCCTGCTTATTGCTGTTGACTACCTGCTGTTTAGAACACGTCAATCGGTTACTTTGTCCCATATGTCCTTATAAATCAGGGCAGTACTTAGGTTTTCTGATCTGCATGTTTTCAGTGAAACGTAAGACTGGATTTGGACACCCTGAAGGTATTCAAACATTGATGGCTTGAAGGTATCTCCTGGAGTGTCACTCTGTTCACTTAAGGGGATGAAAAACAAATGGATGCTTGAAGGGATGTTTTCATTTGCTCTTTCAGAAATCCACTTGGCTGCATTAGCTGGCTGTTGTGCTCTTTGCTTTAGTTTTGCTTAGGACCATAACACTGAGAACTAACTTTTTAATGAGATTTTATAATATGCTGAACATTTCTGGACTTAATCACAGGATAGGGCCAGACTCTTTTCAGTAGTGCCCTGCAAAAGGACAAGGAGCAACAGGTGCATCTGAATATAAGGAAAAACCTCACTTTGAGGGTGACACAGCACTAGAACAACCTGCTCAGAGGGGTTATGGAATCTCCTTCTCTGAAGACATTAAAAATCTGCTTGGTTGTGTTCCTGTGCATCCTGCTCTAGGTGAACCTGTTGTAGCAGGGGGGTTGGACTAGGTAATCTCCAGATATCCCTTCCAATCCCTACCTTTCTGTGATTCTGTGTGATTCTGAGACTTTTAGGGAAATCTTTATTCTTTCCTTTATTACCTCAGGTAGTTCTGATGCAGCAGTACTGGGAGATACCCGAAATACTGGGGAAAGACCTAGACCACCTCTGTCCTTTTTAGTGTTGACTGTTGTATTGGCTTTTGGTGCCACATTTACCTACACAGACTTGTATTTGACTTTCCTGTTGCCCTTTTGTTTGCATTTCCCTTTTTCTGAGAGCTTTGCACACGTCTCCTGGTCTTTGTTTATGCAGTAGGGTTGTTAAAACCAGTCAGTTGTGTTACTGGATGGTAAAAGTTAGAACATTTTAGGAAATCTTGTATGACATGCAGGTCTCTCAAAATGAAAAACCCTTTCTGAAACTCCTTATCTGAGTGCAAGCAGTTTACTGAGTCAGTGTTTAATGGAAAGAAAACTGGCAAAAATGGGCCAGGTGCAGGAGGAGTGAGGTTGAAGAAAAGCAATAAAGGCACAATGAAGGGTTCCCAAAGCCTTCTGATGTGGAAGTAAGCTTGCATGGATCTTTTTAGGGTTGTCACCTCTTCCTTTTCTTGTAGGTTTTTATCTGATCAGATCAGCCCTTATCTGTATTTATTATAAAACAGCTGTTAGGATTCAGACTTCCCAGCCTCCTGGTCTGTGTGCAATTCAGTGACTCCCTAAACAGATCTGTGCACAGAGGTGTTGAACATAACTGCACGAGGCTGCAGAGTGAGTAGAAACAGCCCATAGTACAAGCTGTGGGGTTGACCAGAGACCAGATGCTCTCACTCTCCCTACTTGCTTGCAGCCTTCACAGGAAGCTCTTGCCCATTTCCAAACCCAAGGACTCAAAATGTGAAATGCAATTTCATTTACTTCTTGTAACTTATCCCGCATGAATCCAATTTGCTTCTCAAATTGGAGACTTCGTGAATGTTCACTGCCCTAATTGCATCCCTTGCTCTCGTATAAGGCATCACACAACAAATGAATTGATCTGATTGTTCTGGATGTTGTTGTTTTCCTGTGTATATTTCCCGTCTGTGCATTCGTCTGCCTTTGGGTCCTCTGCTGCCTAGAGAAGAGGCTGACAAATTCCGTTTTGTTTTCTGTGCACTCAACTGGATCACATGATCCAGTAGGAAATCTGTTTCTATTGAGACATAATTTAGGCCATCACCATAAAAGTTGGAGATTAAACAAGTATTGATTAACCAACCCCAGCCGACTGTTCGTGCCACATGTTCCTGGAGATATCTTCACTAGAGTCAGAGCGCAGTCTGGAAGTGACTCCCAGAGTCACTGAGAATGGCAGAGATGCATCAGAATTGGGGCTAGGTAATTAAACTGTTCATTAAGCATGGCAGATGCAGAGTTCATGACTTGATTTGCCATCTGCTTTGTTTTGTAATCAGTAAAGATTTGAAATAACGCTGATGGTTTTGCTGCCACATTGGGTTCTGCATTATGTTCTTAATTTAGGAAGTAGATGATTGTAAAGCACAAGGAAGCATCTTAAAGTTCTTGAGGTCCAGCAAAGAAGGTGAATTAATTCTTTTCATGGGAAATGTAAATGAATTAGCTTTGAATATTACATTCTGCAGCAATACAACCAGCTGCTCTGGCAAAAAGATGCCTTGCGACAGACCTTCTTTTGGGTATTAGACCCTGTGCTGTGCATTCAGGTAGGAGGGACAGCTTTGGGGCAGCTTTTGAGCCTCTCCTCTGTGTTGTGAGTAGTACTAAATGCTTTTCTCTGGTTGTTATGATGGGATGCTTCTTCCTCCCTTCGATCTACTTCATGACTCCATGTGTATCATTTAAGCAGCACCATTACTCATGTATCACCAGCTGTGCTGCCACTCTCTGTGCAATTGTTATCTGCTGTCAGCCTGGCCCTCGCCAGTCCCTTTCCTCTGCTCATCGTGTCTCCCCTTCGTAGATTTTTATAAACCCATGGAAGGTCTCTGCCTTTTTATGCCTGCAAATAAATACATTTTAAAGCTGCTCCACTGTTCTCTCTTCTGCAGTTCTGCAAGGCAGGTTTGTTATGGAAGGTGGTACTTAGATCATCATGTGTGCTCGAGGAGAGACAAGGCACTCTGTGCTTGAAAGAACCTCAACAACCTTTTAGATTGAGTACAGTTCTCCTTAATTTCAACTTGATTATATTAATCAATTAAATAATTTCAAAGAAAAGGTGATTGGGAGTTATGGGCGGAGGGGGTGATAGCAAAAGAACAGAGAAGATCATTAGCTGCTGTGGGACAGAGAGAAAGAGATAATTGCTGCCTGTGGAGTACAGGGGCTTGAACAGGTCTCTGCTGAATTGTAATTTCTAGTATCCAGTAATGTCATGAATTTTAATTCCAGACTTCTCTTGTAGGGTGCCTTTTTTAAAGGACAAGAGCGATCAGTTCAGAGATGAGGTAGATACTTTTATAAAAGATCTCCCCTCTTCCTGACATTAGCTGGTGTCAGTTGATCCTGAGTTCATTCTGGTGCAGGGTAGTTGTTGGGCTTTGTGGTTTGTACAGGAGTGTCTGGTTTACTGGATAAAGTTTAGTGATGAGAAGGTGGGATTTTGGGGTTTAATGTCTACTGCTGTAGAAAATTTGTCTTGGGGTTTAGGAAATACAAGTTTTGTGTTTGCTTTTGTTGGTCTCTGACAGCTTTGTGTCTTGTGAGGTGAAGGTCCTTCAGGGCAAAGAGTTCTGGGAAGATTTCTTTTAACACTAGGTTGTATTTTTCCAATAATATCCCAAATGTTTTGAGTAACTTCTTCCAGTTACTTACAGTGCCATCTTTTAGTCCTGATCCACCTAACTGCTCTCTAGGGCTCAGGAAGCCACCTCCCAAATGTAGCAGTGTTGTGATTTGCTGTAGCACCCTTTACTTCCAGTGGATGGTCTACAAGTTGATTGTACAAGTAGCCATCTGACAAACCTTTTTCCATCTATTGCTTTTTAAAATGTCTGTCACTGGTCTACCTCACCTTTCTTAATCACCTTGCTGTCTGTATTGTAAGGCTCTTTAAATCATGTCCTCACCTCTGATACTTAACAGTTTTCTAGGACCCATTGACCTGATTTGACTAATTTGTCTGCTTCTGGGTTTTATTTAGCTGATAATAGAATAATCTAACTCCAGTTTTCATAGGATCACATAATCATTTAGGCTGGAAAAGACCTTGAAAATCTTTGAGTCCAACCATTTACTCAGCTGTCCCAAGGCCACCACTAAACCATGGCCCTAAGCTCCACATCTACATGACTTTTAAAGCCATCCAGAGATAGTGATTCATTTCCCTCCCTGGGTAGCCTGTTCCACATGTACATGACTTTTAAACACGTCCAGGGATGGCGATTCAACCTCCTCCCTGGGCAGCCTATCTAGGTCTGGTGACCATTTCAATGAAGAACTTTTTCCTAATGTCCAACCTAAACTTCTGGTGCTGTTTCATCTTGTTCCCTCACTTGTTACTTGTGAGAAGAGACCAACCTCAACTCTCTAAAACATTGCAGACAGCAATAAGGTCTCCCTTCAGCCATCTTTCTTTCAGACTAGCCCCAGCTTCCTCAACCATTCTCCTTAAGGTTTGTTCGTTCAAGCGGCTGCAGAAAATGCAAAAGAACAAATATAAATTTTATCAGCCTCAGCATAGTCCTGACTGCATTACACAGTCACTCAACTCTGGAACTGTTGAAACCTCACAGTGTTGGTGGCTTTGCCCTGCCTGTGTCATGGAGCAGTCAAAACAGTTAATGAACTGGTTCCATCTGCAGTGTCTGCACTGCCCTTTCTGTAGCATTCTGATCCGAATCCCGCAGTACTGTAGCAGCGATATTTGCAAGAGATTTGTACAGTGACAGACTAACTTTGGGCTGCTTTATACTTGAAGCTTCGTTATATTCATTACAAGACCTTATTTGCATGCTTGACATTTAAAAATATTGTGTTTGGAATGTGTTATTTATTTTGAGACCTTTATTAAGCAACCTCAGTCTAAGGGTTTAATTGTTGCTGATAGCTAAGAGTATAATTACCCAGTAAAATATCATGACTATATTAAGCAAAGGGAAATTGTCTTCCAGAATGAAGTGAGTACAAGCCATTTTCTTTTGAAACAGGCTGTTCCACAAGGCCTGCTAATATAATTTACTAATACAATTGCAGAACCTCTCTATGAAGAATGGCTAAGGAGAGCTGAAATCGAGGTGTTTGGGGAATAGGCTCTCTGCAGTAGTCTTGAAGCAGTGTGCAAAGACCATTTGTAAGGAGGAAATATCTTTAAATCGGAAAATGCTGCTGGTTCTCAAGTGAGATTTGCGGATTTCTGAAAGACGGGAGAGATTAGTGTTTCCTGAGGTGGGCTCCGAGATGAGTGAGTCATGTCTTTGTTTGACTTGAGCTTCCTTACTTTGCCTGATTTGGTCACAGGTTTACTATCGTTTTACTCGATGAAGAAAGTTCTCACTTTCTTATCCTTCTCCAAAATGACTTTTCAAAGCCCAAGAGTTCCTTCAGTTTGTCAGTCTGCATCTGTTGAAGGGATCATCTGAGATGACTGAGTTTGTTCACTAGCTCTGGGCACTGCAGGTGTCTGGGACTGTGGTCTCCCCTTGTCTTGCTTTCCATTGGATCCACTCTAGGGACATCTTTTGCTTTTGATCTGATGCTGCCCTAAATTTTTATAGCTAGTGGATGATTTTGCCTTTTCACTGACTTTGGATATTCTACTTCTTTGTGTACCTGTCTGGGTGCCTACAGGAATTTGTCCCACAGAGGCATGAAGGTGATGCGCTTTGTTAGAGCAGGACTCTAACAGGTGACTACTGGAGGGCTTTCAACATGGAAATGGTGAACATGAGCTTCAAATGACCAGCCTGGAGGCAGAAGATGAATTGATTTGCAGGCTTTGCTTCTTTTTCCCTTTTAGAGGCATGAAAGAGCTCATAAAAATTATCTTAGCGGTTTTTGGGGAATCAGTTCTGTGTAATTCTCTTATCTTTTTATGAATCTGATAAACCTTGTAACGATTAAAATAGGGGGTTTGTGTCTACCTTTGTATCCAATAATTTGTGATTGAGGCACAAGGTCAGCCTCTGTATTCTTATTGATGTTATGTGTGACAACATTTCTATCTAAACAAGGTGTTTCAAGTGTTCTAAAAACATTCTAGAACAATTCAGAGTATGCAGCAAAGTTAAAAGATATGTGTTACTTTGTGAGGTATTTTTGAAGTGCTACAGAAGTGGGATCTTTTTTCCCCAGTATACTGACTGGATTCTGCTTTGTTCTATCACCACTAGATATTGAGCACAATGCTAAGAGTTTAGGTTATGAAAATTAGAAAGATACCCATAAAATCATTTATTTGACCTTCATTTTCTCATATTTCTCTGAGAAAAAGGGCTATAGGACTTCTAAAGGTAAAATATTCAATAAAAAGAAATTAGGTTAATCCAATATTATGGCTGAGCATTTAAACTCACCCAGGTCAGGTAATTCAAAGTTATGGTTCCCTTGATACGTGTGCTGTAACATTTATTCCTCAGCTCCTCAGCCCTGAATTATGAAGGATAGTCGAGCGGATATGGCAGAGAAGCAAGTGGGAAGATGGATGGATGGAATGAGAGAGCTGCTGCTAAGGGAAGCCGGGCAGAACAAACCGTTTCTGCACCTTGCAACAAGGGAAGGGCAGACAGCAAGAGGTGCCTGAGAGAGGTAGCTGGGCATGGGCTGGGGCAGCATCTAAGGACAGGGAAAGTGACTTAGGATTTCTGAACAATAGGCTTTAAAATACTAGCCAGGATGAGGTACACAGAAAGGGGGTTCTTTGCATTTCTTTGTTCCTCAGATACTTGGGGGTTGAAGCATTAGCATCTGTGTCTGCCACAAGAACTGTACCTCTGAACCTCTGACTTCTCTCTGGTTTAATTCTTAGCTATAAAATTAGATTAACTGGGTTTGCTTCAAGTTGCATTGCAGTGGATTTTTTTAAAGGATAGGAGAGAGAGATAACTAAGTAATCGCACAGTATCTTGTTTCAACATGTGATGGGAGCCTTTGGTAAGAGCAGCTGCACTAGTCAGACACCAGTCAGTCACTCAAGAGCATCCGTTCCAATGAAGACCCAAAACCTTTATAGAGCGGAAGGACTGTCTGGAGAATTAAGGAGGTTTGGATTGCTCCTGGCACAGTATCATGCAGTAGTAACTATTTGTTCAATGTGGGTTTACAGCATCTCAGGTCAAGCATTGCTTAAATTGATGAATATATCAGAAGTCAAATGAGTTTTCTTCAAAGCACTGTGGAAATGGTCTTTGACCCATGATTTGTTGCACCAAGGAGAAACAAACTGTTCCCTGCTTTATGTCATTATGTCCAAGACAACATTATTTTAATGGAAACTGTACAATTTGAACAAGTGGTTTAGTTGTAGTTAATGAATTATGATTTATGAGATGATTATATTACCAGATATAATCATTAATCTGCTCTTCCCTTGTGAGACCGTATCTGGAATATTGTGTCCAGTTCTGGTCCCCTCAGTTCAAGAAGGATGCAGAACTGCTTGAGAGAGTCCAGTGCAGGACCACAAAGATGATGAAGGGGGAGGAACATCTCCCTGATGAGGAAAGGCTGAGGGGGCTGAGTCTCTTGAGCTTGGAAAAAAGGAGACTGAGAGGTGACCTGATTAGTGTGTATAAATATGGAAAGAGTGGGTGTCAGGAAGATGGAGTCAGGCTCTTCTCAGTGTCATCTAGATGATACTGCTCTGGCAGGGGGATTGGACTAGATGATCTTCCGAAGTCCCTTCCAATCCCTAATGTTCTGTGACTCTATGATCTGATGATAAGACAAGGAGCAGTGGATGTGAGCTAGAACATAAGAGGTTTCACATCAATATGAGAAGGAAGTTCTTCACAGTGAGGGTGACAGAGCACTGGAAGGGGCTGCCCAGGGGAGTTGTGGAGTCTCCTTCTCTGGACACATTTAAAACCCACCTGGATAT
>JAOXOE010000771.1:8010347-8020484 GCA_028565055.1 Phoeniculus purpureus | reverse complement strand
ACAGAGCACTGGAAGGGGCTGCCCAGGGGAGTTGTGGAGTCTCCTTCTCTGGACACATTTAAAACCCACCTGGATATATTCATGTGTGACAGTCTAGGTGATCCTGCTGTGGCAGGGAGTTTGGACTCGATGATCTTTTGAGGTCCCTTCCAATCCCTAATGTTCTGTGATTCTGTGATTATTTTGGGCACGACAAGACTGTGTGGAAAGCACTCGGAAGAGTCCCTGCTCTTGCACCTTCCTCTGTGAAACACCTCTAGGCTACAGGTAGATCCTTGACCAACAGCTGTTTTTTACTGCTTAGATGGATGGGAGAGTAGCTGGGAAGACTAATTCTGTGAATTAAACACCTTATTAAATTAAAGATAAGCATCAAATTGAAGAGAGATTGCTTTCTACAGAAAGAAAGTGCGTGCAGCATCAAGCCGTGTGCTCCTACACGGCATGTGCAAAATGAATCTGCAAAATGAATGTTCAGTTCGCAGACTGATCTAGAGTCCAAATAACCAAATTATCCAATGTCACTCTTCTCCCAGGTGTGGGTTTTTTTCAGATGTGTACATAAGCTGCAGAAATTTTGCACTTGTAACAGTAGTTCCACTATGTAAATCCTGCTTTTGGTTTCACAGGTCAGGAAACACTTTCTGGCTTAAGAAAAGTTAATTTTTCTGTTGATAATGTACTGTCTGGGGAGGCCAATTTCCAGGTTGACATTTCTGTTCTATTAATGACAAAAGAGGAAAAGCCTTGCTTGTTTTGTCATTGGAAAATGCCATTTGCAAAGTTATTGGAAAGCTGACCTTGTCAGGAGTGTTATTGCATTATCCCCCTGCCAGGGCCACCACAAGCGGAGGGCAAGAAAAAATGCAGAAAGAGGAAAGCAATTTCAGGAAATACAATGAAATCAAAACAAAATGCCTTTTATCCCTCTCCAACGTGAAGACATTTATTAAGATAACATATGTAAGACTTTGGTGCTGGGGGGAAGAAATGCTTGTGAACCACTCTAGGTTGTTTTTAAAAATAAAAACCACTGTGCGAGAGAATTTTTGACCTTTTGCATGAAGTGAATGTGGCCAAGTGGCACTGCTTACTCCGCTGACATCTCTCCCTGTTTGAACCCACTGTAACTCGGACCAGCACCCTCCTCTCTTGCGCACAAGGCTGGGGCGAGCTCAGCCTGCACAGACAAAAGTCCCTCCTCAGGGCTAGGGTGAGTGTAACCTCTGCCACTGGTGCTTTGGAGGGTCTCCCTGGAAGCAGTTTTTTTCCTGTCCCCAGTTCACTCTGCGAGTCCTTTAAGTAAATCTCAGCTCCTTCTCTTCACTTCTAGCAAAACATTCAGCAACTCATCTGTTTGTTTTTCCTCTTCATGTCCCAATTTAAAGCCCCCAAACTATTTGTTTTTTCAGTGCCATTATTTGTCCTTCCTAAACAGCAGCGAACCGCAGTGGCTGCACGTTCCTGCAGCTCTGCCTCGGTGTCCCATTCAGGTACAGCTTTGAAAACCCCTGATGATCGCCTCCCGCGAGAGAGCTGCCTCCTTTCATGTTCCTGCAAACAATCCTCTCCGCTCCTGAGCACCAAAGTACCACTTAGTTTAATGGCCATTTATTCTCGGAACACGTGAGCTACAAGAGCTGTTGAGTGTCTGATTCTGCTCGTCCCTGTGCCTTCTTCCTGTGGTGTCCACCTGTCACAGAGATGCAGTTCACAAGGAGCTCAGTGAGTGCTTCCTAATGGAGTGTGTTCGTCACACTTAAAGGCTTTAAATGAAATCTTTCCTACCAAAGAAATGATTAAAAAACCCAAGAAAGCAGTTTGACCCACCACTTCCTTTTATGCCATCCACCGTGTCTCTTATGTAATGCCCGTGCACATGAATTTGTCATGTGTGGTGTTAACCCGAGGCAGTTTGTAGCCCTCATGTTCTAGTATCGGCTTTTTGATTGCATAAGGGAGCAGGAGAAAGCAATCTGCTGAATTTCTTGCAAAGATCCTAACTAGGATGCTGAGCATCTGTAAGTAATAGCCAGGTTTATAGTTTAACTCTCTAGAGGCAAATGCATGGTGGAGGATGTGAAACATATGTTCTGAATTTTCCTTCAGAGAGCACAAGTAATCCAGAAACATGGACAGAAGGGGTGAAACATGCTCACCTTGCTTGCCTCAGTTTCTGCCCTGCTCAGGCACACGTTAGTGAGTTTTGAAGATCTAAAGGGCATAGAATCATAGAATATTAGAAACATAGAATCATTAGGGATCAGGTCCTTTTGCTGCAGCTGTCAGTGCATCCTTTGTGTCTTGAGTCATGATCTCATCTCTGTTGGGGGTCTCTCCCTAACCAGCAGCTTGGCTAAAGCTGTCCCTTCTAAGTGTGTCACCTACCAAAAATACTGTGACTGTCTGAGATCTCTTTTGCATTTTACTTAGCAAGGGTGAGTTTGGGGTTGTCTCTGTCAGTGTTTATGTACTCACTGCTTCTCCCTCTGCAGAGGTAGTTTTATCTGATTATTTTCTCTTCAAGGAGAGGGAACGGAGATGTGGAATTGTCGCACCTCATCAGGCAGCAATTACGCAGACTTAGTTTTAATGTCAAAGTTCCCCATGAAGGAACCGGATCTCTTTAACTGCAGCCAAAACATTGCAGTGGGCTTTTCCAGTTGAATTAGCAATAACGCTGGGTGAGGACGTATTGTAGAGGCCAGCCCAGTAGGCATGGGGTCATACTTTATTTGCTTTATGGAGAATTTGATGTATTTTGGTTGCTCTTCAACTGACAGAACCTGCAAGCTTTTTCTTCTGTGCTGTGGTTCAGCACATGGATCATGGTTAGACCTCCACACCAATCACAGAATCATTTAGGTTGGTAAAGACCTTCTAGATCATTGAGTCGACCATTAACCCAACTGTCCCAAGCTCACCGCTAAACGCTATCCCTAAGCTCCAAACCTACACAACTTTTAAACCTGTCCAGGGATGATGGTTTAGCCCCCTCCCTGGCCAGCCCACTCCAATGCCTGACAACCCTTCTAATAGAGAAATTTTTCCCAATGTCTAACCTGAATTTCCTCTGGTGCAGCTTAAGGCCATTTCCTCTTGAATGGATGCCCAAGAATCTAAAGTTTTGATTTGTAATTAGCTTTTAATATGCTAAAAGGAAGGCTAATAAAATGAAATGTAAATTAGAGAGTTCACATTCTTCATACAAGTACAACTTAAGAAAAATAGTATCTTCTCATTTTTCTACATTGTTGAGATGGAACAAGCAAGATCTCCCCAGGGAGAGCTTTGGGACTTGGAAGGTTTATTCATGCAGATGAATGAGTTCTTTCTTCTTGCATATTTTTCCCCCGAGAAGTAGTGATAAGAAACTCTGGGGGAAGAAATCTTCTCGTTTTGTTGACTGTCCTTTCTCCTTTATTTTTTTTTTGCTTTGGGACTTGATCTGAAGTTAAATGTGTTACAAATACCTGAATATCAATGTTTGGTAGACTTATGAGAGCTATTAAGAACTAATGAAGGTTAAATACTGTCTATTTTGGGAACCTAAATGACACCGTCGCTCATATTTTAGCAGTACTCAATGTTTAGAGTTGCGTTTTTCCTTCTGTCATGCCTTTGAAATAGAGACGCACCGTCCTCTCAGTTACAAAAGCAACTGAGTCATTTGGATGAAGAAGACCTGAGCCCAAGTCAAACATGAGTTTCTATGGAAGAGTTGTGATGTCTTTATTGCATCTCTTACCAAGAATATTTGGTTTTATGGAGTCCCACAATGCAGACTGCAGGTTTCTGTACCTGACCTGTGTGACAATGACCTTCCTCCAGGTAGCAAATCCTTTGCTGAGGGGGGTGTGTGTGTGTGTGTGTGTGTTCCCTGCTCCATTGCAACAGCATCAGCATTTCGCTGATTCTTGTCATGTCCTTGCAGCACCTAGTATAATTGTGCTGAACCATACTAGTATGAAGATCTGATTTTCTCCTGGAGCCACTTTGCTAAAGTGGTTTTGTTGGTGGATGTATGTTGTGGCCTGGTTTGTAGGTGCAGGCTGGAGTCTCTTCCCTCCTCTCTGCAGGCCATGTCCATAGGAACGTCACAGCTCCAAAGGGTGTCCAGATCAAATATGCAGGAGGCTGTGCCTTAAAAGCTGCTTCTGTGCACACTGCATGAAATCTAATTTTTGTTCCCTTCCACTTTGCATTAACTTGCTTTTGTGAGTGCTCAGTCTGCTTATCAGCCTTGGCTATTCCCTCATTATTCGTTTTTTTAGGTGCTCCAGAATGCCTCGCCCTTGTCTCCAGACTCTGCTAACATTAATATTTTATGTTTTCAGCACACATCTTCCTATTTGCCCCTGTTTTCCTACACTAATAAGTGTACTGAATGGACCTTCTGGCTTTAATCCCTAGTGCAGCCCTTCACTAATTGCTTTCTGTGGCAAAGAAGAACCGTGTGCTCCTCCATCAGCCTCTTTCACCAACAGGTGTTTCATTTGTTCATAATGATTAATATCCAGGGAAGCTCAGTCATTTACCCAGACTTCCAAAACTCTGTTCTCTGGGTCACTCTCTGGTGAGTTCTCTCAAAGAACTGTTAACTAGTTCAGTTTAAATTACTTTAACAAAAGCCTCTGCTTATCTATCTCTATTTTATCTCATTACGCTCAACTAAAAAAGATGCTTTGTAATTCTGAACCTTCTCAACTCATTTTCTTAATGTTCCTGTGGAACTTCCTTGCCAGTGACTAATTTCCCAGAATAACCTTATCTCCTCTTTTAAAACACACTGTGGGGAAGTCTACTGTCTTAGTGTCTCCATACAACAGCCAGGTTTAATGATAAATCATTTTATTCCTTTTGTCTGTTAACACCTTTCTTATTTTGGTCTCAAGTGAATATCTAGCTCTCAGGTTATCATTATTATATCTTCTCTTTTCTGTAGTTTAATTTCTGGAGGCATTTGGTTGCCTCTGTCACAGCTCTCAATAGAGGACCTATGTTAATTCTTTTCAGAATCAGAGTGCAGCTACAGTCACTCATGCTTCTGGCTTCTGAGAGACTCAAAGAATTGCCCTGTGTACCCAGTACTTCCAACTCTGTTCGGGGGTTTTGAGTTTTCAATGTGTTGAAACCTGTCTACCTTTAAAATATAAGTGAGTATTACTGCTGTGGCTTATTACTTACTTGAAATTCTCCATTATGTTTTACATTTGTATGACCTTTCCTCACTTTATGCAAGCAGCACGATTTCCTGTGTTTTGGTGTTTGTCTTTATTTTCATCCTTATGAAAGCAGTAATGTAAAAAAGCACCAATCTATGGAGATTGGTAGGTTTATTTACTTTCAAATGTTGATAAAGATGTGAGATACTCTCGCAAGTTCATGTACTGCAAGTAGCAGTTTCTGAAATATTCATTGTCTTCTCCCTGTATGAGTGTCTGAATATCCGGTGAGATTTAAGGCTGTTGCAGTGAATAAACAAATGACTGTGTTCCCAAGCAAAGAGCAGTATAACTGCATCACAGCTGCTGTCACTCCTGTCTGTCTTGAAGATGAATCAGTCTGCTGAAACGTGCACCTCTGCGCAGCGCTAGGTAGTCCCGTTCTCTGTGATCAGATTGAGATTTCGAATCTGTTTTACTTTATCTGGATTTCCACCCCCCTGGCCTTTCTTGCCTTTGAAAAACACAAATAGTTCATTTTTTAAAGAACCTGGCTGGCTGATGGTTGCATCCTTATTTCAAATGAAGCAATCAAATGCCAGATGAGCTGAGAGGCCATAGTTCAGATGCTATCTGTGCCAGGCATTCTTACCAAAGTGCAATCTTTTAACTACTGGTGTAGCAATCGGTAATGTTTATATGAATTTATTCATGTCAGTATTTTATTTGTCTTCACAGCTGTTAAAAAAGTGCACTTTTTACGGTGTTTCTGCTGGAAAATTCAGATCAGATTAGAATTGCTCAAAGCTGTGGGAGCTAGCGCATAGTTTAAAGAAGGTTAGTGATCAGTATGTATAAGGACTACCCTGTGTAAGGTAAATCTTAGAAGGAACACCTTTATCTTTAGTAATTTATGTGTCAGGAGAGATTTCCTTCTGATTTCAGTGGGGATCTGTTGTGTTAAAGGTCATTTTATTGAAAGTTGTGCTTACATATTCATAAGAGCAAATGTTCTTCTCAGTGTTATCAGTCATGAAGAGTTTTTGAAGCTCCTGTGCTGGATGTTTTCTAGCACTCGAATCTGGTATGACAAAGTGAGGTGTCTACTCTTGATATGAACAATATTCAGCATATTAAGAGGGGTGGTTGTGATCACATACGGTCTTTATATACGTGTTGCGTGCTTCAGCAGGCAGGAGAACATGTCGTTATAGGAATGGGAGAACTAGCTGATGGGCTCGGGGGAGCAGGTCTGTAGACAGTTGCAGGCTGATGCTGTATAACAAATGATCTGGGATGTAGGCACCTTTTGTTTATTCCTGTGTCTTTATTCTTTGAATTCTCAGGGAATAGCAGACTTGGGAAGATACGGGTTTGTAGTTACCTTTTGCATTATTTTAATTTCTGTTTGATAAAAGAGCTCTGTAAGGATTATGGCTGAAAAGGATGGTGGGGGTACCTGAGTGTGGCAGGTAGAAATTACAGCCTTGGACTCTCGCTAGGTCTTTGGTCACTGACCTGGTCTTAGCAGTCATATTAGTGCACTATAAAAGCCAGAGATTTGCCTTAAAGAAGCATCTCTCCTGTTTTTTTTGGCTTTTATTTGCCTTTTATGTCACCTCATCTGGTAGGTTTTCAGGATTCTTGCCTTTGCATCGCTCCCCATTTATCTTGCCCTGGTTCTGAAATGCTAGCAAGGGCACGCACTGCTCGTGTCCTTCCCTCCCACCCCACCCTGCTCTCCAGGCTCTTCATGCAAGTGGCTTTGTGCTGTAGCCAGGGCTTTCTCTAGTTTACCTGCTCGATGCCCAGGAGGTTGTACTGCTCTCTCATAGGGTACTCTGAGCCAACTCCTTGCATTTCTGACTGGTCTGTGCTCTTAAGCTGTTCCCAGTAACCCAGTAGGGAACTCAGTTTTTTCCAGCTCTTTGTGGAATTTTACCGGTCAGCAATGTGAGCTTTAAGTGGCCTCAAAGTGGTCACCCCAAAGCACAACTGGAGCCAGTGACCTTTCTGCAAGCTTTGTACCTCGTCCACTCAGCCAGCAGGATGTCACTTCCAGAGCTAAATCTAACCTGCAGGGAAGAGTGATTTGACAATTTTATGTTGCCAACGAGTGTGGCACTGCCTCTCCTTCCATTTATTCTTAGACTTGTTTCCCCCCACCATAATTTGTTTGAGATTTCCAGTAGAAGAGGATTATGGATAGCACTCATCATGTTTGGAAAACACAAGCCGTTGAGGACTGATTTCAGCTTCCCCCTTTGTGCACTGCCAGACTTATTGCTGTTGGAGATTTGAAGGCCTGTGTGCTACTACAGAAGTGCTTCATCAGGTTTCTCACAAGGAAATTGCTTTGCTCTTCAACCTTGAGGATCTTGTGTTTACTACAGGCTGAGAAAATGTGGGCCAGAGGGCAGACGTGTACAGCACACAGAGTGCTGGGAACCAGAGCAGGCTGTTGGGTGTGTGTACGTGTGAGAGCTCTGGCACGCTCACCTCAGGCGCGGGGGACTGCCTGTCAGACAGGGTGACGTTTGCCATCGTCTTGCTTATGGCATCTCTTCGTTTCCCATCCAGAGTGGGACTAATGACAGCTCTGATAATGCCAGATGGCAGTCACCAGTCATCATTCAATAGCAGGAAAGTGTCTAAATATTGTCTCCAAAATGGGCTTGTTCATTCTTTCTCCTTGTTCTAGCCTGGCAGTGATCTGCAGGCAGCACTTAGGGACCTCCTAAGAAGATCTCGTGTAGAAAACTGTCAGAACAGATTGGTGTATGGATTTTCACAGGATTAAAGTTAATTAAAGAGCTCTTCCTTGCTTTCATTTCCTCCTATCTGCCAGCTATTTACATGCTAATGTGGGGTCTGCCAGGGAGAATAGGAGAAGTGTCAGCGCTGGGCATGTTATCGCACATGGAAACAGTAGAAAATAATGAGATGAGCAGTATCTCTGTGTGTGTGTGTGTGTGTGTAGAGCTTGACAACTCACAGTCAGCAGAGCTGCTTTTTGCATATTTTTCAGTAGTGTGTGATCTTACTGAATATAATTCACTCTATTACATCTCACACTGCATAATTTAATACTTCATTCACTATAGTATCTTTACATAAGCAGTAAGTCTTATAAATAGATTTAAGTGGTTTTTTTGTCTGTCTTGTTCTGAAGAGGAAACTTCTCTCCAGAAGCAATGAGTCGTTTTACTAGGAGGACAAACCTGGGAGCAGAGATTGTGTTGGGGACCAGCTCTACTGTTGCCTTCTCATGGAAGGATTAAGCAGAGTAGGTGCTTGGTGTGTAACTAAGCCGAGAGCGGATGTAATAGTTTTCAGCTCCAGTTGCGTTATTATTTGCCCGTTCCATTTTCACATTATTTCAGAGGATTATTTTCATGTGTAGTTATTTGATATCTTCCATTTTAACACTTTATTAAAAGTACTGCCTAACAGATGAAATACAATTGATCCCGAGTTACATTTCAAGAGGGGGTTTAATGTTTTAGGAAAATGAGAAGCCTCACTGTCTGCTTTTCAACAAAACTATCAAAACCATTGGTGTTGCTGAGCACAAGTAAAGAGCTTTATCAGCTGCTGAAGACAGTCCAGGTAGTTTGAGGCTACTGAAGGTAATTAAGCTTCTAAGGACCAAGGGCACTCAAAGACAGGTTTGTTTCCTGCAGTGTTTTGTTCCCCAAAACACCAGTGAGATCCTAGCTTAGCAAAACAAGACACACTCTTAGAATGGGCTGTGTCGGGGCCAGGGGCCCTGTGTTTCGTGTGACCTTTGTGAAACATCTACTTGGCGTCAGTCTTTCTCTTCACTTTAGTCTTTTGTGGTTTTCCTAGCAGAAAACATGATGGTCTTACTCTGAGATGTCAGATGGCTGTTCTTCGGCCTTGAATATCAGTGTGACATTTTGTGGAAGAGTTAAAGATGAGGGAGAGGGAAATCCCTTCAGGAGCCTTAGCTGGGGGCAGGTGGAGGGAGAAGGTCACCCACACTGAAAAGTCAAGGGTTGATCCCCTGCCTTTTTACGACTCCGTAGCACAGCTCTCTAAACAGATGCTGTGAAAGGGATGTCAGGTGAGAGATGCCCTGGGATTTTTGGGTTTCAGGTTTATTCTTGTACTTGATATTCCAGATCCTCTCCTTAGTGAGCCTGTGAGGCTGACCAAGACAAAATGCTGCCGTGCAATCAGTTGGAGGCTGAATTTCTCCCTCTTGTGGTTCTGCTAAGGTCATCTGAGCTACACTAAGGAAAATATTGGCCCTGGGGTCTACACGTTGCTAAAGGCTTCTTACCTAGGCCTGTGGAGGTCTGAGTAATTCAGGGTAACGTACTTGGTTCCTCACAGGAGAGGAAACCAATATTGTTTTAGTATCTGTGTTGACTAAATCCTATTGCTAAGTGTGGTTGGGGAATGTGAGAAGCAAAAAAACAACTCTGAGCACTGAGATTTTATTGGAAATGGGAGACATATTTGTGGTGGTCAAAAGGAAAGGAGCCACGCATAGTCTTGCATCTGGGCAAGAACAACCCCAGGTACCAGTATAGGTTGTGGACTGACCTGTTGGAGAGCAGTATAGGAAAAAGGGACCTGGGGGTCCTGGTGGCCAGCAGGATGACCATGAACCAGCAATGTGCTCTTGTGGCCAAGAGGGTCAACAGCATCCAGGGGTGGATCAGAAGAGAGGTGGTTAGCAGATCGAGAGAGGTTCTTCTCCCCCTCTATTCTGCACTAGTGAGACCACATCTGGAGTATTGTGTTGAGTTCTGGGTCCCTCAGTTCAAGAAGGACACATAGCTGCTGGAGGGTGTCCAGCGTAGAGCAACAAGGATGATGAAAGAAGTGGAACACCTCCCTTATGAGGAAAGGCTGAGGGAGCTGGATCTCTTTAGCTTGGAGGAGACTGAGGGGTGACCTCATTAATGTTTATAAATATGTGAAGGGTGGGTGTCAGGAGGAT
>JAOXOE010000771.1:7982180-8000079 GCA_028565055.1 Phoeniculus purpureus | reverse complement strand
TGGAAGGCCACAAGAAGGTCACCTCGGAGCCTCCTCTTCTCCAGACTGAACAGCCCCAACTCTCTCAGTCTATCCTCGTAGGAGAGGTGCTCCAGCCCTCTGATCATCCTCGTGGCCCTCCTCTGCACATGCTCCGCCGTGTCCACATCCTTCTTGTCATAAGGGCTCCAGAACTGGACGCAGTACTCCAGGTGCGGTCTCACCAGCGTGGAGTAGAGGGGGAGAATCACTTCCCTCGATCTGCTGGCCACACTTCTCCTGATGCAGCCCAGGATCCAGTCTGCCCTCTGGGCCACAAGTGCACACTGCTGGCTCATGTTGAGCTTTTTGTCCACAAGCACCCTCAAGTCCCTCTCCTCAGGGCTACTCTCCAGCCAGTCACTGCCCAGCCTTTATTTGTGCTTAGGATTGCCTCGACCCAGATCCATAATGATTCTATGATTCTATGCTACATCTTAGGAAGAAATTCCTCCCTGTAAGGGTGCTGAGATTCTGGAACAGGTTGTCCAGGGAGGTTTTGGCTACTCCATCACTGGAAGTGTTCCAGGCCAGGTTAGATGGGGCTCTAGGAAACCTGGTCTAATGGGAGAGAGGTGTCCCTGCCCATGACGGGGAGGTAGGAACTACATGATCTCTGAGGTACCTTCCAACCCAGACCATTGTATGACTGATCTCCTACCTATTCAGTTTAGACATAAGTGGACATGCTTTGACTTACAAATTAAAAATACTGTATCTCTGTTGAAGAAGCCTTGGATGTAGGGTACAACACATGTGAAGGGCTCCTTTATAAGTCAGATCTGGGTTTAGACTCCTGCAATAGCCTGTTATTGTCATGAGGAGCACAAATGCAGAGGGTTGGTGTGCAGAAAGATACTTTCAAGAGATAAGGATGCTGTGAAAAACCATTCCCCAATGTTCTCGTCAGCACAAGGGTAATGAAATCTGCTGGATGTTTTTATGGAGTTAACGGGCTTTCTTGTAAATGCTGTTTTAATTGAAGTCTTGAGCAGAAAGTCAATGGTGTGTATGTACCTATGTGTCTGCAGTCAGTTCTAATTTGAAAAGTAATGTGAAAATAGGTCAGCCACAGAGAGAAATGCTGGGAAATGGCTGAGGCTGAGGAGGAAGCTGTTTGGAGGTTTGGTAACAGGAAAATTTGGCTTAAAATGATTAGTACAGAAGTTAAGGGTAGTGAGAGAAAGGGGAACTGTTTGCCGTCTGGTGATAGTAGATGCTGCTGTAGACAAGGAGGGTTTGAAAAGTTTCTGGTAACTTACTTGTTGCTGATTTTATTTTGGGTAGAACTCCTGGGGATTTTGTCAGTCCTGGAAGGCTCGGTTAGCACTTGTCAGCAGTGGTCCAAGAGGGCCAGGAGCTCCTGCCAAACTTGAAGTGGGATCCATATCTCTCCCATGAGGAAGGTGTGGCTTTGAGTATGGGGAGATGCCAACCAGTGCTGCAACCTATTCCTGGTACCCGGAGTGTGTGTTGCTACCCAGCATGCAGAGCTCTGTGCTTTGCTTTCATGAATTTCATCACCTTGATACAAATTCATTACTCTAAATTACAGAGTTGCTGTTGAATTGCAATCCTCCTCTTTGATAAACACATCACTGAAGTTGAGATTTATCATGTTTATTGTTTGCCTTTATTCAGTAGACAAGTTACCTGTCAAAGAAGGAAATTAGACTGGTTTGATATTATTCATAGTAAGGCTCAGTTGATTGTTCATTGTCCCTAATTCTTCTCTAGCTGCTTGCAATTTCTCTGTTAATGTTTTCTTCAAGTATTTTATGAGATACCTAAATGCTGATTTATAACTGCCAGAGTCTGTATCTTCTCATCCATCCTAGTTTTAAAAGGTTGGATCCATATTTTCACACTCTGTCCTGCCATTTGTGAATTCATCAAAGACAGTTGCTTGTGGACCAGAGATCACCATGACTAATTCTTGAGTATCCTAGTTCTGTCAGCAGGTCCTGACACAGTCTAATATATTTAAATGTTCTTCAGGCATTTCTGACCATATTTTAACTTACGTTCCCACACCTCACACTGCTGATGTTACTGATATTAAACATCTGGCCAAGCCCCAGTTACCATCTCCCTTTTTCTCCATGTGTGTTTGCGTAACTTGAAGCCAGAAAACAGAGTTCTCGGTTAGAGTCATCTTTCTCTTTTATTTGTGTTTTTACAAGGAATAGTTAGCTAAATTACACCTGATTGCAAATAGCATCTGTTTGATGCTGGAACTTCACGTCTTTCTTCAGTCTTGAAATTTTCTCTTATTATGACTAATTTGAAGTTAGGAGTTTGGAGAGGAAGAGGAGGGGGAAATCTTTGCCACTGATTTCCTATAATGAAGCAGTCTATTAACATTCTCCAAAAATTATCATTAATTAAACAAAAAGGCTCATCTAATGCTAGGAACAGGAATATTTCAATGCTATTAAAAAAAGCACTGAATGGGAAATATCATTATGATTCCAGTTTACAAAGTCTGTCTCCTCTGCCAGGCTCTAACCCGTGCAGAAGTGAGAGAGCAAGTGAGCTGTGCATTTGGGTTGTGGATTAATAGTTGAAGTTCACTCGTGTGGAAATAAAGCAGATTTCACTGTGACTAGAATCTATCATTAAAAAGCCATTATTGGAACCGACCGGCACAATTCCTGCTCTTTCATTGCTAATGACAAAACAATCTGTTCTTTAAAAAAACAACAACCCTATATTTTCTCGCAGAGACTTACAGGATCAGAAGCTGGGTGAAGAGAGGCAGTTGAAAGATTTATTGATCAATAAAGCAGACAATTACAGCTTGTTTATAAAAGGAAAAAAAACAACCCCAACCCAACAAACCCAAACCTCAGGCCTGCAAGCAACAGTGAGACTCTAATAATGATAACTCTGGCATCCAGCTTGAAACGATAAAAGTCAATAGAAAGATATAGGATTTCAATAAAATTATGACACTAGATAAACTTTACCCCAGGAACGAATTTTCCCTGGGTGTGTGACTGACTTCAGCTAGATTTGTAACTTTAATTTCTTTCCTATTGATTTTTCTTTTCTTTTCTTCCACTAATTAGAGAGCCGGTGGTGAATGGTGTGTATGTATGTTTGAGGTGGGGCTAGCAGGCACCAGCAGGAATAGGGCCTGAGCTGGTACCTTCTGTATAGAAGGTCAGATGGCCATTCAATTTTTTTTGGACACAATTTACTCTTCAGTAGCTCCCAGTATGCAGCCAGGAGTCACTCTCATACTCCTCAGCCTACAAATACTCGAAGCTGTGGGCTGCCCATGGAGATGTGCCAGGGCACTGCTTTGATGATGTGGGGATGGCAGTGCTGGTGCTTGTGTGAACAATTCTCAGGTTTTTCCTTTAACCCAAAAGTCCTGGAAGAGCCCACTTCTATCCCTGCAGCCACTCTGATTGCCCTTTAGTGTGAATGTCAGGAAGAGTGACTTTGCTTTGGCTTAAAGCTCCTTGCCAGCCAGATTGGATTTTGGTTTGACACAGAGGACAATTCAACACAGTGGTTGGAGGACTGGAGAGAAGCTTCATCTTGGGGTTGGTGTTTTGCAGAAGTGCCACCCTGTAGCAGATTTTCATTGCAGTGGCTTTAGTTTGTGGTTAAGATTCTACAACATGGTTTCTTTTTACTTTTGCAGTAGTAGGAGGAATATTTATTTGGTGATTTGGCTGTTGCTAGCAGAAGGAAGAGAAAACTGTTCAACCTCTGAAAAAAAACCCCTCACTCTCCTTCCTCTTTTCCAAACTTGCATCTCCTCAAACACAGCTGCAAGCTGCAGCACCACAGTTTGCTGGAGGGTATTAATTTCCCAGGTTTACAATGAACACAAACCTCAATTTATCTGCTTTTAGGTCCTGTTTCAAATAATCTGCTTTTCTCTTCTGGTGTCGATTTGAAACTGGTCCAGGTCAAGAACACCTGGAGACCTGCCAGTGTAAGGTCCATGGAGGGTTAGCAGAGATGCCTTGTGCTGGTACAGTTGGGACATTCCCAGAGGAACCATGATTTTACAATTCCCATGAATACTCCCCTGGTAGAGAGCTGGAAAGTAGAAGTGTTGGAAAAGGTTAGGAAGGCCATCTGCAAGTCCCTGTGGAGTTTTTTTGATGGGGCTTGGGGAACAGCTTATCATGAGGGATGAGGAGATATTGCAGCAATTACTAAATTAGGATTAGATTTTAGAGACTCTTTTCTGACAGAGGACTTCTCAACAAGAACTTCAGTTTCCTGCCAAATGAACATCTTTAGGAGGAAGGGAACAGCTTTCAGTAAGTGCTCTTGATGGGGAGCATTTTAAAAACTGGAGCTGGGGACCACTTGTTGGAAGCTGAGAATTGATTTCATTACAGTATTAATATTTAGAAATAATTAAAGAGGAGAATCAAACTCTAGGATCAAGTGTTTAATTGTACCGCCCTCTATTCCAGCTTTTCAGCTCCTTTTCTTCCCCATTACAGCTTGTGCTGTGTTTACTGTGTGGTTTTTTTCTTGCGTTTACTCTGCCGTTAAGAGAAAGACTTTGAAGGGCAAGGTCTGCAGTTGATTTTAGAGGAAAGACTGCCTGCAGGGATGTCCTGCTCCCATAATTTTCCCTTTCTAACATGAAAGTGGACGTTTGTGCTCCTTGCAGCTGAACAGTTCAGGGAACTGCTGGGATCTTGCTGGGGATAACTCCAGTGACCTAATATTCAGCAGTTAATTGGAAGCCAAGTGTGATGGGAATTGCCAGAGGTCCTGTTTGCTGTTGAAAAGAAACCATTCTAAAGATTTTGGGATTGCCCTGCTGGAACAGAGAGAACATTGCAGTGTTAAATTATCACCTCGATGAAAGATGCTTAGCAGAGAATGAGGATGGTGGAGCATCTCAGAGTACAGAGAAGGAGAGAGGATGCTGTAATTGCCCCTCTAATTGCAACAACATGCAAGGAGCAAACCAATACCTCTGCTAAACGTTGTGGTTGCACTCTCTTCTGTGCAACCACATTCTCTGGCCAATGTTTCTGCAATAAATGGGAAATGAAAGTCATCTCTGCAAAAGCAGAGTGCCTTGTGGAGACTGCACTGGGCAGAGTGTGTGTGTCGGAGTGGGAGAGAGAGGATGGAGTGATCCCATACTGGTGCCTTTCTGCTAAACAAGTTTGTTACAAGTCGGATGCGGTGTGGCTGGGTTTTCTTCTTCTGGGGTAGCACAGAAATATTTCTTTCCCTGTATCTGTCAGATAAGTACTGCTTTCTAAACTATGGCAAAACCATTCTTCCCTTTCAAAAGTGTTTCTCTTCACTCAGACCTGATCAAGGAGATGGCAAAACCTTCTAATATCATTTGTGTTAAAACCAGCTTTAGTTTGTTTATTATCTCTGTTCCTTCAGCCTCAGGCTGCCTTTGGTCTTGGGGTCCTTTTGCCTGCTGACCAGCCCAACCGTGTTGACTGACCTTTAAGTCCATGACGTGCTTGGAACACACACTGCGCTCTGGCAGTGCCACTGGTCTTATTTTCACACCTTGAATTTGGATGTTTCTTTCCCTTTTCCATGCCTAACACATGCTATCCTTGTTCAGTCTTTGACCTTTAGATTTTGAAGGAGGAGACAGCCTTTATATCCGTATTTACTCAGCTGAGCAGTTTACGTCACCTTTACTGTGTGAAATACAACCTGTTTCATTTGGGGGCTGAGGGAAAAGGACTTTTCTTTCTACCCTGATAATTCCTGCTTTTCCTGAGACAGCAGGATCCCAGCAGAGCTTTTCAGCGTAGCCAAGCTGGGTTTATGAGGTGTTCCAAACTCAGTGTAGTGCCAGTGGCCAGGGCTGGATGTGTACTGCACAGCTGAGTGATCTTGTAATAATATTTTGGATTTTTTGCAGTGGCAGAATTCACACGAGAGAGTTGGTTTGTCCAAAGCAATCGAGCCGTTCTGTAACAGGGCAAGGTAGCAAACTTCTGCAATAAAGAGAAGCAATGCTGTAAAATTTCCTCAGAGTTTTTGCTCTTTGGATTGAAGCCAGGGGTCTCTGCTGCATTGACCCTGTTCTGTAGCCTCGCAAACATCAAGGTTCTTCCGTGCAGTCAAGAGATCAAACACCTCATCAGCTGGCTAATCCCTGTGTGCGGATCACATTCCTTAAAACAACCCTGTGGAAATTTTCAGCTATTTGTCCCCCTTTTTCTTCTCCATCGATGCCTTGGAGGTGTGTGGTAGGTGCTGTGTGAAGTTGGGACCGCACTGGGAAATACTTCAACCAGGAGCCCACAGCAAAACTTTAGCTTTCAGCCTAAGCCTTATACTCAAGATTACGAAAACTCTTGAGGAGTGGAGAGGGGGATCCTTCTTACTGTGTTTCTATGCAAATGCTTGGTTATAATTGCCAGCTGATAGCAAAGTGAGCCAAACACACTGTCTGCGAGATACCTCTGAAAAAACATTTATGGTAATAAACAGGGAGTGTTGCAGTGTTTAATGAGTGATAAGTCACATAACCACTTAGAGGGTATTTACTCTCAGCCACTTTGTTCGTTGTCAAATCTGTTTTGTTTCTGTTGTGACAATTCTGTTCGCTCATTGCTGGAGCTCTTTGGCAGGAAAAATGTCAAGTACTACACTCAATATTTTGCTGAAGAAACCCATTCAGCCATGTTGAATGAGGAGAGTGTCTCCAAAAAGAAGGCAGGCTCTGTTTGCAGTTGCCATCTGCTAGTGGAAGTGTGTTGCTTTCCTGCAAGAGCTGTGTGGTTTTACTATGCACAAGACAGTCTGATTTTTCAGTTTCCAGAGCAGTGATGTTTATTGTATTAGAACTGGGTGTTTATCTGTGGCTGAATGCCAGTGTGAAGATGATGAGTGTGTATCTGTTGGGGTTTCTTTGCCATGTAAAAGGATAATGGACATATGTGGACTGCTGTTTTGGGAGCCGTCTTCTCAGCACAAGGGCTGAGGCTTTATCCCTAAACATTTGCTCTTCTTCCTGACAGGAGCGTGATGGGATGCGAGCAATTCTGGAGTCATACGACAGCGAGCTGACCCCATCAGAGCACTCACCCCAGCTGAACCGACGCATGCGTGAGGCCGAGGAGATGGTGCAGAAGCTGCACGCTCATAATGCCGAGCTGGAGGTAATAAAGAAGCATCATGCTCTAACCCCAGGGGTGAAGTAGTTGAGACCTTTAAGATTGAATTGCATAGTGATGTGATCTGCTCTCACAGAAGGCAGATTTGCAAAATTCAGACTTCAAAATTCCAGGATCAGCAAGACCCACAAATTATTAATCTGCACCTGAAGCTGGCAGAAGCCAAGAATAATCATCTTTGGGTGGGACAAGGCTGCTTTGTGTTAAGTGTAGCTGTACCACTCGGCTGGAGTGACAGCTCGTCCCTGCAGGTTGTGTAAGGGGGAAGTAAAGGGGTAATGAAGTGTAGCAGGTGTGGTGTCTTCTCTGTAGTCTGGTCTAAGTGATTCATTATATCGTGTGTGTAGCAAGGCCGTGCTGTACACAGTATGAGGGAATGAGTGTTTATAAAGGCTTTACTGTAAGAGTTGAAGAGGTAAAGAATGTGTCTGCAGCTAGTCCTTTGCTTCTTGGCACTGGGCCTGAAAACCCCAGAACACCAGTAACTCTATTAAATACCTTTTGCTAGGTGTTCTCTAAGAAAAAGAATTCTTTTCAAAGCTAGAACTATTCTTCTTACTGGTTCTCTTTTTGGAACATTTGTAATCCGAAATGTGACTGCAATGAGATCAATGAACATGCATTTGCCAAATACTCCTCGCGGTGGAATGGGCTTTAAGGTCATGTGTTGAAATATTTGGGACACATCTATGATCCTAAAGCTTAGCAGCTTTGTTACACAGGCTTTGCAATAGTTGTAAGTATGTAAGTTTTCCATTCTTTGTGCCCAGTTCCACCACCATCATATAGCTTTGGAGATGCCATCATGGAGTAATGCGTGTTGAAATCGAGGCTGCTCAGGTTCACTTTCCAGCTGTAGAGTGGATTGTCCCACTGTGTACAGAACCTCTTTGTTGCTTCTGGCATCTTGAAAATGCTCTTTTCTTGTGTTGGTTGGTGGGGACTTAAGTCAGGCAATAGTGATTCCAGTGACCTTTAAAGCCTCAGCAAGCAGAGCAGTGTGAGGCGGTGTAGATCGGTATCATGGTGTAAATCCACTTCATCTTTGTTTCTCAGAGAAGGAATTCTGTGAAGTTTTTGAGCGAGTTGATAAAGTTAGCTGGTAACATCAGATGAAATGGAAAGTTTCTCTGTGTTGTATTTTGATCACCATATTGCCTGCCAGGCAGAGCAGGGTTAGCCGATGCTGAAATAAACTCTTGTTTTATCCTACTTTCTTAGTTGTTTCCAGCAGTGGCTCTTGGATGTTTAAAGGGAGGTTTCTGGAATTGTTTCCTGAGTGGTTTCACTGAACAGATCTGATGTTCATGGTGTCTTTGGGCAGTAGCAAATCACACAATCACAGAACATTAGCAAGTGGAAGTGACCTCGAAAGATCATCCAGTCTGATTCCCTCGCCACAGCATGATCACCTAGACCAAGTTGCACAGGAATACATCCAGGCAGGTTTTAAACGTCTCCAGAGAAGGAGACTCCACAACTCCCCTGGGCAGCCTGTTCCAGTCCTCCATCACCCTCATTGTGAAGAAGTTCCTTCTGATATTTGTATGGAACCTCCTATGTTCCATACCCATTGCCCCCTGTGCTGTCATTAGATGCTACTGAGCAGAGCCTGGCTCCATCCTCCTGTCTCTTGTCCTTTCCATATTTATAGACATTAATGAGGTCACCCCTCAGTCACCTCTTCTCCAAGCTAAAGAGACCCAGCTCCCTCAGCCTTTCCTCATCAGGGAGATGCTCCACTCCATCATCTTTGTGGCTCTGTGCTGGACTCTCTCCAGCAGCTCTGTCTCCGTCTTGAACTGAGGGGCCCAGAACTGGACACAAATACTTCAGATAGAGAAGTGTGGGAATCAATTGCTGCACTTCTTTGTTTATAGAAAATAAATTAACAGTTTACTTTTGTGGGTATGGACTCGGGGCTATGTGGAAAATTTCAGAAAGGAGCTGTGTTCTCTGGAGGTTTGGTTTGTGTGATGTCAACCTTTAAGCCTTGCAAAGACTTTGCTAGAGGCAAGATTCAAAGACCCCTGGCAAAGTGAAATGTAATGCATCACTTGGCTGCGTTTGCCTTTCTGCCTGCAGTCTTGACTGCTGAATCTATTTGGAAATTTTGGGTAAAAATGTTTTGTTCTAGTAAAAACCTGAAAACTGGAAAGAGAAATTGAGGTACAGGCAGGACTCCTGGTGCCTCATCATCAGGCGCAGCAGCTGTAATCAACTGCCTGTAGATCAAAGGACTGGTCGATGGCAGCTATTAATAACTTCTAACATAAAGCTCTGCACCTTCCCGGCTCTGCTGAGGCTCTGTACACATTTTAGAAATGTTGACACCTACATGACTCATCTCACAAACAGAGGAGACAGCAGGAATGAGGCACCTTGGAGCCTCAGTTTCAGGAATGTGGGAGAAAGAGTCTCGGATGAGGGAGGGCTGGGAATGGCAGGAAAAAGAGAACTTCAACGAATTTAAGTCTAAGTGTGACAGAAGGGTCAGGATGTCCCAGGAGCCCCTGGTAAGGACAGGCTTGGGAGGGCAGCACACAACCAGCTTGTACAGTAGCACAGGATGAGAAGAGCCTGTCTATGAGCATGTAACAGCAAAGCAACAACAGTCAAAATCATTCTGAGGAGATCTAGGTGAGGTCTGGGGATGCTGCAAGAAGACACAGTGGTGGATCTGGGTTGAAAGGCCCTGGCTGACACTATTACTTTTTGCTGGGCCAGGTTGGTTAGAGTGTGGAAAACAAGACCCCAAAGTCAGTGGGGGATGTAGCACTGCAAGTGACAACGGTGATGCCCACGCAGGAGAGAGATTCTGGCAGCTCAGCCTATGCTGGGGGTACTGGGCAGTTGTAGCAGGAGCAGCCCTTGCGTAGTCCCTGTGTGCTGCATTTCCACCGGGGAGGCTGCTGGAATTGCTGTGATCCAGGAACATCCTGAGTTTGTAATAACCCTAGGGCCTCTAAGGCAAATGCAGCCTCTTGCACTACGTTTTCTAACTCCTACATTTCAGCTTTGTTCATAAATCTTAAAATGCACCTGCTGCACCGTGTATCTCTTCTCTTGACTTCTTTTATCATAGGTTTTTTCCTTCAATTTTCAGTTTTTTTGATACTGAATTTATCAGAATCTTTTCTGTGCTCCCTAGCAGAGAACTCTGTGCTACTTGTTTTTTTGTTTTCTGGTTCCTTCTGGCTGCCCTAATCTGTTAGGAGCAGCTACACCTCTGCTCAAGCCTAAGAGGGAAGAAGCTGTGTTCTTACTAACAGGGCTTTTTCCTTACTCTGAAAATGGAGATTTTCCCATCCACTCCAGCAGCTCAGTGTGAGGCAGGAAGCTCTGTGGTGAAGGGGGAGTGATAGTGATAACACAGTGGGAAAGAGGAGCAAACCATGTGGGACTAGGAAGATTCTGGGCTGAGGCAACGGCTTTTAACTCATTAGGTCGATGAGATCTCTGTTAAGTCCTTTGCTTGATGCATGAATGGAGTTGGGAAGCTGTTTAAAAGAACATAGGGAATGAGAGAGCAGTGTGTAAGCCCTGGAGGGTTTGATGTGGTAGTTTATTAATGTCTGCTGGTAGGATGGAGTTTGCTAATACCCTGAGTCACGCCTGACTCCCTCATTCCCCACTGCTCACTGGGCAGGATGGCTGCTGGGAGTGCTGCTGTGGCTGTACCACAGACATCCCCTGGATTACAGGCATCTTGTCAAAAATGGCAATGCAGAAGGATGCTTTGTCCTGGATCACTTCAGAGATGCAGTGTTGCTGCGTAAAAACTGGTCCCACCAGAGCAGAGGACTGGAAAGGAGAGAGGGGCTGATGAGGAACTTTTAAAATCCCCTCACTGATGACTGGTGAGAAAAGCTGGAACTCTAATGCATGGACATGCAAATGTGTAGGCAGTTCTTGTCTGAACATCACTGCTTTATCCTCTCAGAGCTGCTGCCAGCCCAGCACCCTACTCCAGAATGCTGGTTTGTCCAGAGGGGTCCAAGAAAGCGCTTTATGGGGTGCTGAATGTGAAGCAGGGAGAGATGCAGAGAAAAGTGCCATCTCCAGTGGTGTTTGGAAAAGCAAACAGGCTGTGTCAGCCTATTTCATGTGGTTAATGAAGTGTCACTCACCATCTTTTTAAAGTGCGTTTTGGAACTGAAGAGGGAATGAGTTTGTCCCTGGCCAGTCTGCTATAAATACTTAAACAGAAGTGTAGGGCTATTTATATAATTTTTGATATCGGTGGTATCAACAGCTTTCTTGTCCATCTTGCATAACTTGTACCAGCTTAGCTCCCATTACTTCTAATTTCGGGGTAAATATGACAAAACAAAAAGCTTCTGTGCTTGCAGCAGCTACTGTGAGAAAGCTCTGATGTGGAGTTTCGTGTTTGAAAAGTTAAATCCAGCTGCACAAAAGAGAAATTGGCATAAATATAACTCCATTAGTAGTAATTTTATTGCAACACACTTGGCTTCATATGAAACTTTAATGAAGAGAGATTTGCAAGGAAGGCTCATGCTGACTCCTTCAGTGGTCTCCAGCATTTTCTGCATTGAGAGATTTACGCTGTCTGTGAGCGCCATATGTACTCTAATCGGTTAATTATGAGTCTGACAGTTTCAGCACATGCAAGGCCATATGGTCTGTGTTTGTGTTCCACCACAGCCGTAAACAGTGACCTCAAAACTCATTGACCAAATACTGTCACCTTATCTGCACCTGCTAACTGCAGGGCTGTGAGAAGCGGGCAGTGTTGATGTTAGTCTCAAATCTGCTTCTTGCAAAAGGAGTTACTCAGCAGTCACCTCAGTGCTTAAAGTGCTTAAGCTTTACGTGCAGAGGCAATAAAATGTTTAGTTGAGCAGTGAGCAGTTCTTCCTTTTCTCTCACTCAGCTTCCCTCATCGCTGCGGTTTCCACTTTTTTACCTTCTTTTTTTTTTTTGCTCTCTTTGATCCACTCTTTGTGTTTATCTCGCTTTATCCCTCCTCTGTCAATTTCCTCTCCCCCTCAAAGGTAAATTGTTTCCTTACATAGCAGAAGGGGCTTCTGTGGTGATGGAAACTTTACAGCAAATCTTCCTTCCATCTGTGCAAGGTACAGTAGAGGTTGTTTTAATTTTCAGGTTTCCTTTGCCTGTTTTCTCTACCTCTCTGCCACCGTCCAACCTTTGTGCACTGTTTTTTTACTCAGTGACAACTGTAAGAAGCAGCGAGAAGATTACTCTGCTCACTTCAGAAGTCCATAAGGAGCAAATCCGAGTCACTGGAGCTTTTCTGCCACTTCAGAATGGCATATGTTTCACTTGCCCAGACTCCTGCTGTCATTGTAGCATCTTATCTGTGACTCACGTGGGAGAAAACAGGCTCTCTCTGGAGACGATGCGAGTGCGCTTCATGCATCAGCTACCACTGATTGCTGAAGCAGTCACAGGGCTGGACATCATCTTCTGACAAAGCAAACACCTTGTCTAAATGGCATTTTGAACCCGAACACTTTGACATCTCTTGGCAGACTCAAGTCTTCCCGGGAACCACTGCGGCCCTTTACATTTCTTTTCTTTCCTGAAGGAGAGTGGGTCACGCTGTGCATCCTCCTGCAAAATGGATTATCTTGGGTTTTCTTTTCTTTCACATGTTTCATCTTCCCTCAGACCCAAGTGACCTTGTCAAGTCAGGAAGCCATTAGCTTCCTCCCCTCTTCCACTTGCCAGCGGCTGTGTTTTTGGACAGCACCTTGCAAATAACCATCATATAAACAAGGAATTCAGGTCACGAAGGGGCTTAATGATTTGTTAAGGGTGACAGTCCCTGCTGTGTGGAAGAGCTCTGCCTCTGCAAACTGGTTGATGCTGCAGCAAAGCCTGCTCTGTGTAGCTGAGACACCTTGTTTGGTTGAACTAGTATTTAAAACTCTACTACTTGAGGGGTTTTTTTAGGACATTCCCCATTTTAGATCTGTCTTGAAAGTAAATGATCAAGAGAAGTATTTCATGGCATTGCCTTATACCGGGAATATTCTGCACAAAACAGCATTGTTTTCACTCTGGCTGGATTTTTACAGCTATTTTTAGTGTCTGGATGCTCTGACAGTTTAAGAATGGCTTTAACTCAACAGTTCCTAGGGACCAGAAGCCTCCATCATTCTGAAGAAGTGAGAATGTCTGGGCACCAACTTGCAGAGAGTAAATTAAATCATTAGGTAAGACAATGTCTGTGCCTTTAGCTTGCTTTATAGACAAGCCCTCAGAAAAATGACTGTCTGCAGAACATGAGCAGCCTGAAGGACTCTTTTGCTGCTCTTGGCTACACATTGAAGTGCATGGAAGACACTTTTCCCCACTATGCTGCCTTCTTGTGCTTTGAGTGCAGCAAGACAAGGGGAGACACCATCATTGCCATCCTCTCTTGCTCAAAGTCAAGCTCCTGATGTCAGTGTAGTCTGTGACACTGCCACCAGTTCTCTTACTGACTAGCTCGTATCTCGACTCTCTCTAAAGTTAAAAATTTCTAGTAATGGTGGTCATCAATTATCACTTGTGTTAGCAGCACTTGTGTTAGAGGCTTCCAAACGGACTCCTGCAGCCCCTGCTGTCTGAAGTGTTTCAGCCTGCAGGAAGCATATCTAGCCTAGGTAAGACTCTGTTAATATCGACCCACTGCCCAGGCACAATGCTCACACGATGTGGGAACACTCTTGTACTTGACCTCTGAAGGATCACCCTTTAAAGCCTGGGAGATAGGGCAGCCACAGAAAGATTTCTCCCTCCTCCAATCTGTGCTTCTCAAAAAATGCTTTTGGTTTGAGCAAATCCTCCTGGAGCCCAGCCCAGTGATGTTACAAATAACCAAGCACGAACAAGGCTTGACCAGGGGAATTTAGATTGGCTTCAGATGTACCTGGCTATAGGAGACAAGGGAAACAGATAAACTGGGTCTGAATTCCTACAGAAGATTTGAAATTGGGTTCTTTATTAGAGATGTTTTGGAAAGAGAAGATAACTGATGAGCAGTTATGAGTCATATTTACTGAATTAGAAGAGGAGAGAGTGTTTCATACAACATCATTACACTGGAGGGCCTGCATGCCTGTGCCTGGAGATACAGACTCTGCAATTAGATGTCTTTAGATGGAGCAGGAAGCCAGACTGCATTTGTGATGGAGGCAGTGGCCATGTCCACAGCGAATGGCAGCAGACAAAGGCATAAAGGAGCTGCTGGAACACATCACCTTGTGTTGCTGGTGTCCACCTGGGGGAGCAGGGACTAGTCAGGGAGAGGCACCTAGTGCCTTGGTAACATGTCTCTTCCCTCACAGGCAGAAAGAAAAGGGCAAATTAAGCATCTTTGGGGAATGGGATTAGGACCAGGTAACTTCCAGCTTTCCAAAGGGAAGGCTTTGATAATGTAGAAATATGTCCCTACATTCTGTATTGGTCTCCTTCACTTGCTGTCACAAGCCAGGCAGTGTGGTGGGAAAGTCTAGAAGGCAGTAGGAAGGTTGCTGGGCAGGTTCCTCTAGTGCTTGCACCAATTGCTTTCCACAACTACAGAATTGTTTGGGAATTTTTTGCAATGCAAGAGGACCATTAAGCAAATAGGACAAACTGCATTTTGCATCTAATTCAGAGATTTCCCCTCTTGGAATCTCTTCCAGGCTGGAAAGCATGGTGGTTCTATGGAGCACTGGTCTCATCCATGCGGATCATGTGGTCACTGCTGTTCCCCATGTTTGGTAGCAGGGTTTGTCTTTGTAGATACCCAAGCGATCCTTGGATCGGGGTGATCCAAGCTTCCCAACAGCTTCCAGAGTATGTGGTCTCTTTCTGGAGCAAGACGATGGGATCCTGTTGGAGGCAGCACCACGTCCTCCAGAGCACTTCCAGCACAAAGTTGCCTGAAGCGTGTGGTATGAGTCCATATGGCTCACCACCAGATAAATATTTTGGTGTCTGGCTCATAAGGGACAGGAAAATTGGCCAGTTTCTCTCCAAACTAAAAACTGGGTTCATGTCTGTTGGATTTCCCAGAGGTGCTGTCAGACCACATCTCTTTTTGTTTTTTTTTACTACATTGGTAATTCAGCTTTCAACGCTAGGACAGACGTAAGGTGGATGTTAAACATCTCCTAATTATTAGAACTACTGCTCAGGAGCAATCTTGCACTGATGAAAGCTCTAACAGCTTGTGGAAACCAAGCAATTCCAGGGGAGAAAGGAGCTAAGTACTTTGTGAAAAGAGTAAAAGCTAAGACTACACATCAGGAGAATGTTTTACAGGGAAATTTGAGCTATTCCCTAGCTCTGCGTTGTATTAATGCCATTAAACAGTGCTTGTCTGGGAGTCTTAAGAGGTGTTCAGAACTTGATGAGATTTGTTTATTTTCATAATGATTGGATTTGAATTCTGTCATTTGTAGTGCTTCGTTTCAGAATAATTGCATAATCTCTGCATAATTTAAGATTTAAAGCATGTAAGTGTTTTCGTGTCAGCTTTCACAATGATGTTCTCCTGTAAGAAAGAGCGATGAATATTTTTAACAATTATTTTCTATTTTAAAACATGCTGTAAAGATTCCAAAGATTTTTCTGCTGGGCCTCCGCACAGGCTCAACGCAGTTCTGCCCACTGTGTTTCTGCGGGCTCCAGCTACAGGGTGTTGTTGAAATCCTGTTCCCAAATAGTTATAGCAACAGAAAATTATGCTTTGAGAAAACATCAGTACTGGCTTGTTCCCCTGCTCTTGCGGATCCCTGTGCTCCTGCTCTTTGCATCTTGTGCTGGTTGTAAGATCCACTTTAATACACTTAATACTTTGGTTATTGTGGCAATTAGAGCAACAATAGTTGTGTCTTGGTTTTCTTTTCAAAGCCCATTGATTCTTTATTTTGGCCTTAATTACCAGTAGTAGAAGAGGTGCTTCTTCAGAGAACTAATCAGTCTCAAAAGCCTGGCTCAGCACACTGCTTGAGCACGGGCGCCTGAATGCAGGAGCCAATTGCAGCTGGTTTATTTTTGAACATAATTACTGACCCTTCATTCTTGCAAGTTGAGTTTGCTCCCGTACATTCGCCCTGCCTTGCCCTGTGATAGACTGGTTTGCCCACAGGCTGCAGCATCTCCATTTCCCCAGTTTGGTTTCATAGTAGAGTCATGAATTAAGAGTGTGGCACCACTGCAAATCAGAACATGAGCAGAATTTAAAGGAAGGTGGCTGTGATGCTCTTTATTTTTCTCCTTTTCACTTCAGTGTGACCAGCCTACCGATGTTTGGAAAAGGCTGGGAACAGAAGAAGTGAAAAAAACAGCTGATAGCAGTTTTCACCAAGCTGTGAATAAAAAACTAAGCTGTTGATATAGATCTCCTCTGTTCGGGGGTGCTTGGAGCAAATTATAAGGAACAATTCTGTTTTCTCAGTCTCTGCTTTCTCGGAGACTTTATCTATTTGCTTAAATCAGTGTTAACGTCAAATGTACTTGGAGTCTGCTAAAAGTTGTTTTCAGCAAAACAGACTGGAAGCCCTGACGTTTTCAAGAAAGCCCCAGTGTTTCTGAGATGGAAGTTTTGATTTAGTATGTTAGTTAAGGTGTTTAATGAAACAGGCAGCGCTCCTGTACAATACATGTGCCATGAATCCAGCGGTGGTGACGGTGACAGAGATGTGAAATGCATGGCACATCAATTTGACATATTGAACTGATTCATGTTTGCAATTTGCTTAAGCTGCTCTAATGGCTAGAGCTTTGACAGATGCACACTCAAATTTCACTTCTGTTCATGACAACATTAAAACCAGAACAGATTCCTGGTTTAAAGCATGGATTTTTATCTGTTCTGTGTTCTCTTGCCTCTGTTCCATACATCAGACCCGTGAACGTGAGTTTCTCTAACAACAACTTAACTTCCTTTTAGAAAGTTGTAGAAACAGCTTATTTTCCATTGGAAAGCTGATTCCTGGAAGAGCTGCTAAACCTGAATACTTTTAACTTTTGAAAGCAGTCAACAAGAAACTTGAAAGATGACATGTTACACTGTTACTGGGGTACAGAAGAAAGGGGTGGCTAGCAGCTCAAGAGAGGCTCTTCTCCCCCTCTACTCTGCACTAGTGAGACCTTGTCTGGAGTATTGTGTCCCGTTCTGGGCCCCTCACTTCAAGAAGGACACAGAACTGCTGGAGGGAGTCCAGCACAGAGCAACGAAGATGATGAAGTAGAACACCTCCCTTATGAGGAAAGGCTGAGGGAGCTGGGTCTCTTTAGCTTGGAGAAATGGAGACTGAGGCGTGGCCTCATTGATGTCTATAAATATGTGAGGGGTGGGTGTCAGGATGATGGAGCCAGGCTCTGCTCAGTGTCATCTGGTGATAGGACAAGGGACAATGGGTGCAAGCTGGAACACAGGAGGTTCCATATAAATATGAGAAGGAACAACTTCACAGTGAGGGTTATGGAGCACTGGAACAGGCTGCCCAGGGGGGTTGTGGAGTCTCCCCTTCACATGTTTAAAACCTGCCTGGATATGTTCCTGTGCAACTAGGTCTGGGTGATCCTGCTGTGTCAGGGGTATTGGACTAGATGATCTTTTGAGGTCCCTTCCAATCCCTAATGATTCTGTGATTCTATGAAAATAAGGACTGATGTCTCCCTCAGGTTGGATCACATAGAATCATAATGGATTGGAAGGGACCTCAAAAGATCATCTAGTCCAATCCGCCTGCAACAGCAGGATCACCTAG
>JAOXOE010000771.1:7911851-7982080 GCA_028565055.1 Phoeniculus purpureus | reverse complement strand
TACAGTAATCCCTCAAATTTCTTTTGTAAAAATAGCTGAATTTAGTCATAGATGTGAATTCTGGGTGTGGTTGAAGTAAATAGGATGCAGCAACATTTTTGTGAGTTTTTATTCCATACTGTCTTTTTAGAGTAACTACTACTTCTTTAGCACAGTACCTGTACATAGCACAACACTCGAACATTGAAAATCAGTGCCTACATTCTTCATCTGTCTAACCATTAATAGGTTGTACTCCTGCTAATTAGCAAGAACTATTTGTCCATTCTGTTCCTGGTGAGAACAAATAACACTAGACTAACCTTAATAAAATTGTTACCACATTTACTAGTCCGAATGTCATGTATTTAGTTAGTCAAGAGTTTTTAAATTATTAGCATTAATGATATTATTTACTCTTTTTTTTTTTTTTAACAAACTGAAGCTGAAATCTCACAAAGAATCAGTATTTACAATTTATTTAAATAAAAATAGCAATTTATGAAGACAGACTATTTCTACCAATTCTGTCTTCATTAGCACTTCCTTACACGGGAACTTGAAATATACCCAGAAGCCAACAGATAGGACACTATATTGGAAAACAGTTTACACTGTTCTAGCAGGGAGAGGCGAATACTGAAATGGACAAGGAGCTTTCTGTGTAAGTATCTGCTGTATGTCTGGCTTGAGGGAACACTTGTTTCAGAAGACAAGTGATTAAGCACACTGTCGGCTAATAACCATGTTGTACTCCACACAACTATGGGCAGAAATATCTACAAGATCTTTCCCTGTTTTTGCAAAGAAAAAGATCTCTTGATCTGAGATTTCCATCCATCACCCTGTACTATGCACCAAATCCCTGAAATTCTAATGTAAAGATTTACTCTTTTTGCCGATTACTTTTGACTTCTCTTCAATACAACTACTAATAAAAATTAATTTATTATAAAGGAAACTTATTAATACCGTATAAAAAATACAAAATTATGTGGGATTAGAAACAAATCCCTTCTAAAACTGAGAAAAGCCAACTTAATAATTATTTCATTTTATCTGAATATTTTCTGATCTCTAAATTTGATTTAAAAACTAAGTATTTGCAAGGATATGTCATTTCAGTATTTCAGTTTGTCTGAGAAAAGTAAAACACATTATTGATAGGTCCAAACTCTTTTCTTTTTTTTTTGCTTGGGTAATAAGATGAAAATTCAGTCATTACCATAGCCCTGGCTCAGTGAGGTTCATTTATTTTCTGAAACTTGTTCTTTATTCTTCAAGATAGACTATTGCCCTTGCCTGATTGAATGATTTAGATTACCATGGTTGCTATTCTGTCATCGTTTCTACATGGTCCAAGTTCTGCCAATGAAACTTTGGAAGAAGTATGGATTTCCTCATTTTACAGATAATTTACACTGTAGTGGTTTCACTAGCTGAAACTCTCTTCAGAGCTCTGCACAACTTTCCAAATAAAAGGAAAGATCCAGGAATGTTACAAAAGTACAAAGCTGAACTATTGGAATCTAATCTACTGTTTTAGAGACTGTGTGTCCAGCAGGAGCAGGGTGGTGATTGTCCCCCTATATTCAGTACTGGTGAGCCCGCATCCTGAGTACTGAGACCAGGTTTGGACACCTCAGTACAAGGGAGACATTGAGGTGCTGGAGTAAGTGCAGAAGAGGGCAACAAAACTGGTTAAGGGCCTGGAGAATCAATCTTCTGAGGAGAGATTGAGACAGTAGGGGCTGTATATTTCAAGGAAGACGAGGATTAGGGGAGACCTCACCACTCTCTACAACTAACTGAAAGGACGTTGTAGACATTTTGGTGTTGGTCTCTTCTCACAGGTAATTAGGGACAGAACCAGATGGCAGGGCTTCAGGCTCCAATAGAGTAGGTTTAGATTGGACATCTGGAAGAAATTCTTCACGGAGAGAGTGGTCAGGCACTGGAATGACCTGCCCAGGGTGGTGGTTGAGTCATCATGTCTGGATGACTTTAAAAGATGCTTAGACGTAGTGTTGGGGGACTTGTTTTAGAGTTGAACTTGTAGAGTAGGGTGATGGTTGGACTCGATGATCCCAAGGGTCTTTTCCAACCTGAATGATTCTATGATTCTATGAAATTGATTTTAGTTGCTTTAGCCAGAAACATAGAAATATTTAGCCTCTGGTATTTCAGTTTGATATGAATCACAGAATGGTTTGTGTTGGAAGGGACATCATAAAACATCTTGTTCCAGCCCTCTGCCATGAGTAGGAACATGTCTCAATAGACCAGGTTACTCAGAGCCCCATCCGACCTGGCCTTGAACAATTCTAGGGAGGTGGCACCAGCAACATCCTTTGGCAACGAGTTCCAATATCTCAGCACCCTCACAGTGAGGAATTTCTTCCTAAGATTTAATCTACATCTACCCTTTCTCAGTTTGAAACCAGGTCCCTTGTCCTATAACTAGAATGCCTCAGAGAAAGTCCATCTCCAGTTTTCCTGTAACCCTCTGAAATACTGGAAGGCTGCTATAAGATTTCCTGAAGGCTTCTTTTCTCCAAGCTGAACAACGTAAGTTCCCTCAGCCTGTTCTCATAGCAGAGGTACTCCACACTCGTCAGAACTCGCTGCAACGGTTTCTTGTTCCTTTTGTACCTTATGCATAGCAGAAGAGCAGTTCTACATAGAAGGACAATATTACCGTAGGTTCAATATTACTGTAGAAGAATCATATCTTTGCTACAAAAAACCTGCTTTTTCCATTAGATTGTCATTGGAAATTTGTATGTATATGCAACTTGTATTTTCTTTCAGTTCAGGTACCACAACAAAATCACTGCTATAAAAAGAAATAAAAAACCCATACATAAAAGAGAAATCTATAAATCTGTACCTACCTGGTCATTAATGACAAGAGGAAAAACATCATTAAAGACACAGAAGACTTCGAGACATTTTAGAGCACATAAAATACCACCGTGAACAATATTTAATGCTAGAAACAGATTATGTGACACAAGCATCTCAAGCTATAGTTCAGTGTATAGACAACAGAAAGTGGCAAAGGATTCACCAAAAATACGTACTTTCTACGAATTTCAGTTGAGGCTGTTCTCTATCCCAGGCTCTGCCTTTCAGACGCTTTCTGCCTGAGGTCACGATCTACTCCCTGTTAGTGTCTTATATACTGTTCCTTAAATCACAACAATGAGCCATGGTCATAAGAACTAAACTAGCTAAGATCACAAATTACCAGCTAAATTTTGGGCTATGAATAGTATCTCTTCTTCTAACATATTCTATAATGTTCTACTATCTTGAAGACAATCCTGTCCCCTCATGGACCAGCAGACAGAATAACATCTTGGAAGAAGGAATTGCTGACTTCCATCGTCTTCTAAATATTGCAGTAGAATGTCTTGTGATAAAGGTGTTCCGTGGCACACCTTAGTCCATCTTTCAGGAGATTTCTGAATAATTAATGGTCTTCTATGCAAAATAAAACACCAGAATTAATTAGCTCACATGTAATACAGCCATTGGGAAACTCAAAGGTTACATTTTATTACCAAAAATCCAGCCAAAATACCGAATATTCAAAAAACATTGTGTTGTGTCATTGCTCTATGAATATGAAATCCAAAGTGCATTAATAAAGGGAAAGATGTTCTACGTAAGTAAGCTATGCTGCAGAGAGGAAACACAGTACTAAACGCTAGCCACATCCCTACTTTCTGTGTATACACTAAATAGCTCTGATTCCCTTTTTATTTTTATTGATCCCTTTAAGAATGCCATTTTCTAGTGTTTACACACATTTGTAAATAAAAAACAACAAAACACAAACTGAAGGGATGCACACAGTCCACAAAAGTAATAAAAATGGAAAAGGAAGCCTGCACTTTGAAGATGCGTCAATCATAGAATCATTAGTGATTGGAAGGGACCTCGAAATATCACCTAGTCCAACCCCCCTGCCAGAGCAGGATCACACAGAACACATCCAGTGAAGGAGACTCCACAACTCCCCTGGGCAGCCTGGTCCAGTGCTCTGTCACACTCACTGGGAAGAAGTTCCTTGTCATATTTATGTGGAACCTCCTATGTTCCAGCTCACACCCATTGCTCCTAGTCCTATCACCAGGTGACATTGAGAAAAGCCTGGCTTCATCCTTCTGACACCCACCCTTCACATATTTATAGACATTAATGGAGTCACACCTCAGTCTCCTCCAAGATAAAAGGACCCACATCCCTCAGCCTCTCCTCATAAGGGAGGTGCTCCACTTCCTTCACCATCTTTGTTGCTCTCTGTTTGAACTGAGTGCAGAATAGAGGGGGAGAAGAACCTCTCTTGATCTGCTAACCACCCACATTCTGATCCACCCCAGGATGCTGTAGGCCCTCTTGGCTACAAGAGCACACTGCTGGCTCATGGTCATCCTGCTGTCCACCAGAACCCCCAGGTCTCTTTCTCCTACACTGCTCTCCAACAGGTCAGTGCCCAGCCTATACTGATACCTGGGGTTGTTCCTGCCCACATGCAAGACTCTACACTCCATTAAATTTCTCCCTGCTCAGCTCTCCAGCCTGTTCAGGTCTCTCTAAATGGCAGCACAGTCTGCTGGGGTGCCAGCTACATCTCCTAGCTTTGTGTCATCAGCAAACTTGCTGACAGTGCACCCTAATCCCTCATCCAAGTCATTAAGGAATAGATTGAACAGGACTGGTCCCAGTACTGACCCTTGTCGGTGCTGGTCTGTTCTCACCAGTAATTGACAGAACCAGAGGGTAGGTTTAGACTAGACATGAGGAAAAAATTCTTCATTGAGAGGGTGGTCAGGCACTGGAATGGGCTGCCCAGGGTGGTGGTTGAGTCACCTCCCTTGGATGTGTTTAGAAGTCGCTTAGATGTAGTTTTGGGGGACATGGTTTAGGGGTGAACTTTAGAGTAGGCTTGATGGTTGGACTTGATGATCCCAAGGGTCTTTTCCAATCTGAATGATTTTATGGGGTTTTTTTTAATGATTCATTGGAATTAAGCCAAACAAAAGCTCTCACAACTATTTCTGACAGAAAGCTAGAATATATTTTTTTTCCAAAAACTTTGTTTGATTAGAATCTTTGCATTCACCTTCTTAGTACTTTGGCACGTGTATAAAGCGCTACAACAAACTTGTGCTTTTCAAATGTAGAGACATGACTCAAAATAAACAATAAGGGAGATGACACCAGTGCCTAAATCATATCTCCTACAGCATAAAAATGCAATTGCATATTTACATTTACTCTACTGTTACTGTTTCATAACTCAGCCAGACGTTGTTAGGACAAACACAGAAGTAAGTGCTTATTCTTGCTTATTCCCTGAGCAAGAAATATATAACCACTGCCTGGCCCCAAATTCAGCTACAAGGTGACAGAAGGTACAGCCTAGGGACAGCTGTGCCCTAGAACATCACTGGTTGGTAATCATGTGGGTCATGGGACAAAAAGACTTTTCATGAAACATCACCAATGGAATCTGCTTTCAACTACAAATGGTACAAAGTGTTCTGTTTCTACATAATAAAATTTTAGAAGAGTTAAGCAGCCTGCAGCAGTGTCATCTAAGGAAGTGATTTCATCAGAACTCATAATAAAATAAATGCATTGGTCAAGATGAAGACTTGTATAAGAAATCTCAAATGTGAGCCAGTTGTTGCTCAAGCCCTGCTGATAATTAGTTACTCTAAAATGCTTTAAAGCAGTTAGGATACTCTGCACAGGAAGTGTACTGTGTACTCAACAAATCTGATCAAGGATATTAACAGTTTATCTGTATATCTGAAATAATATGTTGGGTATGTGTCATTTCTAAGTGTGTTGTTCCTGTGTGGCTTCATGCTGCATTTTACGCCAGAATTTCAGAAGAAAGTCAAATGATCCTGAAACAGATATGATGACAGACTGTACTTCTACAGCACCTATTGTGTGAGGTTCTCCAAACACTTCACTAACATTGTGTTTAATGAGGTTCCTTTTGGTAATTGCAGGACCTAAGTATGGAGCACATAAGAGATTTACTCCAGGTGATGCACTAAGTAATTTGGGGCAATGAGAATTAATAAACCTTCATCTGTGAACCTTTGTTTTGTCCATCAGATTAACCTCGTATCTTTTCAAGGACACTTTATCACTCACATTTCTCAAAAACAAGCAGTTAGCTGTATTTGGAAGTATACTGCTTCTAAAGAAAATAATTCTGTGATTGTGTCCTTCAGCACGAGGAAGCTCAGATAAATTACAGGTGAAAATAAACCATACAGCTATTGTCTTCTGTCACACAGAATATTGGAATTTATTAGAAGATTTTTAATAAAATAGATCTTGAATGATATGTCTATTTTATGCTCAGGAAATTCTCTCTAATGTTACATTTTATTGACTGCTTTGTTGCGTAAAGCATAGTTAAGTTTATGGTAAATGAATACTGGATGTACTTCCATTTTTAATGCTTGGAAGCCTGTATATTAATTAACGTGTTGGCCAATGGCTGCACTGGATATAAGTAAAAACAGATATATGTCTCCATGATATCATTCCCATACAAATATCTGAAAGTGTTCTTACTATGGCATCCAATTTCAGCCTCTTCTGATTCCCAAGTGTTTAAGTTGCAAAAGATTCAGGACAATTTCAGATCCTGTCTGAAATTACCCTGAATGATCTTGTGAAAAAATTGCAATTCTTGTCTGAATATGCGCTGACTGGTGTTATCTTTTCTTCTGGGAGAAATCCCTAATGCCTTCAGCTTGCTTCCATAGACATACTTTATTTGCTTCCTGACATTTAGCTGTAGCTGGGAACCAGTCAAGTTTCATCAAGGAGAGGAGACAGTAAGAAAGGTTAAGCACAGGACTCAACTTTCAACATGTGTTAGTACAAGAAATAGCATGAACTGAATGCAGAAGTACCTGGAAAAAAAAAAAAGCTTTGCCATTGTGGGCATAAGGTAATAAGGATGCTTACAAGGGTCAGAAAGATCAGAAATGGGTGAGAGTTATAAACCCCCTATTGTTTCTGCTCTGTTTTAGATTTCTCAAGACATGCACCTAATTTAAGGTAAAACAAACATTTTAGAAGAAGATAATATTTGATTAAAAGACAAAATAGCTTTGAACTCCTGACAGAACAGAGTAACAACATGTATTGAACTTGTCTACTTCTAGGCAGAATATGCACGTTTTGCACATACAGTGCTAGTCCTCTCCAAGGGTCTAATCAAAATGCTGTGGGTATGCTAGAAAAGATTCCTATTGACTTCACTTTTGATTTGATTTTTGGTTTTGAATCAGTCACCACAATCAGTCCTCTTTCCCTCTGAAGTCAGTGAAAGTGCTTCCAGTAAATTCAGCAAAGGGAAAAACCCTGGGATTTTAGAATGTAAGTACGAGAGTGTCCCATTTCTACTATTTACAGTCTGTACTGCAGTCATAAGCTGTATTTTTGTCTTGACCATCTTGAGGAGGTATAGGTAATGTTGTTTTCTCTCATACTTGGTACTAAAACACGAGCTGTATGTTGCAGAAAAATCAGTTTCCATCTTTTCCTTAGGAAGATACTAATCTACATTTATGTCAGTAACGAATAATACAAATTAGACTTGTATGAAAAGAATCTCAGATTATATTATTTTCATATTTAAAACTAAATCTATGACTTCTGACATTTGGGGATTTTACTCACAGTTGAGTGGGCATGTGTGAGACACACAGCTGAACCAACACAAATGAGAACTATGAAGAGTCCTGCCAAATTACAGCATGTTCTTGTGAAACGAAAAGCTCATAAACAGGTTTATCTTGCCATCAACATGAGAGGGATAAAGGAGTAAAATGGTGAATTTGGGGTGGCAGGTCTGATTGTACAGAATTAATCTTTTCAGTAGATGGGACTTGTAAAGGTCAATATGATGGGTCTGATCCCACATCTAACTGAAGCAAAAAATTCCACTGAAAATAAAGTAAGCTACTAGCATAGAGAAAGGCACAAACATTGCATGGTTAAAATCTGTCTCTTGTTATCACAGGAAAAGCTTGATTCCAACAGTCACAAGGAAGAAAATACGCCTGAGATGCTGCAGTTAGGTACAAAACTTAGTATTTTTTCCAAATGAATAGATGCAGTCACTTTCTATAAATGCCTTGATTCTTTGATACCCTTCTGTATAATATACACTGTGTGAAGGGTCACTCTGGATGTGGACCATTTTTGATACGCTTAGTTGAAGAAAACAATAAAAAGAAGGATGCTTACTACACAAGAACAAAGATATTATCTGGAGGGCAGCAGCCTGATGAAAGAGGTATTAAAAAGCATTTAGGTAGATAAACAAGGAGAAGTAGTGTGGGCAGTCAGAAGAAGAACAGAAATAGAGATGTAAATTTTAAAGTGAATTCTAATAATTTAAATAACTGAGATAGAATTGAAGAATAAGCCAATATTATTCAGTATAGTTCAAACTGAATCCTGTTTTAATAGCAAAAAATTCCCAACATCAAAGAGAAAGCATTTATTTGCAGTTATTTGTGTTCTTTGGAGGTTTGTTTTAATTATTTTTCTACTTCACATGTAAATAAAAACAGAACATTTAGAAATTTAGAAGACCATGTTGCTGAAGAGTTAATACACAAACTTCTGTCACCTATGTGACACCTGTGTGTCACCTATGGAGCAGCAGAGTGAAACCAATGGAAATGTGTTGGATTTTGAGCAGAGTACTCAACAAAGACCAGTGCTGTACTCAGTAAAAGACCTAATATGGGAAACCTATCTGTTCCTTCTTACTGTCATTTGTAATGCAAGTCTATATTCACCCTATGGCTTTGACCCTTTGGGTTTTATGCCTTTTAAAATACATATTAATGTTCTAAAGTACTTCATTTTAACATGCTTGCCCACTTTCACTTATTTTCCTGTGCCTCACACTGCAAGACATTTTTACTGTTTTATTTTGCAAGGATTCCCACAATAATGATCTTATGCTCAAAATTTTCTCTCTTTTTTTTTTTTAATAAACATCTATTTCACAAATTTAACTAATCCAACTTTCCTCTAGCAAATCAACTATCTGGAATGCTATCATTAAGATCACTCTACTAGTCCATTGTTTTGACCCACTTACTCCACCTGAATCTCACAGCTGATTCTAGCACACAAAGCAAAAGCACCCTGTCTTTGCTATCATGATGCTTCACAACTTGATTCCATTCTACCTAGTATTATCTGTTATCTTTACCCATGTCATGGCCGACTTTTGATCAGTTAAGAGCACCCATGTAATTTCATTTATTAGATTACCAAACAAATAATTTTATTTACTTCAAATCAGCTCCTAAAAACATTTATGAGGTCATCAACTGGTTTTCAAAGAACTAAATAAGACACTTTGGATACCATATTAGAAGGACATAAAGAATATAAACCATTCAAATACAATAAAGATATATAATATGAATGAAAAAATACTGTGTGGATAATGACTGGAATCTGGTTGTACTTTTAGGGCATGAAAACTGATTAACCAAAAGTAAGCTATATAGAATCAAATAAAACTTAATATACCTGCAACATCTTAGCTGATTCATTCAAGAAATCCTCCACACTCTGATTTTCAGGGTTAAACTTGTTAAGCTGTTGGACTATTGTTGCTATATGCTTTCCATGGCTGACCATCTTCACCATGGAGAATCCTACAAATATAGAAAATCATTAATTTTTCATGCCTCCATCAGTTGTAACATAACATATGTTGATAATCTCATAGAGAAGATAGACTGCAGTAATACAGAAAAGTTGCTTTCAAAAATATCTCAGAACAGCTAACAGAAAAAATTATGATATAGTACAGTACAGATTATACAATTAGGTATTTCTTGCTCTGCGAATGTCTCAAAAGATCCTTAGGATGATAACTGAAATGGATTATGTCTAAAGTTATTTGTCAAAATATAAAGACAATACAAGAGAAAAGCATGAACTTTTGCATGTGTGCTGCCCTTGACATATTTAATAGATTGCTCTCCCCAATGTAATGCAACTGAAAGCAACATGTAAGTCTTAAATCTTATCACATGTTGCTACTAACAGACTATTTCTCCAAAACTACAAAAGAATAGGAACCAAATAGAATTACACGGAAGCAATGTCAGTGCTGGTTAGCACACTGGGCAGCGATCATAACACATCTAGTCTAAGTCACCATCAAGGTTTCTGAAGGCAACAAAGTTAGGTACTTTTATTTCTTGATGCTTTGGTTGTGAAATGACAGGATTACATCCACCACAAATGATCTTTTCCTCATATGTGTGAGAGTTTGCAGAACTGGCTACCTCCATTTTAATGTTGCTGTGTATGAAAGGCCAATGAAAATAATTATCTGGGCTTAAAGTCATTAATGTGGTTTAGCAATGAGAAAAAATAAGCACAAAAGTAATTTTCTATGTTGAAAATAAAAATACATTTTTGTAAATTGTTCTTATATTCTATAGATCGTTGTAGTTTGACATTAGAAAAGAATGCTTCATCAAGATGATTAATTTGCACTGTGGTAATGATAGTTCATGTCTTGTTTTAAAAGGCTATCATAGAATTTCCAGATACAGTGCTTCTGTACTCTGCCTTCCAGGACTATCTACTCAATTGCCTAAAGAGCACTTTTAATTACTAATCAAAACCCAGTAGAAAAAAAAAGCATTTGTGGTTGTCTGCAATACAGACATTTATTTACCTGTTACGACCAAGACAAAATATCCAATTTAAAAAATTTTCCAGCAAACCAAGGCTGGACGAAGACAAGAGATAGAATTAAAAAAGATAGTCTACTGTGTCTCTGTTACTGAGGGAAAAACCATTTTTCCATTCCTCTGAGAATCTTGATCTGTTTCTGAGTACCTTCCAACTTTCTTACACTCACAAGGGATTTTGGATAAGGGAGAAAGAAATACCCCTGTACACATTCAGGCTGAATAATAATGCAGAGTCCAACAGCTCTACTATCAACAAGGATTTTTTTCTTCTGATATAGTACAAATAAGTTTGAGCTCCTGTGCTCTGTACATGCTGATATTCACTCCTGCAAATAACATCATTAAAACAAAAAACTGGAAAGCTAAAACTAAGACATACAGCAATACCTTGTGAACTCTGGACAGAGATTCTTAATAGAAAGAATTTAACTTGTGACTGTTATTTAAACAAACTGCTACTGTTATAGTCAATATTTTAAAACACAGACATTAGAAATTGAATGCATCTTTATTACCAAACACAATGTTTAGAAAAATAAGCTAATTGCTATGTATTAAAATTATGTAAGTTTATACCATGTACAAAATGGTAAACAGTTCCCTCTATTATCAGATATAGAATTTCAGTAAAAGAGGTTAAGAACCTGACTTAGCTTTATTTCACCACAGATCTTGGAGATACTCTGAAAGTGATTACATAGGGTAAGTCTGGTCACAAGTGTAGGGACCAGTTTCAATTACCTGAAAAATTCCTTCAGGTTTTATATTTACCTTTATACTTCTGGCCTAGAAAGACTGTGACTGCATTTCCTCTGATGAAAACTGTCCTTCTTGAAAAGAAGGCTAAACTGTGCTTCCTGGTGAAATTCAGTCAGATCAAGTGGCTACTGCTCAAAATATAAAGGGTATTTCTCTCAGCTCTGTGCTAGTAAAAGAGCCAACTGCATACAAGGTACAGTTGTCTTGATGGTAACATCCTGGCATTGTCATTTACTCTGGACTTTTTCTGCATTGCTTACTGTCATCTGAGCATTGTAGAGAGCAACGCTGTGCAGAGGTCCTCTTCCCAGCAGATTCCCTCCTTAAGACAGCAAAGTAGCAGTGAGAAAACACTCACCCAAAACAGCTAGAGCCTGGATCTTATGTTTATTTTTAATTTGCATATATTCTGATATTTTGTATTCAAGGATTCTAAACGGGTATTTTACTTGACACAGATTATTTGACCTAGGATCTTCTGAAACATAATAATTAACTATTCATTGCACCAAACCTTCTGCAAATAAACTGTTATATTAGTCTGAAGGAGCTGAAGCTATTTAGTCTGAAGGAAACTGAGGGGAGACCTTATCGCTCTCTACAACTACCTGAAAGGAGGTTATAGAGAGGTGGGGATTGGTATCTTCTCACAAGTAACAAGCCAATAGGACAACAGGAAGTGGCCTCCGGTTGTGCTAGGGGAAGTTTGCCATTAGGAAAAAATTCTTCACTGGCTGCCCAGGGAGGGGGTTGAATCACTATCCCCGGATGTGATTCAAAGTTAGGTAGATGTGGAGCTTAGGGTCATGGTTTACCAGTGGGCGTGGGATAGACAGGGTAATGGTTGGACTCAGTGATCTTGAAGTCACGATGGTGGAGAAGACTTGAAGATCTTTTTCAACCTAACTGATTCAGTGATATAGGAGAAAACACAAAGGACACCAAGGCTGGCTGCTCACCTCCAGAGCTGATGAAAACTCAGCGAGTGATGCGCAACAGTTCAACACAGGCCCCGTTGAACCATTCCATTATATTTACTAGCGCTTACCAAACCAGTGGGCTAGCTACAGGCCTGCACGAGGAACTTCATCCAGTCACACACATTGTACCCACGGAAGGGTCAGTACAGCCGCATCTCCCGCACTGTTCACCGACCCACAGCGGGCAGGCCCTCACCCACTGCCGCTCCCGTACCCGGCTGTCCTCTCTGGTACCTGCGCGTCCCCTCCAGCCCGAGCTGGACCCTCACCTGCAGCCACCAGAGCCGTTACTACGGGGTGCGGGGGCTGCCGGGAGCTGTAGTTCTCCCGCGCTCTCGCCTTCCTATCGCGAAACGCCTCGCTGCAGCCAAAGAACTACCGGGATCGGGAAAAAAGATGGCGGCGGTTGTTTGCCTCCGTTGCTACGCGATTCGTTCCGTCCCTCCCCGATTGCTGAGCTGGGAACGCCGGCCAGCCTTGCTCACCTAGGTATTTGAGTAAGGGCCCGCGCACTCGGGCAGGGCCAGCTGCCGCTCGCTATCCCGAGCGCACAGGCTCCACGCAGGCCGCGAGGGAGACCACAAGTCCCGGCATCCCCCGGGCTGCTGTGCTGGGCGACTAGGGTCATGCCGAGTCGCACCGCCCCTGCCTCCCTGCGTTCAGCAGCCAAGTGGGTGGAACGAGACCGCCTCGAGGCCGCCCCCCCATTGGCGGTGAGTGCGTGGGTGGGCGGGGAGATGGTCTATGGGGTCCCGCCCCTGCGCATGCGCCGCGAGGGGGCGCCGCCGCCGCCGGCCGCGCAATGTTTCGGGGGGTGAGTGTGAGGTGCGGCCGGTCCTCGCGCTGAGGGCAGCGCGCGCGGCTGACGCGGAGGGGAAGGAGGAGGAGGCGGAATAAGACGAGAAGGAGGAGGAGGAAGAAAAGGAAGAAGAGAAGGAGCGGCTGCGGCGACCCGGCGGAGCTTCCCGGGCAGAGGCAAGAGCCGTAGCCGGTAGCCCCCGCGGCGATGATGAACAGGTTCAGAAAGTGGCTGTACAAACCCAAGGTGAGTTGCGAGGAGCCGCTGGCGCCCGGGGTCGCCTCTCCGCGAGGTCACCCTCGCACCGTGTCGCGGCTGGGGAACGCGGCAGCCGCTCGCCCAGTGCGGGGAGGGAGATGACAAAGCAGAGAGAGTACCCTGGCGCTGGTGGGACCCACCGAGAGCGCACGGGCCGTGGTGGGGGGCAGGAGTCTCTTCCGCTCCGTTGTTGCTCCTGGTGGGCGCCGGCAGCGGGAGCCCCCGGAGAATGCGGAGCGGAGGCGGCTCTGCCTCAGCCCTGCCTGAGCTGCCGCGGTTTGCCAATAGTCTGAACCCGGGGAGAGACTGTTCAGGTGTCTCCGTGCTGCTGTTAATGGACCTGCGGGTGCCTGAGAACTTTGAAGTTAAAAAAAAAAATGGTTGAATGGAGCTCTGCAGGTGAACGGGGCTCTGTAGGTGTGTGATTTCAGCCCTGCTCGGTTTGAAATCATTGGAAGGGATCCAAGAGTCAGAGCTTGCTTTGGAATGAAATTATCTTCTGGCACGAGTTAAGTAACAACTGTCTGGAGAGCGATCTTTTCTCACTTGTGGTGTTCGGATCCTGAACGAAGAATGTTACTGGTTTTCAACATACACGGCAACCTGTTTTTGTCCAGGAATCACAGCAGTCTGTATAGTTACCCACTTTATGAAGTTTTTGGGTTCCTGTGTGTCACTACCACCTTTATTTTTTTATGTTTTAATTTCAGTAGTAGTGTTAAGTCTGGTTTTTGTAAACCTTTCATGCTTGCTGTCCTTTTGCCTGAATTACAGCCAACATGCCAAGGTTTTTAAAACATTTAATGAAAAAAATCATAGAATCACAACTTTTAAATGCATCCAAGGATGATGATTCAACCCCCTCTCTGGGCTGACTAGTCCAGTCAGGTGATACTGCAGAATAAAAGTTCAAAGTGTGCAGGCTTGATGAATGTTGTATGTAGTCATAAGCCTTGCTGTACTGTTGAACATATATGTATATACTTGTTTGATATTGCTGCTAATAGCTGAAAGATAATTTCAAGATTAAATAACTTAACATGCAGCAACAAATTACAGGTAGCTTTCAATACACTTGGCTATTTTTTATGCTTTACAGCAAGAAACTAATAAGGAAATTGTTAATTATTAAAAATGTTGATAGACTTAGATGCAGAAGAAATCCTTTCAAATATATCTCGTGTCGCTAATTTTTACTAAAACAAATTAGATTTCACATTAGTTTGGAAATAATCTTATGGTAAATCTTACTAGTGTATTGTTCCTTTGTTGTATGCTCTATGTTCAGCATCTCAGGTCTGTGTCAGTGTGTGTGCTTATGTTTCTGTAGGACTTTCCTGTGGCAAAGGAACTTTCCCAGCCTGTCACATGATACTGGGCCTCATAAATCAGTAACATCTATTGCTCGTTGCATAAACGCAGCACCCTCTAAGTCTTGCTGTGCATTTACACTTTATTTGTGAATACTTTTCCTAGTTTCAGTAACTTACTGTATCATTTTTATGTGAGTGGGCTATTGGCAAATTGCAATAAGCATGTGTTTCTTCAGCAATGACTTTTTCATCTATGTGCTTTGAGTTGGTGTGGATAACTTTTTGTTAAATACACAGCAGTCTGAATAGCAGTTTTTTGTTTAAGGTGGAGGTTCTTGCATTTAGAGCCTTCTGCTTTCCTGGTTACTACTTGCTTTCTGGTTTTGTCAAGGAATATTTAGGATTCCTTCCCTTAAGGTTAGTGGGTTCCTCAGTCTATTTTAAAATGGTTTTGAGTATCCTATGTTTTGAAGATGACTCATTTGAATATTTGTTCTGGTGAGGGCTATTACCACTAGTGACCTCTTTTGCTTAGTTATAATACTCTGTTAGGTATTAAGGAAGCCGCATATATTTTATTGGTTAGATTTTGCTACTACCAGTGATGGGATGTGCTGCTTCTGATTCATTCCACATCCTACTCCTGTAACAGCGCTGCTGCATGACACTGGATTTTGATGGTACTGGACATTTGACTGGGTTTTGATTGCTATTCAGGAATACTTTTCAACATGGGGGAAAGACATCCGAGTGCAGCAATTCACAATACTGCCTGCTCTAAAGCCTGAATATATGGTTTAGCTTAATGCTAGGGGAAGCATTTCATAGTTTTTCCTAAAAACCCAATACCAAACAATGTGAATTAATAAACTTGATATTTGTAAATGGGGGAGATGAGGAAATAGAACGAATATTGCTGAGCAAGATGGAATTACCACAGCCTGATGATTTTCCTGATAGCTTTGTAAGACACACAGACCTGCATCTAAGCAGTAATATTTACTTGATAACTGCTGCATCTGTGTGAATGTACCAAGGATGGGAGAGAAAACGTAGGTATAGGAGATGGGAAGTCTTGACTAATGTTGTGAGCATGTCACGTGACTTTCCGGCATCCTTGTGCAGTCAGTACTCCTCCTGTCCAGCCCTATTCTTGAGGTATGCTGATATACCAGATTTTAATAACCCAGAGCAAATGCTGTGGAGGCTACCCAAGTATGAAGTAAGAAGCAGTGATGTGATCTCTACAGCTAATAGGAGGCAGACTTCTAATCTATGTGTTTGACATAGAGCAGAGGCGAGATGTTATTTTCAGCATCTGGCACTTGATTGTTATTTAGTAAAATGTTGTCTTTAAGATGCGTGTTCCTTTTAGGGACTGCAGATTCAACATGTTAAGTTTTGGGAAGGGAGTTGGTGTTACCTTTTTGAACCAGGAGAAAATGCAGAGAAGGGATTTGAAGCAATAGTGTTCTTGCAGCACGGTGGTGGGACAATAATTAGTTTAACCTTCTCAGGCATCACCACCTTTCTGAGGCAGAGGATAACACTTTCTAAATTGCAGTATTTGTCTCTGTGCCCTGTCACTTTGAGGAATTTATATTGTACCTGCTCCTGTTGGAGCATTCCACAGGTGTCAAGTCAGAACCTGTTCCCAGGCAGATCTGAACATCCCACGAAAAGTCCATAACTGGACTGGTTTTGCAGAGCTTTGAAATGCATTTGATATCTAAAGTATTTAGTATAATTTCTCTGAATGTTGCCACTTAAATCTGAGGAGTAGGTTGCAAAAAAGTGTGAGTAACTAGCTTACTGGGTTGCTCTTTTGAATTGAGCTCAACTTTACTGATTTTTTTAAAGAGAGGTTCAGTTTTTGACATAGGAGGGACAAGAAAAAGTCTGTCTCTAACCAGAGCTTCAAGATGGATTTTTAGAAATCCGGTTATTATAAAAGACTGCAATATATTCAGTGCATGGGGTTTTTTTTATTTTAAAAATAAAAACAGAAAATAATGTTGCTTATTTTGTCTTTATATCTATGAATCTGAGTACTTTTTAGAGAAGCCACGGAAAATGTGCCCTTCATAAATATTTTAAAAAGAATGTAAGGTCTTCACTTTATGTTCAGTAACCTAAAGTTTTGCTCCTAGTTTCTTTTACATAGTAAAAGAATATGAACATCTTGCAGTAAAGTTGAAGGATTTATGTTCCTGTAACTCACACAAAGCTCACAGTCATTGGTAATAAAGATTCTGCTTTCTGAATGTTTCATTCCCAGTAGATCATGCTCACAAGGCTTGCATAAGAAAATCGTACAAAACCTCCAGGCTTATTTTTTTTTTTTTAACATTTCCTACTCTGAGACCAAGGTACAGCAGTGCACTTAGTGTCTGCTTTCAGTAAAAGGCTGTGTAACTTCCGCTGGGATGTGAGGAGAGGTGTGCGCAAATAGCTCCAACTTGTAGCTGGGAGTGAACACTCAGTGACAAATAGGTACTCAGCAGACCTCTTTCACGTGCTTCAGCGGTTATGTATCTTCTCCCCCTGGAGTGCTCGGGCACGCTGAGAATTGTAGTTGCTATCTTCCTGTTTGTTCTGAAATGCTTCTTACATGTTTCTTTTTAAATCCTGATCCTTAATTTCTGCATATGGATTAGCAGACGCATCTTCAAGGCAACGAGGTTGCTGTCTGTTAACTTGTTTCTGCAGTGGTGCTCTCTGACCACAAGTAACATTTAGGGATAAATAGTATGGCAAGTTCTCTGAGAGTAAGTGTTTCTGTGCTTGTGCATAATGCTTTTCTCTGCCTTTAAAAAGTGTTTTCTCAGTAAACTATGTCTTATAAAAGTAAGCCAAAGATTTTAGCTTTAAAAAAGGCTCAAAACATGAGATAGTAAATCTTGGGATGTTGGAAGATGATCTCATACAAGTAAGAGGAAGTGAGAGCATTCCTAGGGGGTCAAGAGCCATTCCCCGAAGTAAAAATGTTGGAGACAATCGCAAGCAAAAAAAAAATCGAATGACCTCTAGGAGCTTTTACATTGCTTTATGCAAGGAAAAGTGTTTAAAAAAGGTCCTAGGTAAGTTCACCTAAAGTGGTGAACATTAAAAGCTGCACATAAGGTCATGTTTCTCAACAAGTGTTAACAGGGTTTCTTAGTTTTAGAGCTGACTCAGACAAGTAAAAGATGAGAAATACAATAGAAATAGGCAAAACTGACTTTTTTTTTTTAAGGGAAAGAAGCAGCATGTTTGTGGGAATTTTTTTAGGAAATAATTGCCTGTAAATAGAAAAAAGCAGAAAAGCTTTTTAAAGATTAATGGAAGCTTGAACTTTAGAAGTTTGGAAGATAAAACATTACAGAGTCAACTATGTGCTTGACATACTGGAAAGAGCATTTTAAAACTTGTGTTAGTAGAATGATACATAGGTAGAGGGAGGATTATTTTAGGTGATGTTTTGTGGTTGGAAATGGTCAGAAGTGAAAAAGGGTGAAGCTACTGAAGTAGCCAGGCAACTATTGACACTAGTTTTGGGGAAGTAAATGTAAAGGTAAAGATGATTTTAGAGAAGTGATAGGTAAGAAGCAGTTAGCATCTCATTTTAGCTATTGTTTTCAAATCTTAAAAGTGAAGGGTATGATGTTCACAGACAAGAATGAGAGCAAGTTCAGAATTAGGAAAAATGTCTTGGAGCAAACAGCTTAAGAGCTAAAGAAGAGGTAAATGGTGTTTGCTGCATCAAGCTTCTCCTTACTGGTGCCATATGGTAATCAAAGCCTTTGGGCACAGTAATTTCTGAACAAAACTTATTTAATGTACTATTTACATTAATGTCTAATGAATTTAAAAGACAGAAGAATGAGGAGGCTTTCTTATTTGGGGAAACAGCATTTACATGATTTTTGGAACTCTTAACTACTGTCATGATCAGCTCTTTGATCTCAATTATCTGCTTAATTATTCTTGTTGCTAGTGTCTGATCAGAGGCTGCAGCTATTGAACGACGTTAATCAGTGTTATTGATAAAAACCCTGAGTAAGGCAACTTGTCATCATACATTATTCAGTTTTAGAGTTTTACATACTGAATTGCTTCATTTTAGAAGCACCATCTAGTGGTTTCCACACATGTATGGAAAATAATAATTCTTCAGTGTTTTGTTCTAGTTTTGCAGCTGACTAAAGATGACCTGCAGTCAAGTTGTTTCCTAGCCTTGATTTTTACTTTTATTTGAAAAAGGGGATTAGGTAGCTATTGCAGTTGTCTGTTAAGAGAATTGCTTGTTTGTTCTTTATTTACTCTGATGCGAAAGAAATTCATACACCTTGTGAAATTATTCTTAGGTGGATTACTGTGAGCGAAGTCATAGTATATCAGATCAAAAGTCTGTCTAGGCTGGTATGATGTCTGGTGGTTACCTCTGTAACATGTCAGATGCTTAGGGAAAACAGATGAGATGAATACAAACTGATATTTGCACTGGGCATTTTTTAAAATTTGTGGTAATCTGCCGCATAAGGATTTTCTTAGCTGCAGATCTTACCTGTATATATAATGGAATAATTCATTTTCTCTAATTTTAAAAATTCATTTATAGTTCTGGTCTCCGTAATGACCACTAGCTTCAGACCATTCAGTGCTTTATATTGAGTTTTAGTTTAGTGAGATAAGCATTTCCTTTTTAAACTTTTTCAAGCACCTATTGCTATGACCTGTTGTCCTCCTTGTCCCACAAACTATTTTCTTGCTCTTTCTCTTGGAAATATGATTCATAGTTAACTTGATGCTTAGATTCTGTTCCTCTCCTCCCCCTCATGGTGGTACTTAAAAGAATTTAGATTAAAATTTTTTGAAGATCACAGGGTGTTTTTCCTAGATTATTTTAGAAGAGTGGAAAAAAACCCCTAACCTGCCAAAAATAATCTCTGCATTGGACCAGAGAAGAATATTTTCTTACTAAAGTAACTGAAAAGTAAACAGTATTTTTTTTAAAATGTTTCATTTAACTATTTTAATAGTTATGGTCATCTCCTTTTCCGGCAGTTGTGCTAGCAAGTTGTCTGTCCTTTTAAGTTACCCTGCAATAACATTTTACAGCTGAAGCAGCGGACTTCGCTGTTTGAAGACTGGAGTGCCACTTATTGTTGCCATGTTTTAAGATTCACTCTCCAACTCTTGCTTACAAATGAAAACATATAGGAGACAGGTAATGGTGGTTTTCAACTGTTAATCATGTTTAAACCAGCACCTCAGTAACCATGCCACCAGTCACTTCTGTCTGCCTTTCTCATCTCTTCCTTGTGGTAAAATCACAGGTGTATGTTGACAGGCAAAGTTTGGGGTGGAGGAGGATGTATTTCCTACTGGAATGCATCTCTTATTTGGAGGATGGTGATTATCTTCAGAGTCCCTAGCTGTCTGTGTGTCATAAGTGCACAGCGCAGAAAATACTTTTCATTGAGGTGGGGTTTTTTGTTTACAGATGTTACATTTTGGATGGTTTGTGTAAAGTTCAGTTGGTGATGTGAGAAATGCTGCATAATAAAATACAGATTGGAAGTGTCTCCTAAATGCTCACATCTGTGATGTGTATAGGTTTTACAGTGTTGGATGAAAGTTTTATCAGTAATGAGTAAACTTAATCTTTGAACCTGTTAACTGTGAGCTTTTTGGATAGGACTTTAGTCTGTTTTATCATTGCTCCTTATCTCAAATCTGGCTACTTAACTATGTTACTATAGTCAGTTTATGACTGCCTTTTACTGCTTACTAGGCAACTTTTCTAACAGGGTAAATCTTCTGTTAAATACTGTAAGGTACAGCCAAATTTTTGCAGTAGTGAGTCCTGAGCAAAGAGAAATGTAGTCATTTTTCTCCAGTGTTTGCAGTATATGATTCCTATCAAAAATATTTGTGCTCTCTCCTTGTGAATTTTAAGTCAACCAAAACAGTACAGAAAGTGCAGAAATGCTGCTGATGTGCTTCTGGCTTTTCAACTTATGGCTGTGGGCTTTCATTATAACTAACTGCTGTTAGTACTGAAAATGTGTGGCTGTGTCTTGCAGTGGTTCAGCTTTATAACACAGGGAAACATTTTTGCTTTGTGTGTATAATTTTGTAGAGTTAGTTGTCAGCTTAGTTGGGGAAAGGGGGAGCACAGACTCCTGTCTTGGTAGCAGCATGGTCTTTATGATACCTTGTACCAATGATGGGATTGCATCTTCATTGTTTTCATTGCTTGTGTTTTATAATAGTGTTTATGTTTCCATAATATAAACATGGGTAAAATTAAACTGTAATCTAAAGTGCACCTATTCTCTTTCCTTTGTATGAAAGATGTTCATTCCTGCAATGCAGAGAGCAGTATAAAGCCCAGATGAAGTCATGTGGGGCTAAAAGTTGGACTTCTGATTAAATTCTTTACTATAAAACAGGCTTATCCAAAGTTATTTTTAGTGACATGATGACCTTGTAGAAAATGTTAATGCAAGTAATCTTACTGTGACAAATGCTCAGATAGCATTTGCTGGAAGCAAACCTCTGCAGAAGTGGTAAGGCAAGACAGTGAGCTGTGAAAGGGCAGGGTTTTCATATTCTTGAACAATTTGATGCTTTGAGCTAGCTGTTCTTTCTAAAATGAACTGTGAAGGCAAAACTGAGGTATTCAGTTAATGCTCTATTGTGCATTTGCTATTATCTGTTTTCTGTTTCATTATGTGAATTGTCAAACCTAGAACTTGCTACTTTGGAGCTTGAAGCGAATAAAGTGAAGGATCAATTAATCACACTATTTCAACATTTAAGAAAAAAATTAATTCACAGCCGTTAAAAGCCTTTATTTAATTTTCAGCAACCAACTCAGAATTAATATATTTAAATAGCCGTATTGTCAGATAATGTAACACTTTCCTCTATGTGCCTGCTGGAATGAGATTAAAGAACTGTAAGAAAGGGGAGAAGTACAAATTCCTGTTAAATTTAATTTTCTTGAAGTATGTGTCTTAAGGAGGTTATTTGCTTAAGCAGCTTGGGAGCATTATGGTTGATGGTACAATGGTATGTGTTTACATATCTATGTGTCTGCTCTGCCTACTCCACAGTTCATTAGATCCATGTGGAGCAATTAGGTGTTTCATATCTTAGGTGCAGGAAAAGGGCAATGTTTCTGAGAAGTCTGCCTTCCTATGTGTTAGTCCCACTCAGAACAGCCTTTGTCAGTGCTGGGGAATTTTTTCCATTCATATCACCTTTCTCTCTGAAAAAAGCAAGGTGTTACGGGAAATCTAATTTTAACCTGTCTTCGCAATTTTTTTTCAAGGTTTAATTATTTTTGAGAAGTCAATGATTGATTTGCTGAGGAATGTCAGGATTAAATAGAAACTGTCTATAAAGTAGTGTTTAAACACCCTCTCTTCATATAGTATTTAAATAAATGTTGCAATTAGTGGCATGACTATCCACAAAGGAAAACCAAGTATCCAGGTGCTTTATACTGATCTATAGGCCCTTCACATTACAAAGGTAGATCTTCAGGGATAGTAATTAGTGTGTTGTAGACTTCCTGCATCTTTTATCCTACTGTACTTCTCCCGAGAAGAGAACTCTTGACAGCTGATGTAGGTTCACTGCAATTCAGGCTGAAAAGTAAAGAATACCATGTCCAATGGGCATTGTGTGAGAATTAGTTCTGTAAGGTAGGCAAATTATAAAGCAATTCAATAAATGAGGAGGAAAGCTTGAGAAGTATTCCCCTATTCAACTGCCCATTTACTGCCTTATGATGACAAGTTTCCAAGATTTGGTAACCTGCAATTCACTTGAGAGCTCCACATTCAGCAAGAAGCTAATCACTGGTGTCACGCTGGGACACTGGTTCGGGTCAGGTTGGGAAAACATGTGGCCAAGTATATGTCTGATAGTCTGGGCTTTTTACAAACGTCTGGTTTTCTTCTAATTTGCTATTGAACAGCCTGACCTACCTTTATTTATAAGCCAAACTAGGTTGCAGAATGATGTATTTTGAAGGCATTCAAAAACCTCACAACTGAGCTATGAACATCCTGTGATTTGTTTTCATAGGTGAATGGTGTTCTTAATATACAAAAGTAATTTAATATTTTTCTATAATGTCTTATTAAATATATTATGCTGTCTGTGTACCAGGATTGTGTCAAGCCTTTTTTGTGTCTATTCAGTATCTTTGAATGGTTTTTTTCAGAATATTGAGAAATTTATCTTCTATAAAGCTTTTTAGGGAGGGCTTCAGCAGAGGCAGCAGAAGCGTAATATGGACTAGAATGCTCATGTTTTTATTGGTGTTATCAACCAAATGTAAGTCAATATTACATGTAGCAATTAAATGATTTGCAGTTAACAGAGTCTAATAGTGAGCTGTGACCATTTCTCATCCTCTGCCTTGGTCTCACCTTTTCCCCAGCTTTGACTTTGGTATTTTTTGGAGCTCTTGCTGAGCTGACTCAGAACAGACAAAAAGGACAGCAGTGTGCAAAGAGACCTGAACCAATCTCTTTTCCACAATTCTCCCTACCCCTTGTAAAGCTTTGGGTTTTTTGTTGTTGGTGATGGTTTGGATTTTTTTTCTCCCTTCTGGATTTGCTGATTTAGTCAGTTTGACACTTTAAGTCCAGATGAGCTGTCTTCTCCTGCAAGAACTGAATAGTAGCCAGCCAGGTGGGCAAGCATGGAGGAGGAAGACTCAGAGAAAAGAAAATACTTTTTTGGCAACAGCAAATCATTGAAGTGAGATGGATGTCATTCAAATGTAAATTATTTTCCTGCTTTCCAAAGCATTTTTCATGCCTTAATGCAGTTCACATATAAGTAGACTATATCCACACTTCATTTTTTCAATTTGTACAGAGTTAGGTCCATGGCAGCACTTCAAACATGCTTGGAATGTAACTGCAAATAGTGTGTACTTCAAAGCAATGCAACAAGAGAAATGGTCTTTATTTTTTTTTATCTTTATGTGGCAACTTTAGTTTGTTAATAACAATGTTATGTTGGTCAGCATGCGAGGAGTGTTACTGAGGTAAGAGGTTCTTCTGTCTTGTGGGCAAAGGGAGTTGAACTGACTTATGATCCTAACAGAAAAAATTGTCAGTAGTTTTTTTAACTTTACTGTATTTTCCAAGTTATGTGTGTCTCCTCTGCTAATCTTAATCCTCCTTTTGCTTCTTCATCTCAGTAAAACAGATTTGTTGGGAGTTTTTTTGGTGGTTTTTTTACTTTTGTTCTTGTTTCCCTTAGTCTGCACTCTCCCATGAGGTAGTCTTTGACTCAGTCCACAGAATCACAGAATTATTGAGGCTGCAAAAGACCCCTGAGATCGTCAAGTCCAGCTTTTGACCCAACATCACCATGGCTAGACCATGACACTAAGTGCCACACTGTTATGTTGTAAAAGCTGAGCAGAATCTCTGAGTCTAATGTGTATGTTTTCTGCAGAAAAGTTTAGGTTTAAAACGTTGAAAAGTGTCTGCCCCCCAAGTGCCATCTTCTCTCCTCCCTCAGTGACTACTTCTTCGGTTCTTTTTCACCTGTTCTTTGTCATGGTGTGTGTTTGGAGCTTTGTTGTTGACACTGGGAGAAAATGTTATTGCTTCTGAATAAGTGTGGGAAGAGCCGTCAGGGTCTGCTAACTTATCTGTGCTGAATGGAGAGACTGTGACAATTCTGAATTTCAAAGATTAATGAGTATCAAGACTGAAGTTGGACAACTGCTGTGGTTTTAGGAACAAGAAGGAACGGTCTACTATGAAAATGTTCTATGTTTTTATCTTAGTTCAGTGTAGGAGCATTGTGATGAAACTCTGTGTGTCTGTCTATATATCTTGTGTGGGGTTTTTTCTGGTGTGTCATGAGGTTCATCAATGAAAATGTCTTGATGCTTCTCCAAATTAAGATGTTTAATTGCCTGCAGATTTGTAAGTCATTATGTTAAATTCTCCCTTTGAGTATGACACTTCAGCTGGAAGTAACTAGTTAAAATATTATCTAGGTCTCTGATCTATGACCTTAATGGCAATCCAGATGGGATGCATGGGCATCCAGCCAAGGACTCATTGCACTACTAACACTACACACATCCAATGTTTCCTTAAAAACCTCCACTACTTCCCTGGGCAGTCCATTCCAAGGTCTGATCATCCTTTCCATGAGGAAGTGCTTTCTAACATCGAACCTAAAGCTCCCCTGGTGCAGCTTCAGGACCTGCCCTGTTTCTAGTTGCCTGGAAGAAGAGCCTGACTCCCACCTGAATACAACCTCCCTTCAAGTAGTTGTAGAGAGGGAGAAGGTCCCCCCTGAGTTTCCTCTTCTCCAGGCTAAACAACCCCAACTTGTTGCTCTCCTGGAACTGCTCCAGTACCTCAATCTTTTTCTTGAAGTGAGGGGCCCAGAACTGCCCCCAGTACTTGAGGTGAGGCCTCCCCAGTGCCCAGTATAGGGGAAGAATTACATCTCTAGTCCTCCTGGCCACACTATTCCTGATATGAGCCAGGCTGCCACTCGCCACCTAGGCACACTGCTGGCGCACATTCAACTCATGGTGTCAGCCAGCGGTCCCAAGTCCCTCTCTGCCAGGCTGCTCTCCAACTGCTCATCCCTTGGTCTGTAGGGGGTTATTGTGGCCAAAGTGTAAGATCTTGCACTGCGTCTTGCTGATTGTCAAACAGTCAGACTTAAGTATTCTAAAAGGAATTTTATTTCATACAACTGGTAGAAAAGATGTTTTGATTTGAAGTTTTTATTTGGTAGATGAGTTTATTTCAGTGTTGGAAATGCACATTTTCCAGGCTTTGTTTCTTGTTAGAGTTAGTCTTTCACTGTGAATTTGGAGGAATTAACCTTTCCAAGCCTATGGATTTATGAACTGTTTACAAAGTACAGTTAAAGCGTTTGAATTCTTCTGTACCAAATGAGATTTGCATCCTGCTTTTAGTTTGAGGCAGAGAAGATCTGTGAGATACCATAAATACACATGAAGTAACCAAAGCTATTGAACGAGACAGTAAAATGAATATTTATTTTTCAAGGAAAATGTTGGAAAATAAAAAGGCCAGTTGTAGGGTGGGTTTTTTCAAGTCCCTTATTGAAGTCCAGGTTTTAACATCTAATATGTAATGAGTATAGGTCTATTTGACCTTGAAAGTGTGGATTCTTTTTCATTTGAACTCTTCATGACAGGTCTATGTGTGAATGCATGGTGTGGGTTTGGTAGTTGGGTGTTTTCGTTTTTGTATGATGAACATGTGGAATCATCTCTTCTGTTTGAAAAAATCCTGGGAACATATTTTTTTTTTTTTAAATTAAAAAGACTTTTATTTACTGTGAAGCTTTGATTCTGCATGCTTTCAGTATAGCTGTATTTGCTGATGCAGTTTGTGGTTTACTTTGGCTTCTAAAAATATGTATTGGCAGCATCCTGAAGGATTCTTTTTCATGGAAAGCTGCTTAAGCTTTAGACTATTATAGAAAATTTCTAAAGAGCAAGTTTTCCCTAAAGAGAAAGTTATGGCTTACTTTTTGTAATGAAAGTAGCCAAAGTCTAGAGTGGAGCTGCTCATTCTTAGCAATTATTGCAGTAGAGGTTTCCAGAACCTACCCATAACTTGTTAAGGAAGAAATATAAGTGTCTGTAGTTCCTTTTAGAGATGTCTGCAAGCAAGGAGAGCCTGGGTTGCTGCTGCTTCTGACAGTCTTATACTTCATATATGTGTGCTACTGCCATAGAGCACACCTTCAACAGGCTTATATTCTAAAACTATAAAGCTTTAGAACAAAACTCTATTGACTTGTTCAATCTTTTTCACCTGCAAAGAGTCTGAGAGTATTTGCAATTATGTAGGCTTTACAAGAGTTGCAGGGAGGGAGAAATATTCACCCCTTTTCCTAAGGGGAAAAGAGGTATTGCAGAGCTATTCTGAGGCTAACTTTAGCCTGGCAGAGCTTCCCACATCAAGGAAGTGAAAGACACTTCTGTGGGAGACAGTCTGTAGCATCCGTAGTTAGCTTTTAGTGTGACTTATCACCTAGATGAGCTCTTCTGTCTGACTCGTAAGCAGGGCAAGTCACATTCCTGCACGTCTAGCTCTGTGAATGCTCCTCTTGAAGCAAGTTTAGGAATCTGCTCTCAGTATTTGAAGTAGTATTTTTTTTTTAATCCATAAGAAGAATGGATGTCAGAGAATGGAAATAAATCATAGCTACCCGTTAACTGTTTGTAGATGCTATATGAAGTTCCTCTAGTTCCTCTCATCAGGTATTTATATACATCCACGGAGGAGAACTCCCTGCTCTCTTAGCCTTTACTCACAGGAGAGATGCTTTAATCTGTTGCTTCATCATCTTCATGGCCATTCACTGGACTTTGTCCGATCTCTCCACGTCTCTCCTGTACTGGGGAACTCAGGACTGGATCCATGCACTACTCCAGGTATTGCCTCATCAGTGATGACCCATTGGCAGTGCATTGTCTAAGGCAGCCCAGGCTACCATTACACTTTTTGGCCACAAGGGCACATTGCTGGCTTGTGTCCATCTTGTCCCCAGGACCCAGGTCCTCTTCTGCTAAGCTGCTTTCTAGCTGGGTAGCCTTTGTATATTTTCATGTGTGTTGTTCATTATCTTGGTGCAGAACTTCATACTTCTTCCTGAACTTTGTGAGGTTTCCTTCAGCCCATCTCTAGCTTGTTGAAGTCCTCTTGCTGGCAGCACCACCCTCTGGCATATTAAACACTGTTAACAGTTTTGTGTCATCAGCAAACTTACTGAAGGTATACATTGCCCTATCATCCAGATCGTTAATGATGACACTAAACAGGACTGAACCAGTACTGAACATTAGTTACTAGCCTCTAACTAGACTGTGCCAACTTAGACTGCAGGCCTTTTCTTGAAATCAGAGTGTTTTATTTGTATATATTTGAGGTAAAATAAACTACCCCGGGGAGTGTTCAAACTAGGCAATGTGGCTGAATTATCTCCTGTTGTTTCCCTACTGTCTTACTCTTCTGAATGTCAGCAGTGCTACAGTTCTAACAGGTGTTTCTAGCTTTTTCTAAAGAACAGATGAACTCAAGCAAAACACCTGAGAATGGGACACAAAACTTGGGATACAGCTTGAATTAACAGTATGATAATGTGGAGCCCTAAATTTGTCATATGACAAATGCAGATGTTTGCTTTTTAGATCTGAACTAATCTGATTATAGAATACTAATCCTACATTTGAATACCTATGAGTGTTGCTTTACTTCTACTTTTCCTTTGATTCCAGGGTAAAATAGTTCTGTGTTTTGCTTTAGGGATGTCTTTTATCTTTTTCAGAAGTTTAATTTTCTTCTGAACTACTTTAATCAATTCCTAATAAATTCAATTTCTTTAGGAATGATGGTCTATTCCTTTGTTCCAACAAGACTAAATTTGCCCTAGTTTAGCACTAGAGTAGCACTAAATTGTGCTGAAAGATTGAAATATTTATTTTTTTCAGAGTGATATACTGGTTCTCTTTCAAGTCAAAGCGAACTGTGTATTCACTTCACTGGAAATAAAACTTCATACACAGCTTCTGGAAGGTATTATCTTGGATAAGACTTGTAGACATGGATTTCTTTTTTTCCTTGACTAGGTTTTTCCGGATAGAACTAAGAGCAGAGCTATAACAGAATGTGTTTGGAAATGTAGTCACAGTGGTAATACTGTAAGGTTGTATTTTCCTGTATTGAACATAAGCATGTCCAACTAGTGTTCTTTTGATTCACTTAAAAAAATAGTGAAGATTAAATATCTGTAATCTACAATCCCTGTGAGTGAGCTTCTAGTAGCATTTTTGTCCCTTGTGTGGCATTCCTTGCACAGCTCATGGAGATTTGTTGCAGCTGATTGAAGCACTTTGCAATCTAGACATTTCATAGCATAAGCTGGTGTTGCTGTGATGTGCAGAAATTCTCCAAGCTGGGGCAGTGAGATTGAACAGCTTCAGTTATTCTCAGAGGTGTTTTCTAATAATTGGCCATGTAAGTCCCCTCAAGTCATTAGTCTTCAATATAGTAATTTGTTTATGAAACCGTCAATATAGTAATTCATTTATGCATATCAACTGAATGAATATCTTAAGTGGAGGTTACTCTGTGTGTCGAGAACTGGACATTAAATACTTAAAAAATAGTATTAGATCTTAGGATGAAATCCCTCACTATGGGGGTGGTGAAACACTGGAATGGGTTGCTCTGGGAGGTTGTTGATGCTCCCCCTTCCTGGAAGTGTTCAAGGTCAAGTTGCATGGGGCTCTGGGCAGCCTGGTCTAGAGAAAGGTGTCCCTGCCCATGGCAGGGGGCTTGGAGCTAGACGATCTCTAAGGTCCCTTCCAACTGAAGCTATTCTATCATTCTGTGAAGTAGTTCAGCAAGTAACAACACTTTCAATCAACTAATCTAATAATTTCCTCACTACTTGTAGTATGTTGTTGGTACCTGAAGAGAACTGTTGCCGGTCACCAGTTGTCTGAATGAATTTCTTTACAAAGATTTCCATCACTTGTATAATTAGAACATTTGAATGTTTACTGCATTTGAAGTTTATGTGTAGTTTCTTACTACATAAGTATAAAAGTGCCTTCTAGTTGCAATGTATCAATTTTAACATTAATTTTTGCTCATCGGAAATAGTGAAAGAAACATCCAAACCAACCCTTTACTGCAAGGGTACCAAGTAACTTTTGGAGGCACCTGATAATGTTATCCAGATTTAGCATTTGAAGTGCAGATTTCAGCAGGCTTTAGGAGTGAGTTTTAACATAAGTGTTATACAGCAGGTAGAAACTTTAATGTTGCTCTGGTGTTTTAGCAGAAGTCTTGATACTCTATGCTATAAATAACACAGAGTTTTAAAACAATTACCTCATTAAAAATCAGTCAAACACATTTGGGGGGGGGTTGTTTGTTTTAGTGCTTTGTGTTATTTGAAATGTTTCCAGCAACTTTGGATAAATGAATCTCTGCATGAAGTTGTGTTTCTGTGGAGTTAGTATGGTAGCAAAGACTGCAGGCAAATAGATATTTTTTTCTTTTGCATTTGAGACTGTCAGGCTTGGCATATTTCCTTTTATTTGTTTTAATACCATTCATTCCTAGGGTACAGAGGGGTCTGTGAGTGATCAATGGAACAAGCAGTATAATGCGCAGCCTAGCAAATGATAATCTGCATACTACTTTGCTTAAACAGTTCACAAAAGAATTAGATAATTTAAATGCATAAACATTTAAACTTGGGAACTTAGATGAAACAGAGTCCTACTGGAAATTCTTTCTGAAATGTTTAGCTGAGCAGCAGATGGAGATAAAGAGTACTTGTAATGATAAATTGTGTCTTTTTCCTGTTTTCTGTCTGTTTAAATGAGCAGTATGTATTTCTCTACCTGGCTAGGCTCAAAGACTCCACTGTTTAAGTCCAGCTGCGGACAATGTCTGTCTTTGTTGAATGCTTTTTCTCCTCATTGTGCAAGATGTTTAATTTTTTTTTTATAGTAAAATTAAAGAAGCAAGGGGCCAGGGCTGGGATGCAGTGGGCAGAGCAGCTCTGGTCCTGCGTGTCTGCTGCTACTCTGCCAGAGCTATTGGGAGCACAGAGCTGTGCATGGGGTGTGGCGCATGAGTGCAGCTGACACTGGCCTCCTGCTGAGCCAGCGCTGCCTGCACCTGTCTGCATGGCTTGAGCTGGAGCTGCTGGAACACAGATCCATGCCGAGCCAGTGATTGTGCAACCTGATTTGCCTGAAGATGTCAGAGTTGGTGAGCCTCCCCTCCCACTGCCTGTAACTGTAGGAGAGGGAACCCCTAAGTCCAGAAGAGGGGGCTCCTGCTGGTTTGTTGCCATGGCTGCCATCTTGGTCATGAGGCAGGGTGGTGCCCATGTGAGCCGCACCATCTTGGCTTTGTTCTAGTTGTGGAGCAGAGGAGCTGTGTCCCAGCTGTGACTGAGAAACTGGGACATGCTTGAGTAAGCAGGAGAAGAGAGATCCAGAGGGAAGTTTGATGTTTTCCTCTGTGCTTGGCTGGACTGTTTGTGCTGAAGAAGCCAAAGGGACTTGTGAGTCTTAAACCTTTGGCAAAATGCCAAAAAACTTGAAGTGAGTATTTTTGCATCAGAGATGGTGCTGGCACCTGAGGACTATGCTTGTCCGATCAGCTTCCACTGGCCATGCCCACGCTGACCTCTGAAGATCTTGCCAAGGGCAAGAAGAGACAGAAAGAGACTCTGGATGGTTTGGAGCGGCTCATCCAAGTTTGCAGAGTCGGGAGGGACCTTCTGTTCCCAGGGATCATTATTGTCCACTTTTTGTTGCAGTGTGTGCCTCTTTCTCCAGGGGCTATCATCTGAAGGCAGACTGCTATGTAATTCTTTGCCATCTTTTCAAAATGGTCTAATGGTGCTGCAAAGCAGTTTCAGTTTATTTGGGTTTTTTTACTTATTTGGGGTTTTTACTCTCTTTTTCTTGGGGTTCAATAAAGTCCTTTCTTTTCAGCAGAGTTCCTTCATTGCCTGGTAAATTCTACCTGAGAGCTGGTTGGTGTGCTTAAGATTGTGGGCACCAACTCAAGAGACAATCGAGGCCGTTTTTCAACCCATGACACATATATTTTTCTAAAGATTATGTAAGGTCTTATGCGACAACTCTTTCCATTTATTGGTGTGTCTTCCTGTTTAGAAATGGGCAAATGGCTTTAGTTATCTACATTGTATAAGTTGATCACATTTAGGTTTTTCAGAAGGATTGAATTTTTTTGCAGTGTTGACTGACAAGAAATTTAAGTTTGAATCCTGCTGTTTGAAATAACACTGTTTAATATAGAGTCTGAAGCTGTAGATAGGACTTCAGTATGAAAATTCTAACTTACCTTTTCTTGCCTGTCTTTCACTCTTTTGACGTTACTTCACAAAACTTTCCTTGTGTTCCAGTTGTTTTCAGTGATGCTTCCAGTATGGAAGTGACGGAGGAATAAGTACTGCCTTTGATCAGGAAAAGACTCAATCCTTGTGTGGCATAACAGGGTCAGCTTTTTTTTCCTTCAAATGTTAAATCTGCCTGTTAGGCTGTTTATGGAATACCAGAAACTGGGCAGTGTTTCAAAATTGGAAAGGATAAGATTTAAAAGTGATTATGAGATAAGTAGTTCTCTTGGTTATTTAAAAAAACAAAAAAAGATTATTCTAATGTAAACCTGACTGCTGCCACACTTGGTTTGTGGCTCAAAGGTGTGTGCTTGTAAATTCTGTTTCAGAAGCTTTAAAAATGGACTAAATAAGAGAATTGTAGTCACAACTAATACAGATACTTTTGTGTAAATTATTGAAATATTTTTCTCTTTTTTTAAATGTAACTCTTACATAGTTTATTGTATTTATAGTGTAGCAATGATTTTGGAGAAAATACGTGTATTTGAGTATTGTGAGAAGTTAGAACTGTTATTTGTTTGGGTGCAGCAAAATGTGATTGGTAACTCAAGTCTGTTCACAGTTGGAAAGAAAGCTTCAGCATGGAGTTTGTGTCATTTGAACTAGGCAATTGTGTCCTGAAAGGAAACTTAACTTTGAGCTCTGTGGGCAGCATGTTCATGTGGTGAGGTGCACTGGGGCTGCACAGACCTCTTGGAGTCAATCACTTCACAAAACTGGATCAGCAAATGATTTTTCAGAGGAGTGTGGTTTGCGAAAGATTACTGAAACAGAGAACTCAAGTCTTCGACAGTTATGAACAGCATCAGAACCAGCCTCCAGCCTGCAAACCAGCACGTAACATGACTGAATGGTCAAACCCCAGCCTTGCAGGAAGTGACAGTCATTTAGTAAATCAAGTGGACTAGGAGATATTAAGCCTTCTGTACTATTTAAAGAGAAGGATTGTCATAAATCAGTTATAAAACTTAAATCTGTGAATACTTCAAAAAGCTATGGTTAAATTTTTTTAAAAATATTTTTGTTAGAGATGTGTACCATATGGTGCATTGAAGGCGTGTCTTGAATCACTTGTGATCTGCATTTCTGCACTGCTGCGAAGAGCATAGGTGGGGGCTTGTTGCGGGAAAGAAGGTTCTAATTTCTGAGTAATGTGCAGTGTAGCACAGGCCAGCAGGGAAGGAGCCAGCATGTAGCTATCACAGTGTCCTTCTGGCAGGCATTTTGAGGAGGAGGCTGCATTATTCCCTACAGTGGTTTTTATTGCTCTTCTTCTGAAAGAAAAAAGTGTCTGCTCTCTCAAATCTTGTGTTTTTTACACAAGTGTCTTCCATTAGGAGGTGTTTATGATGTGTTAATGCTTGTTCTTTATTCCATGTAGTATGTCTATGGGATTGAATGGCCTATCCAGGCATGTTCAGAATAGCTGATGCAATTAGCTAAAGATGAGAAATTAATGCCTTTAAGTTAAAGCCCATTTGCAGAGGAGAAGATGACTTATTCTTTTGATTCTTCAAGTTGATCTTCCTGGAGGGAATGTTCTTATAAGAGTTTAATGTGTTTTAATTTATGTGTGCTGATGTAATGCCTTTGGCAAACTTGTCATCTTTCTCTTGACTCTCCGTATTTAGATGATATATTAGACACGTCCTCTGAAGGCCAAACTCAGGAAGACACCTGCTGCGTTAACAATACTTAAATATTTGACAAATCAGAGGTCTACAGCCACAAATTGTTCTTTTTGAATATTTGTGCAGATGATGTCTTGGATTTCTTCTTGTACACCGAGGAACTTGAGTTCAATGCTTTGTATGACACCGGTCATTTTATACAATGAGAAGTGATGTAACTTTTGCTGGATTGCTGTATAGAAATGGGTGCTGCCCACTTTGTCCAGTGCAGCCTAGAGTACGGTCACTTGTCCTCACCATTTATTCTTTGGTTTAACACTGCTTCCTAGTGGAAGCAAGCTGAACTCTTCTATCAGAAAATTGGAATTTAGGATGCTGTACTGGCAACTGTTGATGCAAGTTATTTGGCGTAGGTCTTTCTTCCTTCTGGAAGTGTTGGAGAGTTACAAACACTGGGTTGGTTTTTTTTTTTTTAAATTGTTGTCTATCTTCACACATACTCAGAATGTCTGTTCCTAAGGCAGGATCAGGGTCTCATGTTAATGACAACTGCTTAAGCTCCTTCTAGTTTTTATCTTCCCAGCACCTCACTTCTTTCTGGTGAGTTGCAGTTGAACTACGCTGGAACAGAGCAAAAGGAAGGGGGTAGGAGTTGAGACAAAAAACTAAGCAAGAGAACAGTGAGCAGGAGTGCTCCTTAACTTGTTTCTTATTTTGAAATTATAAATCCACATTAGATTGCAGAGAAGCATGCTAGGCGTCTCAGCTTGCTTTCCACCTGTGCCCTGGTTACAGAAAAGAGTTAGAAAGTCTGCTTAGGTCTTAGTTGAAAGGAAAAGGTGTAAACAATCCCACAAAAAACATCATGGCTAGAAAGCTGGGATTCTCCTTGTGAATTTCAGTGCAGTCAACATACTGAAGAGAAGTACTTGAGTACTGCCATTCCTGCCATTCACAGCAATTTTATTTATATTCATAATTTTGTCATTTCTGGTGGGGTTACTTTTTGGATAACTGTTGGCATGCTTTATTCACAAGGTCTTTATACTCTTGTCAGAGTTCAGCTGTTGTGCAGTAACTCTTGTTTCACTGTTGTTGACTCAATTGCGATAGAAACTTGTAAGCTTGAATGTGAAAAATTGTATTTGAACAAAAAAACAACCTTCAAGTTTGTACTTGCAAATTGTAAGTTAAATTAGTAACACTAGTTAACAACACAGTGTTTCATCACAATACAGTACTTTCTTGAGGAAATGGTGCTTTTCTCCATAGCCTAGAATTTCATCTGGCTTTATGGATGGCTTTATCATAAATCATGTGAACATAGCTGCAGAATGGGATTGCTAGATTTTCAAAATAAGAATAAAGATATTTATACAGCATCATCAGTATTTATCGGAGATGTTACAATATATATAGATAACATTTTCAGCTTTTGCTTTGGTGATAAAAGGCCAAGACCCTTATAGAGTGTGACGTTAGAATTCAAAAGAAATCAATAGCCACATTACTCCAGTTGAAGTGTTCCTCTTAAAGAAGGATGAAAATGTATTGGAGCATCTTTTTGATTGAATGTTTATACTACTACTATATATTTTTCTGGTAAAATGATACTTGGATGCTTAGACAGTTCTGAGCATCTCACTAGTGCTGCTTCTCTGTTCCGAATCCTTACATGCAGAAATGCACTTTCTGTCCACTGGTCCCTCTCATGGCAAAAGATGACAGAAATAGTTCCCTAGGAAAGGAAATATCATTGTTTTCTGTTGATATTTACTTCTTTCAGTGGAGCATGAGCTTGTTTCTGCTGTAGCACTGTGGTATCACTGTGGGTTCATTATGGTCACTGGCATCTGGCTACTTCTCCACTGGCAAGGCTGTTTCAGTTAGTCCCTTCATTTTCTTGTCTTTAGAAGAAGTGTTGCCTTTCTCTTACGTCTATCAGCTTACGTCCTGATGGTTAATACATATCTTGGCTACACTGATACAGTTTTGAGGTAATGAAGTAGTACTTAAAGATTGTGACTTATGCTTGAGGTGGACTGTCTACTTAGGAAGTTTTTCCAAACTTTCCTTACTGTTAGTTAATGCTATTTAATTTACAGCTGTACATACAACGTAGTAGTTGAACTTCTGAACTAGAGCAGTTGCACTGCCATCAGATGTCTTTGTACTGCCATCCTTGGACTCTTCACAGTAACTGTTTTCAGATAAATTACTGACAAAATGAAATATCTTGGCATATTAAGTGTTGAGCGGTGGGCTGTATGGCTTACAAGAAATTAGTATTTCTAATTTTTTTAAGGAAGTAGTTTTTGTCACTGTTACAGTCAAGAAAGTATATATGAATCTAGATGGGCACCTAACTGGACTATTGCAACAGTAGCCAGGTTCCTCAAGGCACACGTCTGCAGCATTTGTTGCCTAGACTGAAGGCAGTGTCTGGCTGGACACTAGTAGATACCATGTGTGTACAGCTCATGTGGATGGGGTGTGCAGGGCTTAGAACTCAGTGAGAATTCCCTATTGATTAAGCTGTCACCAGCCAAGAAGGAATGATTGCATCTTCAGCAAGAATAGCTTTCAGGGTTGCTTTCTATTCAAGTAAGATTTCCCGTCTTCTAATTTTTCAGGGACAAGTAATAGCAGCAAGTTATTGCATATAATCAGATATCTAGTAATTCTGGTGACAGTGAAGTTATTTTACTTAGCTTAACTGTCTCTTACTAAAAGAGCCTTTTCTTGCCTCTGATTGCCTGGTATTTACCATTGGCGAAGAGCATGCACAGCAGTCTCCATAAGACAGATGATGGGCAGGAAGTTGTTTGTGTACCTAACCTTTCAGATGCTCTGACCCTCATCTCTCAAACATTTCAAAAATAGCAGCTTTGGGAAATATTTGCATGTTAAGTTAAAGGAGATGTTCAGAAGCTTTTAATTTCTGCTTGTAGAGCTTATTTTCTCCTGACCAAGAAAGGCACAATTTGCTGTTTGGAACTGAGTATGCTTCGTTAAAAGCAAGACAAGAAAGACCACTTTAGGGTTTATTCGTGACTTAAAAGCATGTGGCTTGTGTGGTTTGTTGAAGGCTTTGAAGCGGTGACTCATATCCTGCATCATCAGTATCAGAAAAGGATGCTTTATGTAACATTGATTTTTGTATCTTGCTTAAAAATTTCAGACAAGCAGACTACATTTAGAAACAGTGAATGCGATGTTTGAAGAAACACCAAGTTGGAAGTTTGAATATTGTATATTACAAGTAACTTCCACAAGTAGCTCTGCAGCAAGAGGAATGGGGATTTCATATATTTACTCCAGCTTTGACTATTATAAGCAGTCTATACTTACATGATAGTTACAGTTTTGGAACGGCTGGAGTACACAATCATTGTCAATGAGATGATTATTCTGGATTTTGCACTGCATTTATCATTACTGTAACAGTGACCACCTTATCTGTATCTTTCTGTATAGCATGAACAGCATAAAGCTTCATTAGCCGGGGCTGTTTTGGGAAAAATGTGCTCTGTGAATATCTCTGTCAGACCAAGACACAGAAGACAAATGTTTTAATTGTGTAGTTGCCTCCAATGAAACTCTAACGTAGCCCCTGGTATACTGCAGATTTAGAAAACATCAATATATTACATCATCAGAAGGGTCTGTTCCTCTTTCTCACTCTGTTTCTATGCTTTTTTTAATATTAAGGAACAAATAATTGAATATTTTGGTTATTGTGACCAAAACCCAAAAGACAAACCCAAACAAAACAAAAATCCCAAACAAAAAAAAAACCTATCCTGTAAAAATTTACAAAGTTGGTTAATACTTAAATATTTTCCTGTTTTTTACTTCTTGGCAGATAATGTAATTATTAGTAAAGACTCCCGAGAATAACTTCTGAACTAAATATCAATTCCATTAAAGCAGTAACAGTATTTAAACTTTCATCTGACTGATCAGAAATCACATCCTTGGTGTTTCCTGTGGTTTCTTGTTTTTCTGACCCTCCACCATTACTCTTACAAGCATTTAAACTTCAATGCTTGGGAAGAGATAATATGAGGTATTATCTTGGACTTGTCTTTGCATTTTAGGTCTCAGGGAAGTCAGTTGTAGTTCACTGTCAGTCACATTTTCTGCAACTTGTTCTGATTTTTTGGCTTCCGTGTCACCACTGAAGCCTTAGTTTTAAAAGTTTCAGAGGATTTAAAAATTTTTACTTACATAAATGCTCATAATATGTTTTTCTCCAAGAGAAATACATATATTTCTCCCTCATTAAAGTAAGTCTGCAGGAATGACACGGAACACCTGAAGGTGAACGGTCTTTTTCAGTGTTGAAGTTAGCCCACTGAATTGTTTTTGTGTGCGCGTCAAGGAAGACTACAGTAGTTAGGTTTTGTCCCTCAGTGTCTGACATAGTAGACTTTGCTTCTGAGGTAAAAGAGAAGTCATCAATATTTTTATAATTTTCTATTTTGTGTTTTCAGTCTTGAGTTTGGAGTAGAAATGCATTGGATTTGAAGAACTAAATCCTGTTTTCTGTGCTTTCTTAATGTACTTTGGAAGAATTAAGTTTTAAATTGCGTTGTATTGATTTGATCCTATGCAGCATGTCTTACCTGAAGAACTTCAGGTTTATCTTAACCTGTAGATATTAATCTCCAATGTAAAATGGAAATAGAGAATAAAGGACTAGCTAAAATCTGAGCTGAGATTGTAACCTGTGCCTCTAAACCCAAGTCTTGCTCTTAGTTGCTCTTCTAAATTAACTTGTGGTCTAACCTCCTCCTCCTCTGTGGGCTTACAGGTGAAAGAACTTTTGTCTAAGACCTTGGGTGCTACTTGATAAGAAAAAAAGAAAAAGCTTTGTCTTGTAATTTCTTGTTCATCTTGCATCATGAATTCTATGAACAATATTAAGCCTTTTGTGGAACTTGTCCACAAAACTAGTTATAGAGATCCCTTGTGAATAAAGTTGCATGTTACAATTTTTTCATTACATCCAAGACTGTTTCAATGGTTGCTTTTATAATGTGTGCAGAGATTTGAATGCTTAGAGGTAAGTATAAAAAAACCCTGACCCTCCCTTAAGGAAGCAGGTTGGTAGAAGTTGGCGGACTCAAAGTACTTTTTAAACTCCCTGACACTACTATGACCTTTTGAAAAAGAAGATAGAATTATGGTTCTGTTGCTACTATTTAATGAAAGAGTATTTAGAATAATTCTAAGACAGTACACTGAACAACATGGAAGTATGGTGGGTTTTTTTTCCTTCTTTGTCTTTCTGAATACTGGCAATGGTAACTTCTGTCAGGAAATGAGTTTCTGAATGTTTGATTTTATATTTGCTTTTGTTTATAACTAGCTGTGAGAGGATCTGTAATGGAAATATTTGGTTCAGTGAACACACAAGGAAATTACAGAGGATTGTGAAAATTCAGGAATATTAATATATTTGCCTTTTTTCTTAAAGGTCCTGTTCTCTAGATGTAAGTGTTTGCCTTGGTTTGTGGTGAAGTTCTTTTAAAGATGTCAAAAGTTGACCATCCAGAAATAAAGCTCTTCCAAATCACCTCTTCAGAAAATGTCTGCCCAGTGTATTGAGTCTTTCAGTTTACTTCATTCCTTTAAGAAGTAAAAGTAGCTCTGTAAAGCTTTTAGGAGTTCAGTCTTAATCTGATGTAATATGTTGACTTTGTGTTGTGACAAAATAACCTGTGCTACTTACTGTTGAAAGGATTTGACTTTCATTGAAGTAAATCTGTAGGGAAACTGGAACGCTTAACAGAAACAACCTCTAAAGAGACCCCTGAAATGTGATGATTTTCTTTAAGTCCAAATGCCAAGCAGGTATTTCTCTTGCAGGTGTGGTGTGACTATAAAAGCTACAAAATACTGTAAATATTATTGTGAAATAAAGTTTGGCCTCACATTGTCTTCTGCTCTGAGCTTTTTAAAAGAACATAGTTACAATAGAATCATCACAGCGAGCAATAAGCTGGTGATGCTTGTGGAGCAATTTGCTCGTCTCTTGGCTTTCCCAGAGGTGGATATTAATATGCCAGACTTCATCTCTCTGAGTTCAGAATGATTATTATTGCTAGAACTGCTTGTAAATGTTTGACATTTCAAGAAATTTTTTTTTTTTGTGAGAAAAGGGTTTGCATTTTTTTCTCATCTGCTTTAATATAGCTGAACTCCTTCTGGTTTTTTTGTTTTAGGGGGGTTGGGAAGATTACTTACTGTGAGACATGATGTCTGAAAAATACATATTTGCAAGCTTGCTCTGGAGAGTTGTGATAAATTGAAAACATTAGTATTGTTGTGAGAATATTCCCTAACAGTAGAGAGTGTGGTAGGTACTCTGTAGTGTAAGTAATTTGAAAAGTGCTACTCTTTTTAAGCAGCCCAATTTCTCTACCAGTATTAACTGGTTTTATATTCTGTGATTTTTTCCATTTGTGGCTCTTAATACTGTAAGATTTCTTACATGCACTTATAAAGGGAACTAGAGGTATTCTGATCTCTAAAGGTCCATTTTCTGAGGTTTAGCTCTGAAGGCATTTTTTAAAAATAAATTTGGCACTCTACACCGAGCTGTAAGGGGGAAATTTCACTATTTAAAAAAACTTCTCTTGTTTTACAGTTGTATTTCTTTTTGCTCTTCAGTGAATTGAGATGTTAAATAGAAGGTTCAGTTCAATTGCTTGATATGGGAGAGAGCCTGTTCCGCTGACGATTTGGCATGTGTGCCTTGAGCTGCGGAAAGAGGTGGTAGAGGAGGCAGCCAGCCCCTTCTCATCCAGGGCTTTGGCTGTCTTGGGAAGGTTGATGCACAGTCCACCCCTGCTATCTGCTGAGAGGTTGTTTTGGATGTATGAGCACTATCAATGAGGAAGTAGCATGGGCAGCTGTGCTACTTTGGGAGAGGTCTAGAGCTCAGATTTAGGAGATAAGTCTAGATGCCTCCGTACATGTACTGGAGATAGTCCAGAGGATGCTACAAAGATGATCGATCAGAGGGCTTGAACACCTTTCTATGAGGAAAGGCTTAAGGGAGTTTGGAGTTTTTCAGCCTAGAGAAGGCCGCTCTGGCCTTCTAGTATCTGAAAAGGGTCTTAGAGGAAATCTGGGGAGGGACTTTTTAACAGGGTACCTAGTGATAGGACAAGAGGTAATGGCTTGAAAGAGGGAAGATTTAGATTAGAAATTAGAATGAAGTTCTTTGCTGTAAAGGGTGGTGAGGCATTGTAACAGGTTGCTTGGAGAAGTTATGGATGGTCCATCCCTTGAAGTATTCAAGGCTGGGTTGGATGGGGCTTTGAGCAACATAGTTTACTGAGAGGTTTCCGTGCTTGTGGCAGGGGTTTGGAACCAGATGACCTTTAAAGGTGCCTTAAACCCAAACTATAATTCTTTAAACATTGTATAGCTGCACCAAGATGTGAATGTTGGAGATGACCTAAAAAGGAAGAGGATGTCATTGCTCTAAATGCCTATTGCCTGCAGCTTTTTCTGTACTGGAGGAGTATCAGTGATCAAACTCAGTGTACTGAAATAAGTTTCTTGAACATTTCAATTCAAGTTCAACTGCATTCAGTTCTTCACAGTGGTTTTTTTTTTAATGTTGGCTTGTTACTTATATTTTCTTGGACAGCTCCATCTTCCTAATTTTCCCTTTAGTTCTCTCTGCTGTGCCATTTCAGACTCTGAGTAGACTTTGCCTCTTACCTGTTCCTCTATTTGCAAATGTGATTGGCATAGCATCAGCATGATACAACCTTCCTGTACGTCCGCGAATATAAAACACTTAGAGCAGACTGTTGTGTTTTTTCTCTTAATTCTGTACTTCCATTGACTCTAACAAATAAATGTTTTTCTGTTTGTAATTAGTTTCATCTGGTCACTCTAACTGGGTACTGTTACTTTCAATTATTTGGCAATGTTTTCCTGTGCCTTTTCCCTATTGTAACAGATGCATAAGCTATAGTCTTTGTTTTACTTCCTGAGTTGCATATATCTCTAACTCTGGCATATGTAGGATGTTTTGATTAATATCAAAAGGTCAGCTCTCTGCAGTCAGACAGTAATGCCCAGCTTGTGTCATTTGCTTCCCTCCCTGCTGCTCCATGAAGGGAACTCTTGGTTCTTGTTTGCTGATGTTTTCTCCTCCATAAAACTACTTGGTTGAAGCTAATCTGCTCATGAGATTAATTAGTATGCTAGGCATAGCTTGTTCCCATGTTTGTGAATAAAAGTTCTCAGGTTCGTTCTTCTTACATTCAGGAAGTTTGAAGCAATGTACAACAGCCCTGAGGTAGAAAATGAAAAGATGAGAGTTGAGCACAAGCACTGAGATGAGACAAGTACTTTTAGCGGGAGATGAAATTTTATTCTGTTTTTTCATAACCTGAGTTGTGAAACATCACCTGAATGATGTCCAGGGCAAAGCTGCTGCTGCAGTTGCTCATAGGTTTCCTTTTCCTTTATCAAATACATGCGAAACTCTTGTGAAAAACTCTTGTGATACTCAGGCATCTGACTGAAGAGGAACACTTCCTCTTAGCTTTTTCATGTCTCACAGTCTGGCTACAGCTATTTATGAAATTTGTGGGGTTTTTTCCTTTGAAAAAGTAAGATTCTGTAGCATCTTGTGTCATACTAGAAATACAGGTATTACGAGAGTGCTTTTACAGTAGTTGCTAGAAGCCACACACGTAGTCAAAGTAATTTTGTTTAACAGCATTTCAAAAAACCAAACTAACCGCTTTCTGGTATTACAAGTATATGTAAAGATGTACCAAGTTTTGGAGCCCCAGAGATGCTAATAGATGACAGTTGTTCATGTTTCACATAAAGACAAGAATGTAGGTCTTGTAATGGATAAACAAAGAAGTCATAAGTTGCATCACCAGTTAGCTCATAATGCCCAAACATGCAGAGAGGTAATAAAGCAAGGCGGCTAAGTGTTAGCTATTGTGTATTCTGAGTATCCATGTGACTAGTTATTCTGTGGCACACCTGAATGTCTAATTGAAAAATTTGTCTTCCAGATATTTTTGGTCGTTTCTGCTTGTTCCCTCAGCCACTCCTGACACCAGGAGTCATGGCTTTAAGGGAGTGAGTCTCCTTTTCTCATCTTGGATGAGTTATTTTTGATAATTACTGTTTTTTGTGAGTTTAATATTTCAATTGTATTGTTTTTCTTGGTGTTTGAATAACTCTGTAAAACAACTTATAAAATATATTTAATGCTATTTTAATAAGATGTAAAAGAAAAGCATAACTTGTACGTTATAGATACAATTGAAATATCGCATTGCATGTAGCTGCCATTAGCGGAAAATGTGCCGTTTAAATCTTAATTTTGCCAAAGAAGCTTGTGGTATGAATTCTGGCTTCTTTTCATTAAGTCTTAAAGGTGGTGACAACTTGTGTTCTATCTGAGCAGGATGTAAAACTGCATATTGTGACTTAAATGATGTTTGTCAGTGCTGGTATAGGCCTTGTTTGTAGGTCAGTAGAAGATACAAAATAGGTGCAGTGCAAATCTGTGAAGATTAATGGAAAAAATTAGTTTGACAATATATACTGTATTAGGGGGAAACTACAGGTGCTATCTTTTTATTTCTACTTTGGCACTTCAGGGCTGTGTTGTTTCCCATGGAACTTCCAACTAAAATAATTTCTCTTGAAAGTGAATGATGTTCAGAAGAATATTCCCCAGTACTTCATTGCTTGGCAGCCACACGTTAAACTAGATTATTCCTATTTTACTGTGAAATCACCATTTTACTTCCCTCCTGTCTCTCTTACAAAGTAGCAGTTCTGCTTTCTTCAATTGATCGGTCAGCTTGGATAAGCCTTTCCTTTTCTTTTTTAAGTGGAAACTAGTTAAATTTTATTTATGCCATTTACTCAAACAAACGACAAGAGTATATGTGAAATTTGCAATAATAAACTGTCCCTTTCATGACCAAAATTAAACCAAGGAAGGATAATCAGAAGAATAATGTTAAATATAATCCGGTCTTAAAAAAGAAATGGGAACAGTAGCAGAAAAGAATAAAGTTGGTGGGCTTGTACAGGTTTTGAAAGACTATACTCGATTTGGTTTAGACTGTGTAGGTTCCTCTCAAGCATGTTGCCTGTCAGTAGTCATTTGTATTTTGGAAGCTTAATTTTGAGCACTTCACTTCACCCTGTTACTGCAGCACCAGCAAGAGCAGCAGAGGCTTCTGTCAGAAATGCTACAGGGCTCTGTTGGTGCCTTGATGGCACCAGGAGATAGTTTGGGAGTCAGGATATATATCTGAGAAGTATCTTACAGTGTGGTTCTTGTTGTTAATGTTGCCAGACCTGCTCAGCTGCACTTGTCAACAGCCTGACCTAGAGATCTCCTTCAGTTCCATCAGCAGCTTCCCAGATCTCCTGGCACCAAGCTTCCTCCACAGAGTTAGGTTTGTGTATTTTAGAGACTTCCTAAATCACTCAATTTGAATATCGAGTTCACGCAGATGGCTTCTGTAACACATTCTTATTTGGCTGGGCTGTGGTATCTGTTCCTCTCTCAAACCTTGCGTGATGCCAACTGACGCATCTGACACACAGGGCTCACTCAGTCTTTCTCATGTATTGTCCCTCAGCTGTCTTGCAGCCTAACATATGATATCACACATTGAAAGAGAAAGCAGTTGAAGATTGTATGATCTTTATTTTTCTTGTTTATATTTCCTTGACTTTTATCTTGTCTGGTTCAGTACTGTTCTAGCAGAAGGCAGGAAAAGAAAACTGTGCTTAAGTATATTGTACTGAAGAATAAGTCTGTCAGATGAACACAGTTTTGAGATACTGAAAATATGGGACTCTGCAGGTTTAGGTAAAATTTTGCTCAAGGTTTATTTTGCAGCTCAGGAATTCATGTTTTGAGTGCCTGTCCTTTTTTTTTTTTTTTTTTTAATGCAACATAGAGTCATACTTGCTTTAGCTGGAAGGGATATTAAGATCATTGAGTCCAACCATCAACCCAGCACTGCCAAGTAACCACTAAACAATGTCAATCAGCAGCATGTCTGCATGATTTTAAGTACCTCCAGGGATAGTGACTCTACCACTTACCTGGGAAGTCTGTTCCAGGGCTTGACAACCCTTTCAGTGAGCATGTTAAAAACAGTTTATACTTCTTACAGCTAGAAAAAGTATTTTGAGTTTCCTCTTGATTTTGAAAGTGGTAGGACTTTCATTCTCTTCTTGAAATGTTTTGGCTTTCTTTTAAGTAATAAAACCAGGCAGTTTTGGTTGTGTGTTCCTTTTTCCCCCCCTCTGCTTTCACCAGGAGTATAGCATCATTTAGAATTGCCCTTTTTTGCCTTTGTATCTCTACTTGTTTCTGTTTGACTTTATGAGTGTTTTTCTCTCTGTCTTCTAGGTCTCATTTGTGTCACATAATTTTTATTCTTAATTCCTTGAGACTGAAACAAACTTCCAAAAGATACTTGAACTGTCTGGGAAAGCTCAGGGTATGAACCTGATGGACAAAAGCTTCCTCAAGTCTAACTCCTGTTGTCCGCATTTCTTCTACAGGTTTACTGTGTCTAGTTTTTCTCCAGTGTATTTTTATATTTGACCCTCCTCTGTGTAGTTCATTTAGTTTTGCAAAGCAATGAAGCCTCTCCCATGTTTTAAATCTAATGTAATTTTAAAAGACTACAACTATGTCTTCATCAGTAAAATAGTAATAAGCTATAATATGTTGCTTTGGACTACATAAGTTGCACCTTTCATTTCTTTGGTAAACTTCAAGGAGCAGCTGCTATGTGCTAATTTAAAGCTTTTATGTTTCTTTGATTTAAGGTTAAAAGCGGTTCTTGCTTTACTGTTTGCAGCTGTTTGAGACGGTCTGATTTTGCTGGGCTGGAACTTTGGGGAGTGCTTGGCTTGCTGCCTGGTTTTCAGCAGCTTGTCATGGACAGATGTTGTGCTGTCTCCTTCTGAGTACTTTAAAGCTGCTCAAGTGAATTCTTCAGACAGCACTTACAAATCCACAGAGAGGCATTTGAAGGCTAATAATTTAAACTAAGGCTAAAATTTTAAAATCTCAAATAGCATCTTTGACAGACTATTCACTTGGAGCACACGCACAAAAATCAATGTCAGTCTTTGCTAGTTCAAAAATACACCTTGAAAAAAGTTAATGTCTAGTAGGATCTGGTAATTATGTAAGATTATGGAACAGGGAAATATGTAACTCTGTGGGAGGAGCATGTTGCTCTACTTGGCAGTGTGTCCATGATAATGATGTTTTGAACATGCAAGTCATTGTCATGGATTCACTATGCTTAGTTTAATTCCAAATTCGTGTATGTGATTGAAAAAAGTAACTATTTGCATGTCTGTAAATGTTAGGAGAAACTTTGGAGTATTAATCAAGTTTGAGCCATGTCATTCACAACAGCTGTCAGTGTTTCCTGTAATTATGACTTTGGAAATGCAAGTCTAGAGTATATTTGTTCAAATGTTGTTTGAGTCTGCTGTTCTATACCATATTGGCAGAGGGACAATTTCGAACCAGTAGAAAGAATTCTGGTTGTTATTGGGCAGAAAGAAATTTCAAATGGGACTGAATGTGTTTTTATTTTGCATCAAAACTTTATCATGCTCTTAAGATGAACACAGGAGTGCGTGATAGGGGTTGAAAAGAACAGACTGAACTAATGAAGGTAGTCTGTTTCCTTAGAAGTTACAGCTTGGTTTTGTTACTCTTCCCTCAGTATGCTACTCGAATACATTGCATTTTCTATACTTTACGAGAAAGGGAAAAGTTTTTTCCCGTTACAGAAGATATAGGGATTTTGTGTAAAAGTGCTTTGTGTTCTTTAGTGTCAGCTGCAGGCCACAGATGAGATATAAGTGAGCTCAACCATCCTTCATTTAGCTCTTTGAGTGAAAATAGGCATGAAGGATGATGCTCAACTTGAACTAAAGTGAGTAATATTTATTTATATTGTCTGCTCTCTCTTGGGGGATTTGTAAGTGTTTGGGTTGCAGCAGTTTTGTTAGTAGGATTTTATTGCCACTGTTGACTATTAATAACTGATTTATAAAGCAGTGTGGTATTCTTGCTCTCCTCAGAACAGGTTTGGCATGGTGCATTGAATTACAGGGTGTTTACGAAGGGCTGATCGGAAAGTTCAACAGGTTCTGCAGAGAGCACAATGTACAGTAGCCTGCAAACTAAGTTATTAGTCATGAATTTGTCCTGAAATACCCTCTTTTTATCTGACCATGCTTTATTTCATTATCTTGGTTTCATTATACCCAAGATCTAGGTCAGTATTCTCAAATACTGAATACTTGATGGCTTAGAAATGAGATGCAAATACTTCTGTAATTGAAATCTGTTAACAATGCTGGTGATGCATGAGGTGGAAGAAAGTCCTACTTCCTGTCTGTAATTATTACTTTATAATATCTATAACATAGAATACATTTACTCAATTAATATATTCTTTGTAGATACGCCCATGGATCTGTAAGTGGAGCTGAGAAGGGAAACATGCTAGGTGAAACAGGCTGGGGGAGACTCAGCCTCCTGTGGTGACAATGTGATAGTGACCAATACATGTGTCTTGTTTAACTTGCTTTGTTTTTGTTTTCCCTGTAATACTTCACAGAATTTACAGAGTTTTTAATCTTTCAATATACAAACTCAGATCTGGAGCTACACACATCTCTAAGGTTTGTCTCTTCTACACAACATGTAACTTCTATAGTATGTTTGGAGTTTGTAAGTAGGCAGTGTCAGGGTGGGCACCTGTTGTGTTGTTATGTACCAAAATGGGCTGCTTCATATTTTCCAATTTTAACACGCAAGTTAAATTTGAATTGTCTTTTAATTTAGACATAAGAAGGAAGTTATGACTCAATCTGAGTTGATCAGCTTGAGTCATCCTTCATTCATTTCCTGATTTGTCCTAAGAAATCCCTTTCCCTTATGACTTCTTCCTGCTTTCAGGCTTGAACAACTACCAGTGATGTTGACACACAATGAGTTGTATTATTGCAGCAGTATGTGCACCCTAATCTCTCATCCAAGTCATCAATGAATGGGTTGAACAGGACTGGTCCCAGCACTGACCCCTGGGGCACTCCACTAGATACAGGCCTCCAACTAGCCTCTGTCCCTCTGACCACTACTCTCTGGCTTCTATACTGCAGCCAGTTCACCTTCCACCTCACTACCTGATCATCTAGACCATACTGCCTCAATTTGGCTGTGAGGATCCTGTGGGAGACCATGTCAAATGCCTTACTGAAGTCAAGATAGACCACATCCACCACTTTGCAATCACCTATCCACCTGTTTCTGCCTCCTAAAATGCTACTAGGTTGGTCAAGCATGACTTTCCCTTGGTGAAGCCATACTGACTGTCCCTAATGACCCACCTGTCCTTGATGTGCCTAAAGACAGCCTCTAGGACAAACTGTTCCATCACCTTTCCTGTGATGGAAGTGAGGCTGACTAGTCTATAGTTACCTTACCCCTTTTGAGGATTGGAGTGACATTTGCTATCCTCCAGTCCGTAGGCATCTCTCCTGATCCCCAAGACTTAAAAAGATGATGGAGAGTGGCTTAGCAATGACTTCTGCAGTCTCAGTACATGTGGGTTCATCCCATCAGGGCCCATGCATTTATGTACATCCAGTTTACTCAACTTATCCCTAACCCAGTTCTCATCAACCAAGACAAGCTCCTCTCTTGTCCCAGCTTCCTCTGGTTCTGGGGCTTCATAACAGGACAGCCCCAGGAAGTATAGACAGAGGCAAAGAAGGTGGGCAGTATCCCTGCTTTGTCTGTATTGTCTGTCTCCAGGGCACCCACCTCGTTCAGCAGGGGGCCTACTTTGCCTCTACTTTTAGTTTTACCTGCAATGTATTTGAAGAAGCCCCTTTTGTTGCTCTTGACCTGTCTTGCAAGGTTTAATTCCAAGGAGGCCTTGGCTTTTCTAGTTGGATCCCTACGTTCTCTCACTAAAGCCTTATAATCACCCCAAGTGGCCATCCCCTCCTTCCATGACCTACAGACTTTCTTCTTCCTGTTCAGTTTGCCCAGCAGCTCTCTGTTTAACCATGCAGGTCTTCTGGCTCCCTTCCTTGACTAATTTCCTGTTGGGATGCTATTTTCTTGTGCTTCAAAGAAGTAGTCTCTGAATGTTAACCAGCAACCCTGAGCTCCTTTACCTGCCAGTACCCTGTCCCATGGAATTTCTCCTAGCAATTGCTTGTAAGGGCCAAAGTTGGCCCTCCTGAAGTCCAGGGTTGTGATTCTGCTAGGTATTCTCTTCCTACCACACGAGACACTGAACTCCACCATCTCACTGCAACCAAGGCTGCCCTCAACCTTCACTGCTTCAGCCAGATCTTCTTTGTTGGTGAGTACAAGATCCAGCAATTCTCCTCTCCTAGGGGGCTCCTCCACCATTTGCATCAGGAAATTGTCACCAATGCACTGGAGGAACCTCCTGGGCTGTGGACAGCTGGCTGAGTAGGTCTTCCAGCAATTATCATGGTAATTAAAATGCTCCATGAGAACCAGGGCCTGTAGCTGTGAGGCTGCTGTCAGCTGCCTGTAGAAGACCTCATCAACTTCCTCACTCTGATCTGGTGGCCTGTTATAGACACCCACGACAGTGTCACCTGTGGCAGCCTGCCCCTTAATCCGCACCTGCAAACTCTCCACTCTCTCTTCATCTGCCCCTGGACAGAACTCAATACATTCCAGTTGCTCTCTCACGTAGAGACAGATTTGTAACTCCTCCTGCTTATTCCCCATGCTGTGTGCATCAGTGTACAGGCATTTCAGAGAGTGAGCTGAGCACTCCAATTTCACCCTAGGACAACGAGAGGCCACCAGGTTTTCATTAAGACCAGAGCTCTGTCCCACTGGTGCACACCCATCAACTATCCTACCCCACTTTGAATCTAGTTTAAAGTCCTCTGAATAAGTCCTGCCAACTCCTGCCCCAGAACCCTTTTTCCTGTCTGAGATAAACCCCTCCCATATGTATCTGCAAGTTCTTGTGCCTGGTAAAAGGCACAAAGAACTGAAAGCCCTGCCTGTAACAACAGTCTCGTAGCCAGGCATTAGTGGACTGAGTCCTTCTATTCCAGCCCATGTCCTCACCCCAAGGTGGAAGAAATTACAAGAATACAATTTGTGCCCCAGAATCTTTCACCAACCATCCTAATGCCTTAAGGTCTTTCTTCATTCCCCTCAGGCTATGGAATACAGCTTCCTACTAACCTGTCTGGACAATCAGCAGGGGGTTATATAACGTCAGCTGATCTCACCAGGTTAGAGAGCAACCTAGTGATAGCTCTGATTCAGGCTCCAGGTAAAACTGCAGCCTTCCCTATGACGAGGGTCAGCTCTGCCCTCAGTCCCTTTCAGGAGCAAGTCTCCAATAACTAGGACCCTTCTCTTCTTTGTGGAGGGGGTCGTCATATTACTGGAAGACTTCCTGCTCGCAATCCACTATAAAGCAGTTTCATGGACAACGTGTCTTCCAGGCTAATGTCCTGACCAGGAATACGCTCCAGTTTGCCTGCAGTGCTGCCAAAACCACCTGGGTCTAGACCCACATTTTAATCCTCATACTTGAATCATGGACTTTAAAATAGACTTCTTGCCTCTGAGAGTGAATATGGCCCTGGTAGGATGGACATCTCTCTTTGTATGGCAAGTTTCCTCAAGAGTTTCTTATTTTTGTTGCTTGACCAGACAGTGATGTTACAGCATTTGGTTAGAAAAACAATTAGAGAAACCACACCTGCTTTCATTTAGCTAATACTTAGCCTACCTCAGTTCCAGGATATCACTGTGGTAAATTCCCATTTTGTTACTGATCATTTTCTGCACTGCTGTTTCTTTCTTCTAAGCTGGCAATTCTTTTTTCTTTTTCTTTTCTTGCAAAACCAATTTTTTTTTTCTCTCTAGATCAAAATTCAAGTGAGTCACACTTCAGACCTTAAGTATATTTGAGGAAATCCTGATTTTAGGTTAAAGAGACAAACCAGTAGATTCCTGTCTTCGAAGAAACTGTATTCTGGAGATGCTGACATCAGACACCATGGCAGGAATTTATTTCCTTCTTTGGCTTGTTCTATTTTTTATTAAAGAATTTTGACACAACGGAGTTATAATTCTGAATAAGGTTAATAAGTTTGTTTTCCAGCATGGCTTTGCCTAAAAAAACCTGAAAAAACAGAAGTGCTATTTCTTACTGAAGTTATTTAAGATTTTACATATGTTAATGTTATGCTGTGACTTTGAATTTAGTATATTTCACAGTAAGTTAGTAGAGGCTTAGTCACCGCCTTACCAAGTTTTCTTATTTTATTATTTTGGGTTGGTTTTCTATTTGTTTTCTGCTAGCTTGGTATTTCTGATAGGGAAAAAATTCTGTCAGTGTCAGAAAGATAATAGTGTGAAAAAAACCACTGAATTCTTATAATTTTATGCCTTGTATGTCTAAAGGTGTAAGAGGCTTTGCATGCCTCTGGATCCACAAAATCAGGCGTCTATATGTGTGTGTGCCGGTTCTGTTATAAAGACTGTCGTTGTGGTCTCTTATAGGTTCCTAATTTGCTCTTAATTTTCACTTGGACAAACATTCCAGTGTGATAATTTCAAACAATAGACAGTAACTAGGTCTAAGAAAATATTACTGTATACTCAGCAGTTTTCTAATGATACTAGAGAAGATAATTGAACCCGTGATTTAGAAGTTACATATTGCTGCTCGCACAATGACTATAAGTAGTTTCTAATTTTTCATTAAATAGGCCAAACCCTACTTTTTAAAAATACTGTGGTTCAGCACTTAGAAACTCAGTTTCTGTGAATCATAGATTCATAGAATCATTAGGGATTGGAAGGGACCTTGAAAGATCACCCAGTCCAATCCCCCTGCCACAGCAGGATCACCCAGACCAAGTCACACAGGAACATATCCATATTGTTTTCTAGAAGTACTAAGAACCTGCAACACAGGCTTTAAGATGAAAGGACCTTCCCAACAAAGATGCTGAAGAAGACTGGTCCCAGGACTGATCCCTGAGGGACTCCAGTTGTCATTCCCTTTCCTCCCAAGGCAGAAGACACTCTATTCAAAGATCTACAAGACCCGACTTGGGATGTGAACTGTTTCCTTTAGAGGGCTGTAAATGTCACCCAGAAACACATCACAGGTGCTGTTGTCCTCCTGACACAGATTTACACAGCATTAGACATCTCTTCGGAGGATCAGCCCACGAAGCTCTGTGATATTTGGCAATGATTTACAAGGCTGGAGTCAGGACTGAGTTCGCAGTGACTTGTTTAAATGCTTGGATGTTGGTTTTGACGGTATCTCCGTCAACTTTATTTACAGGAGAATTACTAACACAGAGACTTGGCCATTTGGACTTGATTAAAAGTGACCCGGAAGGCTATTTTTAGGGAAAAAAAATCAAGCAGTTTTCAAAATTGATGCTGACTGCCCCACATAATCACAGCAAAAGGTGAAGTCAGCTCTTTCTGCTAGTTTTTTATCCCCGTCACAACGCTGCACAGCCCAGAGTTGCTCTAAGACTTTGCTTTGTGCTCTGCTCAGTGTCAGAAATGTGCTGGTAGCCAGCAAACACCTCCCGGGTCAGTGTCACCTCCACATTCACAACAGGGCACTCACAGTTTTAATCCTCCCAGTCTCTGTTTGCAAATAGTTTTGTAGGGTTTTCAGAAAACCCTATCTCTGAAGCCCAGGCTGTGCTGTGACTGTGTGGAGAGCAATTCCATTGCACTGTTGCCTGGAATTGCTTCTCATTAAATGACCAGCTTGCTGCAGGGCTCAAGCTTTCACCTCACCTTCAGCCTTCACACAGCAGGTGGGCTAACAACTTAGCTGCTGAGTCTCTCATCGTCCTGTGCACTTCTTGTGAGCCTAGAAGACTTATTGTTCTCATCTGCAGATGTGCTGCTTCATTTCTCTTGAGGGTCTCCTCAGAACCTGCTGGATCTCACTTCTTGTGACCCTAGAAGACTTCTTATTCTCATCTGCAGATGTGCTGCTTCATTTCGCTTGAGGGTCCCCTCAGAACCTGCTGGATCCAACCTCTTGTGACCCTAGAAGACGACTTGTTCTCATCTGCAGATGTGCTGCTTCATTTCTCTTGAGGTTCCTCAGAACTTGCTGGATCTCACTAAGAAGCTTTCACAGCTTCCCATCTAAAGCTTCCTTACCTCTAACTTAATCAAGTAGTAAGATCCTCTGTGTTATTTCTAGACTGTTCCTCATCCCCTTGACTTAACTTCATTTGGTGCCACTTAAGTCCCCAGGACAATGTTGACACTGGAATTTTCTATCTAGCGTGACCACCAGGAATGAGGGTCCCTAAGGTACAAAGTTGCTGTCATAAATCGGTGCAGGCGATCCTGCCTCCACAGACATCCACAGCAAGTCTCACCGATTGCATGGGCTAGGACTTCAATCACATGACAGCTGGACGTGTTCCTGTGCCACTTGGTCTAGGTGATCCTGCTGTGTCAGGGGGACTGGACTAGATGATCTTTCAAGGTCCCTTCCAATCCCTAATGATTCTGTGATTCTATAAAAACGCCAAGATACATTCAGTAGTTATGAACGTGAACAGAGTAATTCTTTTGTAGAGGTTATTTTAAGCAGAGTATCTTGTGTAATGGGAGAGACATTTGAGGCTTCTTTGTGTAAAGACTGCCACCATACATTATTAATGTACACAAAGAAATGGTGAATGTTTGCATCAGTATTAATTTATGGGTGTTTCTCTTGAGAGCTCACAAACTCTGAATTTTTCTTGAAGTCAAGGCTGTGCAATGCAGCTGGGAACCAGCCTAATGGGTAGAGGCCATGGGATCATAAACTGGTGATCTCTGTGTGGCAGAGATATTGTGAAGGTGGTTGATACCCACCCTACCTTTGACAACTAGATTCTGACTACTCTTAATTTTATTAATGGTTTATAGAGATTTCTAATCACTGAGTCTTTTATAAGAGGTAGAAAATACAGCCTTAGGATAGATCAGTTCCCTGACCCAGTTTCACAAATATTCAGATAGAATATGTGTTCCTTCAACCTCTGTGGATCTAGTTACTCCTAGCCAAATACAGTTGCTGGTTCCTGAAGCACTCTGTGACCATTTTATGAAGAAAGGTGTTACAGACAGCTAGAAGTCATGTCTGCATGACTCTGGTGAAAACCCATGTTTCTCTGGGTGGGAATGTTCAAGCAGTGGTAAAACCATATGCACTTGTATTTCCCTTCTATTGTGGGGGTATGAAAGGGCAAAAGCCCCCTTGCAGAGTGCTGCAAGGAGACCCTTTCTTGTTGCAAGAGCTTTGGGTAGAGGTACCCAAACCTCTGATCACAGAATCACAGATTGTTAGGGATTGGAAGGGACCTCGAAAGATCATCTAAACCAATCCTCCTGCCAGAGCAGGACCACCTAGATCAAGTCACACAGGAACACTTTCAGATGGGTTTTAAAAGTCTTCAGAGAAGGAGACTCCACAACCCCTCGGGTCAGCCCCTTCCAGTGCTCTGTCACCCTCACCATGAAGAAGTTCCTTCTCATATTGATGTGGAATCTCCTGTGTTCCAACTGACACCCATTGCCTCTTGTCCTATCGTTGGATGACACTGAGAAGAGTCTGGCTCCATCCTGAGAAGCAATCAGGAGCCTGGGTCCATCCTCCTGACACCCGCCCTTTACACATTGATAAACTTTAATGAGGTTACCTGTCAGACTCCTTTTTTCCAAGCTAAAGAGACCCAGCTGCCTCACCCTTTCCTCATCAGGGAGATACTCCACACCCTTCATCATCTTTGTGGCTCTGCACTGGACTCTACCAAGCAGTCCAAGCAAGCGATGCTGCCATTCTTACTAGGTGGGGATTGTTCTGTGTGCCGATTGCTCACAGACCATCTGAGTGTACTTAATTGTATCTCAGCTGCGGCATGACAGCATGCAGAGCCGTTGAAAAGAGGTAAGTTGTTAGCATTATGTTTGCTGTTTATTTAAAGCAGAGTTGCTCATTCTGCTTGGCAGAAGCTGCCTGGGGGCTTGTGATGAACACAGAAATACCTGTGCAGATGGAACAGTGTAAAATACATGAGTAGTCTGAAATTCTTTAAACATACATGATACCAAACATATCCAAGCTAGTTTGAAACTGTCAGTTAATGCTTTTAATTCTTACTGCCAAAGGCACAATGTAAATACCTGTGTGTAGACACAAACACATGTTCCTAGTTCATGTTCAGGATGGCATCTTTGAAGGAGTCTAGCTAACTGACTTTATGCTGTTAAAATAACACCGTTTTCAGGCTAATTCCAATGGCTTTTTATTACTTTGCTGTTTACGTACATTTCTGAAGCCAGTAGGTGAGACTATCACGGCTACATAGAGAAATGACATTTATCTTCATAGTTCAGCATGACCTTATTGTTCACAAGTGGCATTTCCTCTCAAGTTAATGAGCACCTTTTTATTTTGTCCAGGCAAGACCCAAATCCATTGAGTCTGACTCCTACAGCCCATCAACACTTTACACATTGCTGCAATTACTGCAGGCATTTGTTTCTGTTGTGTTTCACTTGTTGGTTGGTTTCCACTTGTTTCTGAACAGCAAAGGGGAGAGAGGGAAAAGGTCACACGCGTGTCTTTGTTAGCATCACTGGATGTGTGGTTGGATTGGGCTCTGGGCAACCTGAGCTGGGAAGTGTCCCTGCTCATGGCAGGGGGTTGGAGCTTCAAGATCCCTTCCAACCCAAACTATTCTGTGATTCTGTGTGGCACAAATATCCATTTTATAAACCCTTCCCATATGGCCTCTACCACACCATTGGGGTGTGTGTCAGCCTAGGATGGACCAGCAGGCTGATGTTATCCTGACGTCAGCTGCTTTTAGGCAAAGGTGAATCGTGGTAGCTGTTTATCTGCTTGGTTAAGAAGGTGGAGCCAGGCTCTTCTCAGTGTCATCTAATGATAGGACAAGGGGCAATGGATGTCAGCTGGAACATAGGAGGTTCCACATCAATATGAGAAGGAACTTCTTCACAGTGAGGGGGACAGTGCCCTAGAATGGGCTGCCCAGGGGGGTTGTGGAGTCCCTTTCTCTGGAGACGTTTAAAACCTGCCTTGGTATGTTCCTGTGTGACTTGATCTAGGTGATCCTGCTGTTGCAGGGGGATTGGACTAGATGATCTTTCAAGGTCCCTTCCAATGTTCTGTGATTCTGTGAAGGAAAGTTTAAGCATAAAGAGAAGGTTTAAAAAAAGATCTGGCAATTCTTACTTGCAGGTATTTACCAAAGGGGACTGTCTGCCGTGCTCCATGTTGCCTTACCCCAGCTCTGTTGCTTCATTCAGTGTTGCCTGCAGCATTAGCAGTGCACGTACTCATTGCAGCCCTTGTAGTGTCCATCCACCAGTGATCCTGCACATGCCTCTGAGATCAAGCTCCCAGCCTCAGAGCATCCCGTGCTGTGAGATGGAGGAACAATTCAATGCATCTTGTACCTTTGTGTTGGGAGCTAATAACTGAGACTATCTTGGTGTATGGCTGACTCCTTTCTGTTCCTTGCCAAAAGGAGATCTTTTATGTTTCTGTTGCAAGGCTTTGCTAGGCAGGCATTCAGGTGCGAGGAAACTCAAAGGTTTCTAATGGGACCACCAAGCTGTTTTACCCTTTGCCTTGTTAGGCTGCATTTCCTGAAGTGAGAAATGATTGTGAGTTGTTGGATTGCTTTCCTGAAATGAGTTGCTGTTTGGTTCACTCAGAGAAGATAAACACCCGCATCTCAAAAATCCCAGCCTATCTGGCATCTTTACCGTCAGTCTCAGCAGAGGGGCCAAGGAATGAATGGACTCTGTCTAAGAAAATTGCAGTGCTCCTCTGGAGCTAATCCTTTCAGCCCCAAATTGAGAAGCACTGATGGGGCAGTGAAAAGAAATAGAGTCTTCTGTTCCTTCTGCTCCATTTTATGGGTGAACAAAGAACTTTGGCCCCACATTGATTAATCCCACCCTGCCCTCACAGGAACTCTCCCACAAGTTTTTACAAAGAAGCTTAAGCTGATGGCTGACAAACACCGAATGCACCTCACGCTGGCGCTGTGCAGGGGTGGTTTGTTTGCTTGTTCTGTTTTGTCACTGCAGTTGTTGTGAGGTTTTTATTGTATCCATTAAATGCCCTTTCTAAACCTTTTTTTAAGTAAGGAAAGATATGAACTGATGGAGTTTAAAAGTTTAGATTCAGACTGTTTTGATAGCCTTCTCCTCCCTATGGGGAGAGTAATTTAACTGAGATGTGTGCAGAGCTGGCATGGGATAAGCCTCCATCCCCACCAAGGAGAAGGCTCTGAGGACATCCTGAGCTCACGGGCAAGCTCCATGTGCTGAACAAGGTCTGTTGTGGAGTTGTAAGGAAGGACTTTGCAGTAGTAGTGAAGGACCTTAAGCTAGTCAAAGTCCTTGGAAAGAGGAACCAGAAGGTATTCTACTCCTTGGAATCTGTGAGAGCCTCCTTCAGGCTTGAAAGAAGGAGCACAGGATTAAGAGGAGTAATTAAAAAGGATAATTAAGTTGGCTGCTTTGATGAATGTTGGAAAGCTGGAGACTGGGGATGTTGTGGGCAGTCAGACTAGCTGTGGGAGAGAAGAGTGAGCAGACAGGTTGAAACAAGAGCTGTGAAATGAAAGTTCCAGTTATTTTGAGAAAGGGTTAGTCCACGTTATAAAACAAAGTTTATTATAAATTTTCCTGCAAATGCTTTCCAGAAATTAGATCCTCTGTGGGAATGATTCAGATTCCCCCAGCTCTGTTGTTCATTGACATGAATGTTTTCATTTTTCTTATGATGTGGATGGCTGCTTAACTTTAATAGCATTTGGAGTCCACTCCTGTTCTGGATGACTCTTAGCTCAAGATGTCTGCACGAACACGTCCAGTGCTTTACTTTAATGACTGCATTTAATAGTGTGCTGAGCTGGCTTTGTAGAAAAGACTAGAAATTCATCCAGGATGGCTCCCAGGAGCCTGAGATTTCAGACAAGTCTCTACTGATAATATCACAGAATCACAGAACATTAGGGATTGGAAAGGACCTTGAAAGATCATCTAGTCCAATCCCCCTGCTGCAGCTGAATCACCTAGACCAAGTCACACAGGAACATACCCAGGTGGGTTTTAAACGTCTCCAGAGAAGGGGACTCCACAATTCCCCTGAGCAGCCCATTCCAGTGCTCTGTCACCGTAGCTTTCTGGCTATGTGATAGGTGCTGCTCCTCTTACCCCTTTGTCTATCTGTCCCCCCACTCACCCCAAGTGTAGCAGTTACTGCCTGATGCTGTGACATAGCTTTGCACTTTCTCCCATCCTTCATCCTTCAGTCCCCTGGAAAAACAGAGGCAAACCCCTATCTGTGCGTTTCACAGATTTAAATGTCTTTATGTCTGTTTATCCCTCCTCCCCACACCCCATCCTCTTCTGTTTCTTTATATTTTTACCACGTTTCTTCTACCTCGTTAGCCATCTCCTTCCCAACAAACCATTAAGCAGTAACAAGAGAAAACAAACACAAACCCGCTGCAGTTTCTTTCAAGTGCTTGCTTTGCATTTGCTGCCTGTTTAGAGATGATTCATTTAAGCCACGGTGGCAGTCAATTAGAAATGTGGTGAATCCTTCTTTCAGGAGTGTGCCAAGAGAGGATCTTTTTAGGTTTTTTAGCTTTTCTATGACTTTTTTTTTTTTGCAGGAGCCTCTACAGTGCTCTTAAATTCCACTGGGATTTGCTTATTTTGAATAAATTCTCAGATAAAAGTAGAACTAGAGTTTTGCTCCTCTTCAAGGAAGTTACAGGAGCATAACCGTGGTGCACAAAGATGATTGATTTCATTTCAGGGTGGTTAAAATATATTTCACACGTTTTTTTTCCTTCCAGTTGCCATGTTGAAGGATGTTTTACCTTTTCAGTGTAAGAAATGTCTTTGGATAGAAGTAGGAGCTCTTGGTGGTGGGTAGGTAAGTCTTGGGAAAAGAGACTTGGCAATGGTTTTATTTTTGATGCCACATCTTGCTGGTAAGGACTGAAGTTGTTTTTTAGTAAAACAGATGTAGAAAGCAAATAGTGTTTGAAACTGCCTCTGCGTTTGCCAGGGTCTCTGCAAAATAGTTTTAGCAGCCAGTAGTTTGGGTTTTTTCCCCTTTTTTTTGTTCCCTGTGTACTGCGCTGTGGTTTTATACCATGATATCCTGGCAGGACAACCAGGACAAGGCAAAGTCATCCGATGGGGAAATGACCCAGACAACAGGTATAAAATTCCAAGAGAAATTCCTGCTTGGCCTCAAGTGTCAATAGACCTTCTGCATCAGATGAGAGTCTCTCTGCTAAACTTAACTTGCTCAGTGCTGTACAGATGATACAAGAAAGTGAATGTTGAGGATGAAGTGAGACAATTATCCCATCTACTTTTAGATCTCATCTCCCATGAGAGGACTTGATATCTGTGCTCTGGATCCTCCTAGGTCAGTTGTGTTTGGAGCTGCCGTCGGCACAGATCAGCTGTGCTAAGCACACTGTGACATTTGGAGATCCCTGTCTGGAAGGGAAATTGAGCAGTGAGCTTTTGCTAATTATAATAGCTGTGTTTAAAATGTAATGTTTGCTTTATTGAGCAAAATCAGGCTGCACACCCAGACTAGAGACTGGAAATACTCTGGCACTGGGGGAGCCAGGTCCTCAGCTAATGCGATCCTGGGGTGGAGGCAAGGGCAATGAACATCACTTTGTCAGAGCAAACGCTGCACAGTCTTGTCTGGGGAGGGGGTGAGCATTGTTACCTAGCAACTTCCCAAAGCATCTGAAACATGTTGGAGACCCTCTGAGACTTAGGCACTGCATCCTCTGTTCTGCTAGAAGCCAAAAATATGCTGTCAATAATTTTGCAAGCCAAGGGTAGTGCTGGTTTAAACCCCTCCTTGATCTTTACTTGAGTAACACAACCTGTGCAGTAGTACAGAGAAGCAGGACAGGAAGCCAAAGTAGATTCAAATTAACCCAGAAGAATGAAAGTTTGATTTGAGCATGGATCTTTGCTTTCTTGATGGTGATTAATGGCTGGCTCACAACATTTGCACTAGGGAAGTGTGTTTGTGGGGATAGCAGTGAGAGAGGCAGGGACAGGGCTCACAGAATTCACATAGCACTGAAGACATATTTTCTGAGCTATCACCACACATCGCCAGCTGCCAAACAGCCTTGGGATCCTTGAAGGAAGGTACTGCCATTGACTGCTTGGGGCTGCTAAGGTCAGTGTGGCCTGAGTTGCTTGGTAGCCTGTGTTTAATAGTCAGAAGTTTTAATCAAAGCAACTGTGTTATGAGGAGATGTATAAATAGAAAACTAGAGCTGTGATGCTGCTTTGCTTCTGAGATTCTTGATTTCATCCAGCAATGTATCTTCTGGCTGGGCTCTGGTTCCTGCATAAACCCCTCACCCTCACTTTTGCTTCCGCTTGGGGCAGACCCTTGCTGTCCATATCACTTCCACTTAAATTTCTGTTCAGGTTTTAATTCCCTTGAAAAGCTTCCTTTCAACTCATAACCAAGCAGTAGTGTTTCTTTCCTGAGGTACTGGCCATTCACTTGTGTCTTCAGAAGCATCACCAACCGTAGGCTATAGAGGTGTAGAGATCTCTCCTCCTTGTCTAGCGAGAATGTTTTCCATGTGTTCAACTGAGAGCCTGCTGAAGAGAAGTGTTGCTTTGTGGCTGGTGGGCTGATGATAGCTCTTTACACCTTTAAATTAAAAGTGACACGTTCACATAAATCATTACAACAGAACTGTGCTTGGATCCAGAGTGGTTATGAGATGACAGTGAAATGGGGTGAATACCCTTATTCTTGACTTTGAGAAGTGCAGTGACAATGAATCATTCTTAGTGATGAGATTCAGCAGTGCTGACTCATTGGGCTGAAATTAGAAGGGCTTTTTTAGGTAGAGATGTAATTCCACCATTTTGTTCTGATGAATGGATAGGAATGAACATTTTTGTTGGCTGATTTGCAGGCTTCATCAACTAAATGTCATTTCTTTCCTTCTAGCTATCAGACCTAGTTGGAGGCAACAGACAGAGGGAGAACCTAGACTCAGGGAGGTGCTACTGGAGAAGATGCATAGGGAGGAATGATAGTTCACCATTTGGGAGAGTCTCTGGGTGTCCTGTGGCCATCACTTTTACTTTTTGAGATTCCCTTTTACTGGGTTTGGTGAGTGCAGAAGTTTGCTTTCATCCAGGCAGGGGTTTTGGAGCCTGAACTCATTCTGCTGATAATGTACAGGAGACAAAAATAAAATATCTCTGGAGTTAAAATTTTGCCAAAAAACTAAACAAATGCACCAAACTTTTCTCCCCCTGCCCCAACCAATCACTCTGTTGTTACATCTAAAAGCAAGGGATTCTGTTCCTGTTAGCTACCCACGTCTTTTGCTTGTAGTCTCTAGCACGGCCTCCCAGTTCAGGAAGGGTTAAATACAACCTCAAGAAAACACTGTGCTCACTGGATCCCAGAACTGCTTATGGTGACAGTTTTTGGATCACTTAAGGAGCGATGAATAACCATGTTCCTGGAGGCACTGTTTTAGTTCAGACTCTAGTGCTGGTATCCCTGCATTTCAGTTCTGGAGGTTTGATCACAGCACAGTAAAATTAACGGTCTTTAGTGACCTCCAGATGATTTGTATTCCTTCCCCTTTTTGCTGTTTCCCTGTGGAAGGAGCTGGTATTCTCCTAATGTTTTTGAGTTGCACTGATATATTAATAATGGATTTTACTCCTGGCAAGGGATTTGTGGTCATTCCTCAACAGACAGATTTTATGCCAGGTTAACTTGCTGCTGGTGGGTTCAAATTTTGCTGGGGTAGCAGCAAAAGAAAAGGACTCCCTGCTATAACTGCACACTCAGCTGCATTTCTGAGGCAGGAGTATTTCAGAGCCCACAAAGAGAGTATTAGTAGCAGAGGCTTCGCTGATGGGTGTTCCAGTGTTGGGGAATGACTCCTTTGGAGAGTCCATCAGCATCCAGCAGTCACTTGTGTGTGTCCAGGAGATGCTGTACTGGCCGACTGCATCGTGCTCACAGCAACTGGCTTGGCAGAGTTTCATTGCTCAGGCTGCCCTTTGCTCTTGAGGAAGCAGCTGCAAACCCACATTTTTTTGTTTGGCACTGGATTCTCTCCCCGGGGGCTGCAGCACCATTTGATTAGGATGGAGGGAAGGAGAACTATCACAAAAGAATATTATTCCCAGCAGAGCTCTGCTCATCTTTTGGTCTCTGTGCTCTGTCTTAGCAAGGGGCTGAAGGAAAACATCAAGGGAAGGCATAAGGAGGGAAGTGTCACTCAGCTGTTGCCCCTCAGTGTCTCCTCAACCTCAGCTGCAGCTCAGAGTAAAACAACAAATCCTTGCTGTTGTTTTCAAGATGTTTTCTCAACTCTTGATGCTTTTTTGTCACATGAAATACTACTAACACCTGAGCCCCTTGTTTTCCTACCTTCCTGCACCTACTGGCTTTCTCTGTGAGTATTTTAGGCTGGTATGCGGCTGTGTGATCTCCAGGGATGACTCCTGTCCTGAACACAGCGCTCTGCATTTTTCCATCTCCCAGTTTGCTTTGGTACTGTGTCCCTTAGCTGACAGCATCTGCCTGGTGGATGATGCAGACTGTGCTAATGGAATCAATGTTGAATGGCTCAGAGTCATGGTCTCCCAAGTTTTGCTTTTTATTGCAGATGTGAAGGTCACCTTTGCTTTGAGGAGCAGGGAAATTAGGTTACCATCATCACCTCAGACCCTGGAGATGCTCAAGGTCTGCGTTTAATATGGAGCTTAATCCTTTTACTGCCCGAGGGGAGTGGCCCACCAGGTGCGTTTTGTGTCAGCAGTGACACCTCATGCCAAGAGATTACCTTTGGTCAGAGATATTTGAGTGCAAGTTATTCTCTTTACACTAGAGAGGGAGAGAAAAAAGGAGTTCCAGATAGTTTAATACTTTGCCCCAGGTCTCTCAGCAGTTGTGAAGCAGAGTGGGAACAAGAGCCAGGGCTCTACTGCAGAACTATGCAGCTCGTTTCAAGCTGGCTCCAATGAGTGGCAGGAATAAGGATGAGGGCGATTTCTGCTTTAAATCCTGTATCTTCTTCGTGTCATTTGTTACAGAGACTCTGTTTACACCCCTTTCTCATAGCATAACCAGTGAGAGTTTGGGGTGATTTCATGATAATAAGCTTCCTGTCAAGAATTCTTGACATTACTAAGTGACTGTCTCTCTTAAAAGTAAAGAGAGATTGGTCTGTCCTTGAGACTTAAGCGTGAGAGAAAGATTTGGTTATTAGCTCTTTGTCCTGTAAATCTTGATAGTGTGTTGACAGGAGCCCATATCTTGCAGATGCATTCCCCATATCTTCAGTAATTATAACTATTTTTCAATTTCCAGTGTTTTTTTTCCCCGTGTGTTCAGCACCCAAGAGCCTCTGCTTTATTCCTCCTTCGTTTTGGTCACCAGCTGCTTTTTGTCTCTCACTTGGGGGCGGCATTTCCCGTGGAAAAGTGGTTCTCAGTTCCTGCTTCTTTGATGAAAACACCCTTCACTTCTCTGCAGTCTGCCCAGGAACGCTAATCCCTGGAGATGTGGGACATTTTGCTTGCAGGCATTGCAACTTCTTGTTCTTACTTGGGACAAAATTAGGGACTAAATGACATGGGAAATCACATAAGCCTTGGCCTGAGCCACATGCTGTGCACTAGCTGATCATGATACTCTTGGGTCATAGGCTGGACTTGATGAGCTTAGAGGTCTTTTCCAGCCCAAATAATTCTGTGGTTCTGAGCTGTAACCCTGTCTGCATAATACAGATTATGTCAGTAAGGAATGGTCTCTGCTTTGTCTTTTGTTGACTTTCTGCAAGTCAGAGTGTTGCTTCATTCCTGAAACACATCCCCAACAAGTTGTTGGGGAATTTTCCCTTTGCCTCAGTCCGAACCCCCTGCCACTTCTGATCCAGCTCCTCTGACATAACGAGGTGCTTTTGATGCTTTTGAGACAGCACCAGAGTTTATTTGTAGCTGCTATTTCCCACTTTATAAAGGCTGTGCATTTGATTTTATAACCGGGAGAACTTTCTTGAGAACAGCAACACTGAATCTCCAGAGCGTCAGGGCGATAATTTAGCAATGCCTGAAACTGTCCTCCCGATTGTGATCTCCACTGATGCCATTTTCTGAAAGATCAGTAATTCCATCTAGCAAGCATCAAAACAGTTTAAATTAGGAATGACCATTAAACCTGGTGTAATTCTGTGGTGCACTTCAGAGGTGCCAAAACAAGGCTGCGCTGCACCCAGCCTGCTGTACCGGTGCGCTAATGGATCGGAGGCAAAAAGTAGCGGCTGCCGTGGCAGAAATGGAGCTGTAGGAATATAAACAGGCAGGTGCATGTGTTAACTGTTGAAAGCTGAATCCCAGGGGTGAGATTGCAGATTGAGCACTAATGAAAGTTTCGTTTTGGTCCTCACAATATTTTACTATGCAGGATCACAGTGCAGATAAACCAGAGTCTGACTGTGAGTGGCTGATCAGTTGCTTGTCCCTCAGTCTCTACCACCCCTGTAAGGAACTGTCTGTGGCTTTTGTGAAATCAAAGTTTTCCTCCTGTTTCCCCAGAAGCCAGAATCTTGTAAAAATATTTTTCTGTGTGAGGTAATTAGTGACACCAACCTTCTCTTCAGTAGCTCTCATGATGGTCCCTTCTTGTTCCATGTAACTTATCAATGTGGCAACTTGTAGAGCAGCTTTGATTGATTTCTAAGTGTTCCAATCAGTGCTTTTATTGTCGGAGCTGTCCTGGGAGCACAGCCATGGTTTTGGGTTCCCTTCTGTATTTCAGCTGCAGCTTTGATGCATCGTGTTTTCCTTGTGTCTCCTGAATCTGACAGAGATGATACTTGGCTTTTTTTTCCTCCTTCTTCCCCAGACTGTGACATCAGATAAGGTAAACTGGTTTAGACCCTGTTGTAGGTCACATCACACATTAGCTGCACCTTAAGGCTTGAGCTAGGAAGCTTCATCTTCTATTTTTCTTGTAAATGAACAGGTAAATAAGTTACTGTGAAATTACCCCAGGAACTGGGGGCAGCCAGCACAAGGAATCTGCCGTGATTTGGCATGTTAGAACATACGAGATCCCCTAGTGCTGTGATCGGTAGCTGATATTTCCTTGTAAATTTAAATTGTGTGTTAACTTTCTCAAAGAGGAGAGGCAAGAATTTATCTTAGAAGTTAATTAATTTGAGATAGTTATTAATTAACATTATACCTAAATTTGCCAATCATCACACTTGACTTGAATTTGCATACAACTGTTGCATAGCAAATACTGCGGAGGGTATCTTGGGCTCGGCAAGCTGTAGGCTTGCCATGGTTTGCAGCTGTGTTGCCGCTCTGCCAGGCTGAACCTCCTCCCCTTCCCCTCTGATGTGACAATGCTGCCCTTCCAACAAGTGGCCTCGCTTCTGGGGACCCACAGCTGGGATTTATAGCTGTGGGAGCACAACCCCACAACAGGCAGCTCTGTATGTCCTCAGGTATTTCACTCTGATAAAGAAGAATAAAAATGATCCTCTTTAATTCAAGGTAGTGGATGTGCTGCTTGTTTCTCTCCCTTGTAATGTACCTAAGTCGTATTAACGTGACTGTTAAGATAATCATGTTTTCTGATGAAAGCGTAAGACGCGAATGATGTTTCCAAATGAAGGTTGTTTTGATTGATTCCCTCTATGCAGCTCGCATAATTTTACTTCCCTAACTCTTTGAAGCAGGCTTTAATTTTATGGCTTCGGCTGTTGCTACTTACTGCGCTGTGCTGTACCTGGGAGCTATTTAACGTGCAACATCGAGGAGTAAATTAATGCAGGTCCACAAAGAGAGTGCTTCGATTTGCTAATTGCTTGTAGAGCGGAGGGTATTGTTCTGTAGAGAAAGACTGTTCATTAGAGATTGAGTAGCTAATTTTTCCCTGCAAGCGACTCTCACATTTTTGCTGCTTGCCTATTGGTCAGGGCCGTCGGCTCACGTTTGGCCCCTGGAGAAGAGCGTGGGGCTGCGGATGCAGTCGGTGTTAGCACCTGCATTGTAACCACCCGATTGCTTCAGTTTCATTCATTAAACCCTCCTTGACCAGCCTCCTCCGGTGCTGTCAGTGAAGACTGACTGAAGGTAGAGAAGATGAATTATTGATGCAGGGAAGCAAACAGAACCATTCAGAAATGTCTCCTTAAGGAGCCGAATCGGTTCCTCTCCTTGGAAACCGTTTCCGCACCCCTTCCAGCCCTGCGCCGCAGTATCCTGGTGAGGCCAGAGCACAGGTTATCTTTGCCTTCCTGCCGCTCTCCTTTTAGGATGACAGTAGCCTTGACAGTAGATTAGACCATGTTGTCGTGTAAGATGAATGTTTTGAATTGACAACCCCTTTTTTTTTGAAGGCTTAAAGTAATTGATGGAAGATGTGGGAGGATTTTTTCATCCTTGTTTTGCTACTTGGTTTTTTGTTAGCTGGTTGGGCTGCCTTCAGTGGGCAAATTGGACGTACCATTTATTTGTAAATCTGATTCTTGGTATCTGTTTGCTAAGCCGATTTCCTTATGCTTGAGCTCAGCAATCTGTGGGAATTTAATGTGTACTAAATAATGAGAATTTCCTTGGAGCTTTAAGTTAACTTTCATGCTTAGTCTGAAAATTCAACACACAAGTCTATCCAACAAAGAGATTCCTGAGATGCTACAGTGATTGTCATAAAACATGGAATCATTGAACGAATCACAGAACCACAGAATAGTGGGGTTGGAAGGGAGTTCTAGAGATCATCTAGTCCAACCCTCCTGCTAGAGCAGGTTCTCCTAGAGCCCCAAAAGAACAGTCCAGGTGGGTTTGGAGTGACTCCATAGTTAGAGATTCCACAACCTCTCTGGGCAGCTTGGGCAAGGGCTCTGTTACTCTTACTGTGAAAAAGTTCTTCTGTATGTCTAAATTCAATCTTCTATGTTCCAGTCTATGCCCTTTGCCCCTTGTCCTGTCACTGGGCACCACTGGCAAAAGCCTAGTCCCATCCTCCTGACACTTCCTCCTTAGGTATTTCTAAGCACTGATGAGATCTCCCCTCAGTCCAAAAGCTTGTAAAACAGGGCTCAGCCTATACACAGGACATTGCTTTTCTCTGTGTGTAACTCTGAGATCGGCGTGGTTAAACGGCTCCAGCAACTCCCACAGACAGCCCTCCTGTGTCTGCTGGTGCAGGGGTCAAGGACGCTGCACACCATCTCACCATCTCCTCCCTGATCACCTGATCTGTCTCAGGGTTGTTGCTCATACTTTTGCTGGCTGCAAGTGGCCAGAGATGATGAATCTGAGAAGTCCGGCCGTTCGTTCCTGAAAAGGTAAATTCCAAGAAACAACCCAACACTATCTCTTTTCTGGTCTTTCCCAGTAAATGCTCAACGCAGGGCTGGGTGCAGGGCATCAGCGCACTGTCAGGCACCAGTCCAGGGCTCTCCACAGCTCCTTCCTTCCAGGGCTGGCAGCTCCTCTGAAGCACTCTCTGATTAAATGAGATGTGGGGACAAGTTCAGAGCATCATTTCTCCTTCATAATTAAAAATGTGTGCAACTGTCAGGCTGCTGGTGATTAGGTTGTATTTTCTTGTGACCTAGAAGGAATATGGCAGTGAATCACTTTGCAAGCAGCTGTCCTCTAACAGCTGAGCTAGGTTCAATATTTGATTTAAGCTAATAAAAAGTCTGGAGTAGGGCTAATGTTTACAAACTGCATGTGATAAAGCATTCAGATCATCTGTTTCACACGCAGGCAAGAGCAGGCACAGGGGACCCCATCAGAAGGTCTTGTGCTTCCACATGCATGAACATGAGCAGGAGGGTCCCCACCTGGTCCATGAGAGCATCTCACAGCATCACCCATGCTAGAAAAACCTCCTTGTTTTCAAGCTGTATCATCAAAACAGCTCTAAATGCATTAAATATGTCCCTTTTGCTCTTCTGTGAGAGTTGTACTCAAACCATACGTTTTAAAATCTTTTAATCTTCATAAATCATTTCTTCCAGCAATCTAGTGAGTTTAGTTGCTCTTCTCTGAATTCCCACTAGTTAGCTACTCTTTCCCTTTGAGATGAGCTGCCTGGAAATAAATGCACTGAAGAAAACCTGCTTCATGATTTAATTCTTATCTGATTGCTTCTCCAAATCGTATTGATCTGATGTTATCACACTGCTGTTCTGGACTTGCTGTCCAGGTCTGCCTCCAAGTCTCTGCTGGCATAGCAGCTTGAGAAGTTCAGATGTAGTTATTTTCCCCAATATATGGAATATGTCCTGCCTGTATTCCAGATTTCTCCAAGCCTTTTTTCTCCACCTAAAGGTTTTTGCAGTGTCTTCCTGAAGTAAAATGTGTCAGGGTCTTTTCTGTCCTCTTTTTCTGAATTTTATCAAGGTCTTGTGCTTCAGAATGTTCTGACACCCATCCAGTTAAACAGGTTCTTAGGTTACTGTCATTCTGATACTATAAAGGAAAACATTTTCCCTGTGAAGGTGGCCAAAGCTTGACACAGGTTGCTCAGAAAGGTTTTGGAGTTCACCTCCTTGGCAAGACTCAGAGCCGAGCGCCCTGAAAATCTTCATGTAGTTGATCCTGTTCTGGGTAGGAGTTTGAACTGGCCTCTTCCAGCCTGGGTTACACTGTGACTCTGCAGACATCTGTATTAACAGGAGGCTGAACAGTGACACAACCCTCACATTCAGGACTAGTAGCCATTTCAAATTCAGGAATGGTAGCTACTGAAAGCAAGTATGGAATTCTTAATGGTTCTTTACATCTAGTAGTTGCCATTTAAAGGTTATCTCCATATAGGTAAGGCTAGTAAACACACAGAAAAGTTTGCTTTGGCTTTGAACAGAAGTATTTATTCAGTCTGGGGGTGTTTTGCCAAGCCCACGCCGATCACTTTCACAAATAACATCTCCTGAGGACATGTTTTGTAATTCTTCTCCATGTGACTCTTTTTTGGCTTCAGCCTGCTGCTGCAGTTCCACCTGATGCAAAAATCTTTCTGAGGTGTCTGCAAATTTATAGTTTCCTGATGTTTCAGCACCAAACTTGGTGATGATTTCATTTTTGCATCTCACTTGCTTGTCCTCCATGCACAGGGTGTTTGTATTGAGACTGGCATCTCCTGCAGTGTTTAATGAGAGTTGCCCCGTGCCAGGTCCCAGGAACCCCTTTTCAGCTTATTTGAATGTCTGTTCTTTAAGAATGTCACATCATCCCCGATCCTGCACAGCAAGAATCTGTGACTTTTTCAGCTTCTGCTGAGCTCTGAGACCAGGGAAGTCTTGGACTGTTTGTTTGGTTGTTTGATGCTAAACCCTAAGCCTGTAATAGTGTTGTTTGCTTGTGTTTCAGTGCAGTTAGGCTTCAGCTGAGCATTTTCCTTTTCACTGCAATAAACCACTTGTTCTTTGTGTCTGGTTTGCATGTGGTACTGAACAGCCCCTTTTCACGTCTAATGCGAGATTGTTAGAGGGGCTCCAGAGGGTTTTAATGACATTCTGCTTGAGATGATGTGAATTAGCTTGTATACGTTTTAGTTTTAGTTCTGTTCTTGCTTGCTGTTGTTTAAATTAGCTTCTCTCTCATCAGTTGTGACTGGGTTTTGGGCTTTCTGCTAACCAGAGAAAGGCTGATTGCAGGCTAGCGTGTGGGAGGTAATGGCACTCAGGTAGGGAATGTGGCTTCTCTTCACCATCTCCAAAATACCCATTCTGTTTACACTCATTTTTCATAAACAAAACTGTGCAGGCTTCTCCTCTGAGTCAGGTTTCCATTTCTGACAGAATCATCGTAGAATCATGGGATGGTTTAAGTTGGAAGGGACCTCAGAGATCATCTAGTTCCAACCTCCCTGCCATGGGCAACAACACCTCTCACCAGACCAGGTTGCCTAGAGCCCTATCCACCCTGACCTGGAACACTTCCAGGGGTGGAGCAGCCACAGCCTCTCCCCAAATTTTGCTAGGATAGCAAATTTCCACCCTGGTTTGAGATTCTTTACATTTCATATTTCTCTTAAGGATTTTTCGTCTTCTTTCCAAAGAAAGGAGAGGAGGCATCTCTCACTGGCCAGTAGGATTGAAATTTGGAGCAGCTATTCCAGTGAATTTCCTCTCTGCTTTAAGCCTCTTCTTCCCTGTGTGTGCAGTCTCATGGAATAGGACTACATGTAAGGAGGTGATTGTCCCCCTGTACTCAGCACTAGTGAGGCCGCACCTTGAGTACTGTGTCCAGTTTTGGGCACCTCAGTATAAGAGAGACACCGAGGTGCTGGAGCGAGTGCACAGGAGGGCAATGAAGCTGGTGAAGGGCCTGGAGAATAAATCTTATGAGGAGAGATTGAGAGAGTTTGAGGAAGAAGAGGCTTAGGAGAGACCTTATCACTCTACAACAGTCTGAAAGGACACTATAGAGATGTTGGTGCTGGTCTCTTCTCACAGGTCATTAGTGACAGAACCAGAGGGAAGGGCTTCAAGCTCCAACA